>OY735238.1:24569217-24621717 GCA_963457665.1 Thysanoteuthis rhombus | reverse complement strand
AAAAGTTGTAGGATTTTTTCATGAATACTCTTTGTCTTCATTTCAATTTATTAGATACTTTTCATCACAATTGATAGAGAAGTCTGGCAGTGTGTGGGTTCAAATCCCACTCAAAACTTATTCTTTATTACACTGCTGGTGGGAGAATTGGCTTGAGTGAAAATTGCAGTAAAAAAAGTGACCAGTCGATTAAGATGGAAGTAAAAAGTAACTACTGTATAATAGGTTTGAATTATCTGCTTTTTTTACATTTCATTATTAATTTTTGACTATTTCTCTTATTTTTGTTGCTTTTTTTTTTTTTGCAATGCTCAAGTCATTTTTACAAGCCGTCATTAAGTAAGCAGTAAGGATTGGAAGTGAAAGTTGCAGCCTTGAATGAAATTTGAACTCGCATCCTATATCCAATAGTTCAAATAAGATGAAAAAAAAACGAGTAAAAATTGATGGAACTATTTTTCAATTTCATGAAGAATTGGAGCGACAGTTGAATTATTCCTGCTGCTAATAGATGTTTGAAACATTTTGTTCACTTAAATTGCTATACTTTTTAGAAACCATCTACAAAAACTGTCAATATAGGTCAAAGAAGATTTCTTCAGTTTTTTAGTGATTCTGGCTGGTTGGACAGCTGTCTATCTATGTACATATGTGTCATGCATACAGGCTACACCAATGGAGCAAGAGGTCAGAATATTTAAACTTCTCTTATTTATGTGTAGAAAATGATGTTTTTTTAATTTTTGAACACCCCCCCACCTTTTTTTAAAATAATAAGGCGAGGTTCAGTGTAAGTTTATGCCAAGTTAGTACCTGAGTTTGTGTCTGGCAGTGTTCATACTTGAGGAAATTTTAACTTTTTATGTAAGAGAAATAACTTATTCATTGATCACCCCTTTTCTAATTCTTTAAATTATCACCCCCAACATAACATGCTGCCAAAAGATGTTGGTCATGTGATGGTTTCTATCGAATGACTAAACAGTAATGGTAGGGGAGCAAAGGTCATCACGTAGGATTGTGAATGAAAGGAAGGAATAACACCGAGGAATGAATTGCTGATATTGTCTACTAACATGGACTACCAGGTATTCAGGCTGAATTGGTGGCATTGTCTCGGTGACATCATTAATCTTAGATGGTCAGTGCTATGGTAACTTACTCAGATTTTCATCAATAACTAGGGTTTTTTGGGAAGTAATTTGTTTAGCAGAAAAAAGAAACTTAAAGGATTAATACCTGTTTTTTTTTCATTGTGGCTGAACTGTAGGTGAGGTTTCTTTTATCAAAAGTATTGGTCACAGAACTGCCCTATTTCTTGGAAACTATTTAAGATAGAAACATATGCTTTTCTTCATTCAGTAAAGTATAATGCAGATCCATTTAGATGAAAAAAATGATCTGACCCAGCACAGCTTGTTCATAATGCTTTTTGATAACTCTGAAACAAATGAAAATAGAAACAGGGGGTATTCACCTATTAATAACCCATTACTTTATTGAGAATTATTATGAATGCTGCAAGTATGGTGGTTTGTTGTATTCAGGAAATTATGATGTATTTTCCAAAGCAGTAAGGAAATCCTTGCTTATATGTATGTATATGCCCAACATTAGAGCATTGAAAAAATAATTAAAAACAATCTTGGAGAGTCTTTATTAACTTATGAAACTTAACTATGTAATAGTGAAAAATTCTTGTTTACATTCATTATGTAAGTGATGAAGTATTATATTCTCACTTTTAGTGATGATTAGTTAGTACTATCTGTCATTGTTTACATGATATAAGCATTTATCTTCCAAACTGGAAAAATTTCACATTGTAATATACTATGTATCAACTGAAATATTTATTGATATTTGAAGAAAGCGCTTGATGTTCTAAAATTCAATATCAGAATCCTTCAACTTCATTGTTATTATAGAGCTCTTTGTCACTACTGCCACTGTCACTTCTGTACATCTCAACAACTGAGCTCGACATTTGCAATGAACAGCACCTTGTAAGATGAGGCCATCTTACTAACTGAATGACTGATTCTAGTGCACATAACTGAAGCGTAATTATGCTTTGTCATTTCCCTTTTAAATGAGATTGGTCCAGCAAGAATCATGCTCAACATCACTTGGAAAGATCACAAGAGAGCACAGTATATTAGAGAGAAAAACAAGGTTCAGAGATATCACAGAATTAATTAAAATCTCAAGTGGCAATGCTACAAGAATGTTGGTCAACCTTTGGAGATCATGACTCAATGTGAATCCTTGGAGATCATATGCAAAACTGTAACCAAAAAATAAGATGCCATGACAAATTGAACAAATTCAGAAAGAATTAGCTCCTCAATGCCCATAGTGAAGTTTGGCAAATCTATAAGAAGGTGTATGTCCAACAAAAGATGTTTGAAAAGGTAATGATGACTAAATAGATACTCTCAAAATTCGTTTTTACTTTTTTTATATGCTGTGTTTAGTTATTGTATTTTACATCTGTATAAGCGAAGATTACATGCTTCAGAAAAAGCACCATAATTCTCTGACTACTCAAACCACCATACTTATGTGATGCCACCACTGGACTCGTCTCTACTACCCTTTTCTGGTTGATGAAGTGCAACACTGGTCAAGCCATAATTGACTGGTTGCTATGGTTCTCTGCTTCTAGTTGCTCCCACCTCACCCATGACATGTTCAGATCAGAGGGAGTGCAGCCATCAGCTAAAGATTCTGTGGCGTTGGAACAAAAACCACCAGACGTGTTACAAGTTGAAAATGAAAAATCGACACTGCTTGTATAATATGCAATGAGTTTATCTCAGTATCAGTACAGGGTGACTGGTCAAAATATATACCAATGCAGATGAGGACTCTATGGGATGACTATCAGTCCATTTTTCATGTTATGTACATGATGTCTCTTGGTATATCTATTTGCATAGTTTCAACAAAGTTCTAAAGTCAAAACTATAAGTCTTTCGAGGTCAGGACACTTCATGGTGACAAGGAATGTGAATCTCTCTGCAGTGTCCTGGCGACCAATTTTTGCTACCAAAAAATGGCTGATTTATATGATGATTGACTCTGTGTCTGGGGCTGATGGTTTAAAGGTTTATGATCGATTTTCCCTTTTCCTGTGCTTACTTGGGTAATTTTACCTTCTGTCTTCACTAAATTTGGGAATTCATAAATCTCCTATAGAAATATGCGTAGGTAATCATCATCATCAGTCTTCCTACATCCGTTGTTGAACATAGACCTTCCTCAGGATTCGCCACACCTCTATCATGGGCGTTGCAGAGCCTGCACTTTCTGAATTTGTCTGGCTCATCTCTCCATCTAATATTCTGCCAGCCTCGGTTCCGCATGTGATCTCGGGGGATCCATGTTGTGAGTCGCGATGTCCATCGGTTGTCCGTCATTCATGCAACATGGCCAGCCCACTACCATTTGAGCTTTCTAATGGATTCTATGATGTCCCTGACTCCTGATGTGTAGGCAATAAGTAGGGCTAATTTTCTCCAGCAATCAATTTTACTTGCCTGGAAGCTGAACTCCCCCTCCAAAGAATTTCTCCAAACTGGGGGATTTATAAGTCTCTCTTAGAAATGTGATTAATCAGACATCTGTATTCTGTCCAGCTCAACCCTTTTGTACTTCCCTCCTAAATTCAATATTATTTGCTTTACTATCAAGAGTTTATCTGTTCCCTGTCCAGGTCTGGGTTATCTCGAAAATCCCTAGTTAACCATCCCAATTTTACAAACAAGCCCTTAACTTAGTTTTGTAAAGTATCTGCAGCCTTGGAAAGAGGGTGGCCAGGCCCTTTATCTCTGATTTAGTTATTTTAGTTTTCACTTTCAAATTTTTTCTTATTAACCCCTCACTTCCACAGTATCACATTTGTAGCATCAGTATCAAATCTCAATAAAATAATGGGCTATTAATTGGTGAAAAACCCATGTTTCTATCTTGATTAATTTCAGACTTATTGAATTTCAAAAAGCATGATGATTTTTTTAGATCATGAATCCTTGATATATATGTTATAGAATGATGAAAACTGTTGATAGTTTGAGATATAGGGCAGTTCTGTGACCAATACATTTGATTAAAGCAACATCACCTACAGCTCCGCTGCTATCAAAGAAAAATATGTATTAATCTTTTTTGCACTGAAATGATTTGTTCCGCATAAAGAATATGCTTAACAAATTCTTTCCCATGCAAATTTAATGAAGAAAACCATAGTTATTGATGAAAATCTGAGTAAATCTCTATTTTGTTTTCTTTTTTATGCCGAATAAATTACTCCTTATGCAAATCTTGCCCCGAAACCTTAGTTATTGAAGAAAATCTGAGTAAGTTTCCATAGCAGTGACCATCTTGGATTAATATTGTCACCGAGACTTTAAGCTACAAATTCTGCCCAAACATCTGGTAATTCATGATAGTTGACCATATCAGCAATTTATTCCCGGGAGTCATTCCTCCCTTTCATTCAAAATCTCACAGACTGATATTTTGTGATATTGGCTCCCTTACAATAATGCTAGTTATATTTGATTGTTGTCATGTTTCCAAAATCTGTCTATTCTGCTGGCATTGTCACTGTTACATTTGAGCAGTATGATACATTTTGAGTATTTTCAAATGATCTTTTCTTTTACACCAGCACTTTACTCATTGGTAGAACTAACCATGCAGAAACATTTGAATTTATATTTTTTTGTTACTATAATCATTACAAACTGTTGAGGCTTTTGGCACTTACAGATATTGCAAAATTCAAAATTCATCTGTAAAATATTTGTAAAATTTGTTTTCTGCATTCTGAATGAATTTTTCAAGTCAAAGTTTTGGCTTTCTATTCTTCCGGTCGTAATGCCAGTCTTACATCCCAGCAAGACAAATTGTTGTTGCTAACAACAAAGATTCAGGCTTTGTCTGCTTGGAAGCTAAAAATCAGCTCCTTTTTATAGAGATTCACCAATTCCCAGGATGGGGTTTGATGATGTATATATGGGGGCAAGATAAATTAATTAGAAACTTGAATCAGTTATCTCTGCAGGGCTGAAATTCTCTAGATTTTTGGAACTCAAACTAAAATCATCCCATTTTCTCATTGGTCCACCTCATCTCTTAGGCTGAACCACCCTTTTTTTTTTCATATTAATCAGCCACTCATCTCCTTTTTTAGCATAGGTATGAAAGATGCAGTTTCTGGCAGAACAGTAATTAATTTCCATGGAGTAAAATCTGGTAGGAATTGGGAAATCTGTGTCTCTCTGAGGCGTAAAACAAACGCCTCTATTTTTCTGGTGCTTGAAGTACTTTCCTACTTGGCTCTTGAATGAATTCCAAAACAAAAACCAGATTTTTCCCTTTCTTAGCAGTCTTTTGGGAATATTTCACTCATTTTATATAATCCTAGGCATAATTCATCCACTTGTAAAATCTTAGTGGTTATAATATCTCCCAATTTTCATTTTCATCTACAATACTTCATCTAATAAGATTAATAAAACTAAAAATATTAGTAGTTGGTATAAATCATCCTAAATTTGGTGAATATTACAATATAATACCACAAACAATAGAAGATAAATAATCTATTGTGAATCCTTTTTGGCAAGTTTTGACAGAAATTTTCCTCAATTCTTCTTTGCTGACTATCTTGCTCATGAGTCATTGTGAAACTTTATGAAGACGACCAACTTGCAGAAGATTTTTGCATTCCCAGCTATATTGTATTTCTTTATTATGGACTGTACCATCGACCAACCACCTGGAAATCTTATCATATCCCCTTTCCGACCTTGTACTTCTTGACAATTGATTTTCTCTAATAGATACAGAACTCTCTTGTCTTTGCTATTATTTTCTTTTTTCTTCCCTTAATTCCATAGAAATTTTGTTCAGCAGAATTTGAACACTAATTTGAACCGTAGATTTTGATTTTTACTGATCAATACTGTAGAGATCAATTGGCCATATAGCACACTTGATCACAATATGGTAGCCTTTTTTTAAAATGATTTAGCCAACATTCCTGTGGCTTTTTTTCAAAACTGACAAATTCCCTGAAGAGAGAAAGGGGTTATGGAATGAAAGCACAAATAATTAGTCGCAAGTGCCTGAATAATGTTTTTGTTTTGTAATGTCTGGGAACTGATTGAGAAAAGTGAGCATTGTTATCTCATTGTTATCTCATTGTTGCACACGTATTGAACATATGTGTTGTGTTCCTGGTTTTTCACAGATGGTTTTATTTTATGAAATAGAAAATTCTTTGCTGAAGTTTGCTTCTTTTGTGTTGAAAAATCTTTTTTCCTGTGGATTAATGTGCATTTTTTGTATTTCACCAAAAAAATTCTGCTTCTTCTGTAGGTTTTCTGTGCATAAATTTACATTTTTTATATTCACTCAATACAACCCTGTCCCTACCTTCCAATGCTAAATAAAACTAACCCTGTCTCCCGACACTAAATAACACTAACCCTGTATCCCAACCCTAACTAACACTAACCCTACTTCCCAACTCTAACACTAACCCTACCTCTTAACCCTAAATAACGCTAATCCTACCCCTCAACCCTACCTTCCATCCTTAACTAAACCTTCACGATCACTCCAATATGTCATTTCCATATCCATATCTTCAATTTTCCTCTGACTAGCAGTGTGAAATCCACAAATGCAATGTGTAAAATGAAAAAAAGTGCAAGCTGGTCCTCTGGAAAAAAAATTTTCAATACATAAGAAGCAGACTTCTACAAAAAAATTTTTCTTTCCTACTGGGCAAAATGAAACTGTCTGTTGGAAATCAGGAATACAGCTGATGTTCAACACACATTCATTAATGACCAGGACCCATGAAGGAGATCAACGGTCATTACACATTAGTGGTACCTAGAAAAAAAAAGTAAAACTACTGATTTTTAGCCGAAGTTGGCTGAGATTTGTAGTTTAGTTGCATTGTGGAACTGTATTTCTGCCCAAGTATTTTTTTTAATAATAATTCCTATTACGAACGCAATGCATAATGAGTAAATTTATATTTATGTTCCCAGGATTACCAACTGCAAATAAATGTGAGGAATATATGATAAAATAGCTAAACAATGAAGAATATATTTAGGATAAAAAATGTATTAGAATTGATTTAATTATTTTAGTTATAATGATATATGTTAACAAATACTAATAATTACAGCTTACTATACAATTAATTCTGTAAACAAATACAGGTTGTTTACTTTTGTGATGTAACAGTCAACTCCAGTAAAGGGATGTAAGTCATGTATACTTACTGTCTTTTTTTGTACGGGTGAACGATTTGATTGATTTTTTCAGCTATATGTGAAGATGTATTGAGAAAAAGAAATTGAATGTGATTTTTTATCGAGTGTGTGCAATTTGGAATAAAAACTGGATGTTTTTTTCTTTTTCAGTTATTTTTTAAGGCATAAACTAAAAAGGACCGCTTTGTATCCTGGAAGTTCAAAGGCAACTAAACTTGTTCATTTCAAAAGCATAGATGTGTAGAACATGCTCATCATATTCTGGACATATGAATTATGTCTTGCCTACCAACCTTCTCCCTCCCTCTTTCTCTCATTAAAACTGTTGTGATCTAATAAGTTTAGCTGATGAATTATGGATGACGAAGGTAGTAATGAGATTATTAGATGAATTCATATTTCGAATCTCAATTATTTCATCGTCACTAATATTTTTCTCAGCTAATTGTTTTTTATCCATTTATTTATTATTTTTTGAACTTGCGACCCTGTCAATAATATAAGTAATGGGTTGAGACCCGTACTTAGAAGAATATTTACTGAAGATAACTAGAGTTCTACCTCCTCCTTCAGTTGAATTTGAATGCTAGTTGAAAAATTGTTTGATTTCCATCCTCTTGTGAAACAGTTTGGTATATGTCCCTGCTAAAAATTGCTTGATCAAAAGGCTCAGAAGGGAACAAATTGTTTGTCATCATCCCCTCCTCCCTACGTGATTCTTCGATTCATTTCTCTTCTGTCATTCTAAAAATCCATGAAGCATGTGTAGCAGGTCTGGTAAAATCCACCATTATAAGGTATGTACATCAGATGAAAGCAGCAACATTGTCTCTTGCAATTTTTGCTTGCAGACCATCTAAAATCTTCCATATCATCACATATTCTAAAAAGTGTGCCCATGAATGAAACTTTACACATTGTTTATAGAAAAATGCATGTAAAACCTACTTTTTCATTTGCATTTACTCTGTTTGTGTCTTCTTCACTTGAGGTTGCCTTGTTGATTCATGTTCACATTGGCTAATTAGTATTGGTCAATCAAACACATGTTCTGACTATTTTTTGATCAAAGCTACAAAAATTTTCTACGCATAAATAGTGAATCAAAACCAAAATTTCTATTTACTTCACAAATCTTGTGTGTGAAAAGTTACTGGACGTTTCTTGTGATATTATTTGTATCATCATGCAAAAATCATGCCCATCCCTTTAGTAGGACCTTGAAGTAAGTTTTGTCTAAAATACTCTATAACCTTAGTTCATGCATCCCTCCTAATTTGGTATTTTCAGATATATAGATCCATGTTTTGCATTGCAGTTTCTTCATAAACTAAATTTTTTGGCATTTGTAAACGAACATTCAGTGCTGTTTCCTTTGAAATCGCAATCTTGATAAAGCTGAAAGGTGAGACATAGTATAATAGATTTGATTTAAATACAACTATTTTTTTTATCATCAACTTGATACGTAATATATAAAGTTTGTCTATAAATAATCATACTAGACTGTGTGTAAATAGGCCAGAAAGATAGCAAATTGCATCAGATTACTGTTAAAGAGATTTGGTGGTAGAGTCAATCTGCAATTTATGAATTATTAGGTATTCAGCCTTATCCTAGGTGTATGTCCTCAATGTTCCAGTGGGAATGAACACATATTATTTTGTTTTGAAGGGTGGTCAAATTATGAGACAAAAATGTTCTTCTCAGAAAAAGTATCATATCATTAACACTAGATGGCTTGGATTCCACTGAATCAGCTGACACACAAACAAAAATCTGGTTGAGCTTTTAATCACTTCTTTTATCTACAAGATTACACTGCACTTTTCAGCTAGGCTTAAGTGGTAAAGGAAAGAACAAAGATCAAGAGACTTGGTATTTGATTTTAAGGAAAATTTATTTTAACCCTTTTTATACTGACAGTTCTTATGAGTGCCATACATTTGTTGATTATTTTAATGGAATGAATAATTGCCAAGTACGCCGACTGTATAATCTCAGTCAAGTTCATAATGATACTTCTGTGGAGAAGGAGACCTTAGCTCTACTGGCCAGTAGAATACTAAGGCTGGCACATCAAGAAGCTCAGATGAGAAAGGGACCAGCAGTCCAAGCTCAATTAGTAGATGTGTTTGTAGATGCGTTAAGCAACCTGTATGTTAGAACAGTGCAGGGGGTGGGGGGGTTATGTTGAACTGAGGCAAGGAGGAATGAAAAGACCGAGGGAAGGGTGAGCAATATGAGAGGTTAGATGGTTAAACAGGGATCAAGAGAGATTTTGTTGCTAAGATTGTGGAAGGGAAAGAGAATAGAGGAGTGATACAGAGGGAAGCATTGCGCATACCCAGAAACAATAAAGGGGAAGGGTATCCTGGAGCAGGTGAGATCTCATTGAGAACACGGAATTGGGAAAGTGCTGCCCCAGAGGAAGTAAAACAGATGCTGGCTCAAGTTCATGCATTAGTTGATCAGAGAAGGGGTTAGTTATCAGGAAAGACAAAGAGAATACCCTAAAGAGCAGTGAGGAATGAGAATAATCTAAACCTGGATGTGCCAGAAGAGGGTTGGTAGGAGTTGGTAGGACCAACTGCCTCAATTTATGAATGATAAAGAATTACAACTAGTTGTCTGAGTGACGAATATAGAGGTGCATCAAGGGTCGGGTGCTTGAGCAGGTATGCTGGTTATTGATGTGCAGAAATGATCCATTGTGCAGAGCTGATTTGATGTCCGTGGGGGGCATTCGATTTTCTATTTGCTTTCTTCCTGCTGCTCGGATGTTTGAATCAGGAAATAGATGTCCTAATTTGTTACTAGTTGTTTGGGAGAATGACCAATGAAAGGTCAGAGGAAGTTTGTGGAGAATTTCAGGAGGTTTGAATGACTTGGGTGTAAGGTTGGGAAAATTGAGGAAAGTAGGTTTCTTAAGTTATTAAAGTGGATAAGTGGATAAAATAGTGAGAGAAAATTAATTTTTCCTAAAATATCAAGTATCTGCTCCCTGTTATTTTACAGGATGACCAACTCGAGGATGCTGGGGCTATTTCTAATGATAGCAACTGTTGGAGTACCATTATCCGTAAGTCCAGTGAAGTAATCATAACTCGGTTGAGATGGTTGGTCACTTTTATGATCGATTTAAGGACGTATAGCTCATAACTGAGTAGTTCTGGAGAAGAATTTGTGATAGCTCATACTAATAATTTGTCATTAGCGCTACTGGACAAAATTCATGTTACTTACCCCAGAGGAAGCTAAATAGTGCAAAACAGATGCACTAGAGACATGCACCTCCAGGAGCCCCATATGTTTGCTTGATTTGTTGGGGGTGATGTGATGACAATCAAACAGACTTGTCAGGTAGAGTTATTAACAAAAAGTGTGTAGGCCCAGACTATTCTCTGTCCACACAGTGAAAAAAAGGAATTTCCCTTCGATTTTGAACCTTTAAAGTGAGAGAAAAAATTGATACCTGTAAGTGGAAAATTATAAATTTATTTTCTATAAATGATTTGTCACTCATGTGACCATTGATAAAATAATTGATTCTAATTTATCTGCATTAGCAACACCCATTGAATTACTGATGACATGAGAAATATCAACTATCTCTGTCTGTCTCTCTCTCGCCTCCCTTCTCTTTTAGCTTTCTATCTTATCTTTCTTTTTTCCTTTAGCTCTCTTTCTTTCTCTCTGCTGTCCTCTGACTTTTGCCTTCTCTCTCTCTCTTTTCCTTTCTTCTTCTCCTCCTCTCTCCCCACTTCTGTCTTTCTCTTAACTCCTTTCTTCCTTGTTGCGAATTGAAATGATGTCATGATATCTTTCTTTAAAAGCTATTCTGAAATCCAAGTGTCTAAAATTTGAAATTCTGACCATTTGCAATAATAAAGTCAACTCAAGAAGTTTGACAGTAAAAAATTTTATGATGTATCATAAAGTGCTGTCAGCTGACTGTGTGTTGGCAATACGACTGAGACCAGGGGTCTTCGATTCTCGTATGTTTTATGATACTGGGAAGGACTCAGAAACTGAACAACCAATGGGGCTATGAGCAGCTTCTGAGTAGAAAGAGAAGACAAAGAAATTTAATTAATTTGCATGGTTGAAAATGTCCTGTGAAGATCACTGTTAATTACATCAATATCTTGTAAAATCAATTTGGAATCCAAGTCAAGAAGTATTTTGAGCACCAGAAAAAGTGCGAGATGTTTGTTTGATGCCTTAGAGAGACATTGATAGATTCCTTGATTCTTATCAGATTTTCCTTTCCAGATTTTCACTGTTTGTCTGCCTCTTTCACACATATGCTAAAGAGTGTGTGTGTGTGGCTGAACAGCATAAAAAGGAAGTGTAGTCCAGCCTGAGAGAAGAGGTGGACCAATGAGATCATTAGCACACAAAAACGGGTGTAGAAATTGGGATGATTTTAGTCTGAGTTCCAAAAATCTTGAGAACTTGGCCCTTACAGAGAAATGATTAATTCAATTTTCTAAATAATTGATGTTGCCCCCACGTATCACCAACTGCACTCTGGGAGTTGGTGAATCTTAATGAAAAGGAACTGATTTTTAGTTTCCAAGCAGGCAAAACCAGTTGCCATCTTCTTGTTAGCAACGGCAACTTGACTTGCTGGCGTTAGAACCAGAAGAATAGAAAGCCAAAACTTCGACTTGAAAAATTCACTCAGAATGCAGAAAATGGCAGACGGAAGTCTAACTTAGGTTTCTAGGATTACAGGCTTGAATTCTGACATCCCTGCATAGACCACTCTCTGCGTCTTTCCTCTGCCATTATTAGCTCTTCTCTTCCATATTGCAAGGCGACTAATAACTGACTGACCCATTTAACCTTTGAGAAGAGTATCACATTGCCTCCAATACTGGACAAGTTGACAAATTACCTCTAGAAAATGAGCTCCAAGTTCTGCTTTTGTACCTCCTGTTTTTCCTTGCTTTATTTTATTTTAATCACCTTAATGTCTGTGCCTAGCGATGCTTAGATGGCAACACCAGAACCTCGTACTTCAATCTTTTGCAAAATGTAGTGTGAGAGGCTGTGTAGGCTGTTGTGGGGTGTTCCACAAGCAGCTGGTGGCTGGCTATTGTGGGATAACTTGACAAGTACCAGAATTCTTAACCCCAGGTCAGCCACAAACCAGCAGCTGACATTGCTCATGTGAAATGGAGAAATTGTTTGGTAAAATTTCACTTACTATGCCTAGGGTTTCATTTGTCTTGTGAATTTGAAGGGATTTCTTGACCCACATCGTATTTTCGGGGTTGTTTTTGTGCTATTAGGTGGTCAGTTACATGGATCTGTATTGTTTTGCCCAAATCTCTTTGGAAGGCAGATTTACCTCACTTCCATTGGCTGACAGATCATTTCCCTTTGTTAGCATGTCACTGTCTGGCAAGGACATTCTTTAATGTTCCATTGTATTTCCAAAAACATTCAACAACTTTTTTTTCTTTTTGCAATAGAGTTATTTTTACAGCACCTTATTTTTAAAAATTTATAAAAAAAAAAAGATCTGTAAGCTAGGGGAAGTGCGGCAAATAAGTCGGCAGTTGGATCAGATTTGGAAAAATGAATGCCACCACAGTTACATATAGAGTTCTTACAGATATTTGTGAGATTGATACCATGACAAAAAATAAGTTTTAAATTTAATATATAAGTAAATTTTCATAAACTCCATTTGAAAAATTGAAAATATTCTGATATAAAAATTACTCTTGCTGAAATTTGAATTATTCATGTTTGAAAAATGAATTCAGTTGTTGAAAAAATTTAACTCTGAAAAATCAATAAAATTATAGGATGCTTGATGAACTTGAATTTTAAAGATCTACAATTAATTATTCAGATTTTATAAAACTTTCTGTCTTTATTGCATCAATGTCTCCCTTATCAAAGAGGAACAGAATTGAATACATAGATTATATCATTATTGCCTTGAATTTATTAAATTGTTTTCAGTTTTGCACAGTTTTCAAAATCAAGTGGGTGAGTGCATGAAATGTCAAAGGTCTTTATAGAAATAAATTTGCTTTTAATCATTTTATTTGTGTGCTGTATCCATAAAATACAATTATAATTTGTACCAATGAATAAATAATGATGGACATTTTTTTTAATGAGTATCTCCCACCTCCACCCTTTTGAAATCCAAGTTGAATATCACTTGATCATGGATAAATTTTGCTAGTTTTAAAAGATAATTCCAAGGAAGATGGAAATTAGTTTGATTTTTTTTTTTGTTGTTGAAAAACACTCAGTTGGGGGTTGAAATTATGCCCCAAGTCATAAAATTATGATCAGTTTCAAATTGCTTATAAATTTAGAAGTTAATTCCGTAAAACAATAAAGCAAATAGCTATATGGTCATTGTCTTCCACAGTAGATGACATGTTGTACATGATAATTACAAATGAAACTACAAATGTTGGCAATGAAAAGGAGTAAATTAGGTTTGTAATTGATTCGATTTGGATGCAATTTTATGTCCTCAAACTTTTTATGCATCTTCTGGCTACATAAAGACTCGGACCCCTTTCAGCTCCAGAAAGGAGTATGACAAGGTGATACCAGCTCACCTAAACTCTTCACAGCCTGCCTCGAGATGATCTTCAGAAGACTAGACTGGGAGAGTAAAGGAATTAAAATAAACAGCGAGTATCTGAGCAACCTCAGATTTGCAGACGACATCGCCCTTTTCGCAGAGAACCTACACGACCTCCTACTAATGATAGATGAACTAAATGAAGAGAGCAAGAAAGTCGGCCTACACATGAACTTCAGCAAGACGAAGATCATGTGCAACAACCACATCGGGGATAAAAACACTTAAGATCAAAATTGAGGACACACAACTGGAGGAAGTAGACCACTACATCTACCTAGGACAACAAATCTCTATGAGACTCTCAAAAGAAGAGGAAATCAAGCGAAGAATCACACTAGGATGGCTAGCCTTTGGCAGAGTAAGCTCAACCTTCAAAAATAAGATCCCATTAATCCTAAAGTGAAGGGTGTATAACCAATGCATTCTTCCAATAGTCACTTATGGAGCTGAAACATGGAACCTAACCAAGAAACAGACCCGTAAATTAAGAACCATGCTACGTGCACATGAAAGAATAATGCTGGGCCTCACGTGGAGAGACGACAAGACAGCACAGTACATCCGAGAAAAGACAAGAGTTAGGGACATCATAGAATCCATTAAAAATCTCTAATGGCGGTGGGTTGGCCATGTTGCAAGAATGGCAGACAATCGATGGATATCACAACTCACAACATGGATCCCCCGAGACCACATGCGCAACCGAGGCTGGCAAAATGTTAGATGGAGAGATGAGCTAGACAAGTTCAGGAAGTACTGGCTCTGTGACGCCCATGATAGGGAAGTGTGGTAAATCCTGGGGAAAGTCTATGTCCAACGACGGACACTAAAAGACAGTTGATGATGATGATGATGATCCATGGTTCAAACAATATTACAATATTTTTCCAGAAATACAACTTGTGTAACACATTAACCACACTTATTTATCAATACAAATTCAATAAGCCTGGATTCTTTTGCTCTATTAACTACTTATATTGAGAGATAGGTCAGGTTAATCACTCAGTAGAAACTGTCTCTTAATCAATGTCTTTTGACAGCATACTGTGTTGGGTGATCAGTTAGAAAATTGGATAAAGGTGTGATCATTAATAAGTTACTTCTCTCACTTCTTGTTTGGTACTGATCACTAAGAAGTCTAAATCTTTGAATAACAAGGGTGAATGCTGATTGCTACGAACTAAGGAACCAGTTTAGCATGAAATTGAACCTCCCTCCCCCACTAAAAACTTAGTCCAGATGTAGTAAGGAATAAATGCTTAAATTTTCTGCCCTGTAGATCCATTGGCACAGCCTGTATGCTTGATACATGCATACTTAGCTTGCCATCTAGCTAGGCCTATTTAAAAACTGAAGAAAGCTGTGTTGACAACTTTGGTTGATGGTGTCTAATTAACTTTGCTCTTGTAATATTTAACCATTTTTAGGCCATTTCCTACTTGTTATTGCACTCATTTTATATTGTTTTCTCTTTGGTGCCTGTCTCACCAGCAATATCTGAACAATTTGATGAGCTATCCACTCTTGGCTAGTTGTCTAATTGTGAGAAAATTTTTAGACCCTGAAAATTATTCTGCAAATTTGTCTGGTAAGTAATACTACTACTTACATTTATTTTTTTTTGTCTTTGTATTTGCAACTTACTTCGTATTACTGTTCATTTTGGGTAGCCCTGATTGCTTGTGAGAAAGCAAACCCTTCTTAGCAAATTTAGTTGTATTTTCAAGATTACAAAACAACTATCCTCCCCTGAAATACCTAGTTTTAATCATGTCATGCATAACTGGGTGCCCCGAGAAATGTTTGCTTGAATAGTATCTACAACATGATTTATAGATAGGGAAATTTTACAGTAAGAATTAGCTCATCTGATTTATGATCTGTAGCATATATGATCTGATATATGATATCATATATGATCTGATACTTGCCTGAGCCAACAAAGCCATATGCCTACTTTAAATAACATCTTCTATAAAAGAATCACTAGGCTCTGTCAAATTTTGAATATGGGACAATTTTCAAAAAATTATTAACACAAGAATTATTTTCATCTATAAGAATCCCTGAAATACTTGACTTCCCAACAGTAATTATTCAAGTCAATATACAAGTAAATATCTGTTAAGTTTGGTTTGCATTAGATTTTTAGATGTATAGATATTTTATAAATTTTTGTAATGGTTCATTTCACTCTCTACTGTTCTGTGAGTCCACCCATTCTTGACTTTCATTGGTTAGTTTTTGTATATGTATTTCTGTTTCATCTTTGCAGAAACTGCTTTACAACATGTGTCTATGATTTGCCGATCAGAACCAAAATGGGAAGTTGTTGAACCTCTCCACAATTTCGGTGAGCATTGCACATTACAGTTGTCTCCTTTGTAATTTGACATCTCTTTAGTCCTAAAATGAAGGGTATACAACCAATGTAGCTTCCTGAGTGTCATCTATAGAGCTGAAACATGGAACCTAATCAAAAGATTAACATGCAAACTCAGAGCTGTGCAACATGCACTGGAGAGAATCCTACTCAACATCTCATGGAGAGACCATAAAACAACACAGTGTATTAGAAAAAAAACAGTTGTAAGAGATATCATAGAATCCATAAGAAAATTCAAATGGCAATGGTCTGGTCATGTAGCAAGAATGTCAGACAACTGGTGGACATCTAAGCTTACAATGCAGATTCTCAGAAATCATATGCTAAACTGTGGCTAGCAAAATGTAAGATAACATGATGAACTAGACAAGTTCAGAAAGTATCGGCTCCACAACACACATGATAGAAATCAGGAAAATCTTGGGGAAGATCTATGTCCAATGAAGGATGCCATAAGGCTGATGATGATGATGATGATGATGATGATAATTCCAATGGGAAGTGAAAGGGACTAGTGGAAGAAGTTGAAGTGGTTGTGGCTATTCTATTTTAAAGCAGCCAATCTTAAGTATTTATAAAGCTATTCATTGAGAAATTTCCATTCTTTATTTTTCAAATAATTCCTGAATGTAATTAAAAGATCCCATCAGAAAAACATCATAGAAATAACTTGTCACTTTAATTTTTAGAAAACCATAACCAACAACACTATTATGGATTTTCAAAAAAGTTATTTGTGAAATGAAATTTGATTCCTGATCCTAATAACAGGGGAAACTCAGTATTAATTCTTGGTTCAATTTAAGGTAGCTCTTACTGGATTTTGATTTTGTCTCTGTGTGCTTGTAAATTTATCCAAGTAATCAAAACCTTATTTTTCTGTTTCATTTTTATTTCTTTTAATGTTAAAATGTTCATCTTAAATTCATTTCCTACTTTTGGAAAAAGAAATTTTTTGCCTTTCCAAATTTGACTGAAATTTTTTGTTTTAGGTTGGAGATTACGAAAACACTACATTTTGGTGAAGCCTATAGAAAACTTGAAGGCTAAGCAAATACTTTCATGGGTATGTCTATTCTTTAAAATACTTTGCTCTCTCTCTCTGCCTCTTATTAAAGAATGCTTGATACAGCTACCAGAAGAAAAAAAAACGACTATAAGCAAGAATTATTAGTGATAATAGACATAGACACATTCTAAAAAATAATAACAAGACAAGAGATGATTCCAGCTGAGATAGATCCTGGGGAAACAAGTGCAGGCAGTCCCCAGGTTAAGAACATCTGACTTATTGAAAACTCGTACTCACTAACCAGCTGAATCAAGATACAGATAATTGAGTTTAATAATATGTAGTGCTGTACTTGTATTGCCTTCATTGTTGGCTTGAGGGATAACAATGCCATTGGTATTTTAAATTGGAATGCGGTAGTTGTTCATGCTGTGTTGTGTGCATTATTCTATTTTGATTATTTGTAACTTTGTCCTGTACCCTTGTAACAATACCTGTGAAGTTTGAGGCTGATGCAAGTATGATGAAAAGAAAAGAAAAATTATTCTGATTAAACAAAAAGTGGACATGATAATGTGATCGGAAAGAGGTGAAACACTATCAAACGTTGGGGAAAGTATTGGACTACAGTCGGTCAATGACAGGAACAATTTTGGAGGACAGAGTGCGTATAACAGAATATATTAAGTGCTCTCCCCAATGTAGGCTATTATTTTCACAAAACAATGTGGTGCTTTGATCACTGAATTGGAAGGGCTATTGATTATTTGGTTTGACTAAAATCAGTTGTCATATGCCTCTTAGCCCAGCCTTGGTGCAACTAAAGCTAGAAGTTTTTTTCAATAATTTAGCAGTGAAACATGATAATTGGGAAGAATTTGATGCAAGCAGGAGTTTCTAGTTCAATCTGATTGAAAGGAGAACAAATTTGCTCAATCACTGTGAGGTGATGCAGCAAGTGTAGATGTAATGTTGAAAAAATCATTGAGGATGGAGGTTATTTGCCAAAGCTAATATTTTATGTAGATGAGACTAGCTCATACTGGAATGAAATGTCAGATATAACTTACATTTCCAAACATGCTGTAGGGCATCATGCAGTCCAGGGTAGGCTGATGGTACTGCTCGAAGGTAATCTGGGGATTTCAAGCTTTGCTTGTGTATCGCTCCCAAAATCTGAGGGCAGCTCTACCTGTTATTTGTAAGGTAAATTCAAAGGTTTGAGTTATGGGTTCTCTTCAAAGATTGGTTCATGAACCATTTTGTACCTATGGATACTCTTATTGCTTTGGAAAAAATAAATTCCATCAGGATTCTCCTCCTGCTTGACAACATGCTTGGACTTCCAAGCTCTTTATGTAAAGTTTGGCTTTTTACTCCCTAACACCACATTGCTGCTTCTGCCTATGGATCAGGAGACCATAACCACCTTTTAAGGCTCATTGTACGTGCTGGACTTTTTCACAAGCAATCAAGGCTATCCGAAATGATGCAGTGAATTTAAAGGAATTTTAAAGGAATTATAACATTTCTGATACCATCAAAAACATTACCGTTTCTTGGGATGAAATGAAGCACTCGGACATCAAAGGAGTTTGGAACAAACTTCACTTTCAATTCACACATCTTGGGAATTGCAGATGTTTGCATTTGAGAAAGCCCCGAGAAGGTGTTAACGTAGTCTTTCATCTTATTTAAGCAGGGATAACAAAGTTTTACCAGTAAGATCTTCATACAGAGAGGTTCACCAAAGTTTACTGGACAATTACCAACAGCCTCAGTTGCCATTCATGATGAAAAAAGATAGCATCTGTTCAAACATCCCTTGATGCCTCCTTCAAGAAATTAACTCCAGCACCACCAACAAAATAAAACCCTGACCCTACAACAGTAGCCATCTCTCTATCTTCTTCTTCTGCGCCATCCATTTAATGTCATCTTGATTCTTAAACAAGTATGCCTCCTCCGGTATGCTGCGCGTCAATTGCAATGAGAGCAAGTGTTCACCCTTAACCATTATCTTTTTTTTTTTTTTGTCTATCAAACTATTAAAGAAATGTTTTTGAAAAAGGCTTTTATACTTACAAACTCATTCACACATTCTCTTTCCCTCAATTATAAATAATGTAATAAGTGTTGGAGGAGTTTTTGTGGCAATTACAATCTAGACTTGTAGATGCATTATCCTGAAACAGTTGAGATGGAGGGAGGGAGGGAGGGAGAGAAATATAACTAATCATGAACGTGTTGTCTTGTTAAAAAGTTGACTATATTGGATTAAGTCTGAGGAATGCGAAACCATTTTATTTCATTATGAATGTTTTACTTTTGATATATGATCTATTGAAGTGAATGTTAATCCATTTCTTGTATTTTTTACAGAGTGATTATGGACCCTGTAAATTTTTACCTTCCAAAGAACTTCTTGCTGTGATAAAGCTGCTTTCTTCAGTGCAGGCAAGTTCGGTTATTATCTTTAGAAGAGTTACTATTGTCAATAAGTTATATTAATGAAATACCTTTTTTAAAGGAAAAACTTGCCAATGGTTGGTAGGGAAAGCACTCTAACCACAGCACTATAAGAAATGTGCGAAAATGAAAAAGAGTTTTAGCATAATGAATTAGATTTGTGAGGTACAAAAAAAAATCTACTTATACTATTTCAGCTCACAGGATGCTTGTTAACTTGCTCAGTATTGCACACCTGAGCTCTTGTCTACCTCTCGAGCTTTGGGCATTAGTGAGCTTGGGTTTGGACATGATGTGTCCCTGTCACCTGTGAATTCTCCCGCTCAAGATTACTGCCATACTGGTGAGCTGTGCCTGTTGAAGGACTTTTGTGTTCAATATTCTATCTTGCCATTTAATGTTTAGGACCTTTCAAAGGCAACACAGGTGGAAAGTGTTGAGCTTTTTCTCTTGTGGCTTGTATGTTGTCCATGTCTCTAAGCCATATTTCGTATTTTATTCTAACACACATTTCGTATATTTTTATTTCTATTCTGCTAGTGAGGTATTTGTCGTTCCAGGCTCTCTTCGTTAATTTATCCAAACTTGTTGCAGCTTTGCTTATCCTGCACTTACTCTTCATCAAGGGATTAAGTTCCCTAGTCACAAAATTTCAGGACAACTTCATGAGGTCTGTCTTCGAATTTGATGTCAGCAAGAATTGATAATCCTTCACATTAATGACTTGTGAGAATGCTTTACTAGTCTTGTTCAGGCTGTTTATCTTCTCTTGCGAAGTGGTTTGGCTGTGAGCAACAAGTGCTGCATCGTCAACATCCTTGCTTCAAAACCATTTTGATCTCAAAGCTGTCAGATTTCAATCAGTCATACTGGGCTGTAGCTTGCATTTCATTGAAGAAGGATTTTATAAGACCAAGTAAGAATTGAATGCTGAATTCTACTGACATGCATTCAGAGGCGTAGCTGGAGATTTGATTTGTAGGCCAAAATACTTGGCTCCTTGAAGGACCCCTCCAACATTTAGTGAGATATGAAGTTTAAAATGCCTGAGGTGAACTACAATCTGATAATCTTTATTTTGTCCCCCCCCCCACATGGTGTCCCAGTTGAAGGAGCATCATTAAAAAAAACAACCCTCCCTTCAGCTGCATTGTTTTTAACTTTCCCTTGTATAAGATATTGACAACTCACTTTGAAGAAATGTTTTTAAAAAAATGACTTTAAACATTCTTTATAAAGTAAATTCAATAAGTTTAGGCACTGTTCAAAGTCTAATTGGAGAGGAGAAGCAATGATCACTTTTATCTAAAAACTTTTTCTCTGAGAAAATTTAACCCCTGATCCTTATGCAAAACAGTTGATTTAGTAATAAAAGAACATTCAATGGCATTAGATATTAATTAAACACTATTCTGATGTCTGTGTTGGGTAAGTTTCTGGGATAAAGCTTGGATTATATCCCTTTCTGGCTAAACCTAGCAACCCTTGTGCAAAAATGACTCTATGACTCTTAATTACAAGTGTTGTACACAAAAGATTATTTTATTATTCTTGAAGTGGTGCAGATTTTGAAACCCCTGATTTGAAATGAACCAATAAGTTGTTTTAAAATCATTGTAGACATTTTCTCCTTTGGCTCTTTTGTTTAGCTCCCTATCTTTGCACTACTATTTATATCAATTACATCTAATGTGTATTTTTCAGCATCCTTTTATAGCTCCAATGGAGTTTTCTATTGCAAATGAAAATGGAGGAATGGTTATACGAAACTTTTATGAACAAGGTACACTAAGAGACCAAATTTGTCAATGCAAACCAAAATCTGGACATTTTCTAAAAAAATATTGTAAACCAAAAGTATGTAGCCCTTTAGAACTGCAAGAAATACAGAAATATGGAAGACAAATCCTAGAAGTTCTCAAATTTCTCTATGACAAAGGATTACCTTATGGTGAGTATAGTTTTTAATCTTAGTATGTGTCTGAGTGTTCTTGAAAATGCTAGTTTCAGTAAGTATGACTTATACTCCACCAGGAGTTTACTAAGGAAAATTTTAAGGAAGCCCTTTATTACTGTTAAAAGAAAAATTCAGTTCTGGTTATGTTAAGAAAAAACTCAATGTTGTAAAAACATTGTTAAATATGTATTTGTAAATAATGATCAACTCCCGAGTATATAATGTAAATCCTGACTATCTTATCGATTTATAGGCATGATCAGAGGAAATTCCATGGTGGTTTTTTGCCATTTGTGTTTATATATCCGGACTGCTAGATTTGGCTAGTCTGAGACTGGTATTGTACTTCTGGTTCTACGCTCCCTTGATTTCCTAATTCAATGCTATTTCAATGTCAGTATTGGGTAAGTCTCTGATGAACTTTGGATCATCTCTCCTCCTTGCCAAATCTGACAACCCTGGTATATATATCAATAGCATGTAAAATTGTGGTCTAACCCTTCATAAACACTTGATGAAACAAAAAGCATTATGCTTAATTTTCAGAAACTCACTGAAATCTGATATTGTGAAGTCTTTTCATTATTATGTTGTATAGTCATTGAATAAAAAAACTCTCCTGAAATAAGTCATCAGTTGGTGGCTTAGTGAGATTTGCATTGTGTTATTTTATGATTGAAATTCTATAATCATTACTTTGAAAAAAATTATTTTGCAAAATTTTTATGTCGTACATCACTCCATATACAACTTTTATAATGATATACTGATATATATAATGATATATCTTTCAGGTCATTTGCATGCTGGAAATATTGTGTTAAATGGAGAAACATGTCAACTGCTTGACTTGGAAAATTGGCTGCTAGGACTTCCCTCCTATTACAAAGCTTTTTTCACGCAGTTTAAAAAGATTCAGGTGAAAAACAAAAAACAATATTTGTTTAATCAAGATTGTTGTGTTAATGTTTGAATACTGTCATGAAAAGACTTGATACTTATATTCCAAACATTGATTGGACTATTGAACTTTTGTTTTGTGGATATTGTTACTACAACATTTCAGCCAATCCATTCAACAGCTTTTTTTTTCTTTTTTTCCCAGTGTATAATTTGTAATGAAAGAAAGGCAGGTCTCTCTGTCCCTCTCTTATAAAAAATATTTTTGAAGATGATAGTAATAGAAAATGATCACTGATATACCAACCAGATTGGTTGACTCCTTCAACTTGAGATACACAGATGGTATTATTCACTTACTCCCATGGAACTCGAGTGGTTCTAATTTATATGTAGCTGTGTTTCCCAACTCTCTCCTTGCTGAGCAAAGAAAACCACTCCTTGCTGAAATCTATTGATGTCCTTTTTTTCATCGGATCTTTGAAGATTTTTTTTTTTTTTCAATCTTTGGGTCAAGTGTATCCTCTACTTCACTTTTTATGCAAATATCATGATAGAATTCCAGTAGAAAGGAGAATTTTGCTATAGGAATGCTCTGAAAACTATTTTCTGTGGAAATCTGATAAGACAACTCCGGTTTAAATAATGTTTTCCTCTTGATGTGTGTGTTCATTTGGTAGAGGAGTTTTCATGTGTGGAAGTTCCAAGGTATTTGCCTTTCCTAAGAACATAAGCAGTAAATGACTAGTAGCCAACGGTTGAAACTGTACAAGTTAGTATAATGTGTCAGAATCTTTCCTCTTAACAATCATGTTATTGTGCAGAAAATGAATATAATTCACTATAATAAGCATATTATAAGAGTAAAATTTACATACTTTATTTTGTAACTGTAGCTTCACCTTGCCTAATCTACTTCCTCACAATAAAAATATCTGCCAGGAAAAATTGTACCTTTTGGAGAAAATCCTTGTAAACTCAACAACAATTTCATATTGTTTATTTGTTTCAAATTAATCGTCCATTTTTTCTCTCTTTAGAAAATGGAGTTGATTGATGTATTCTGTTTTGGGCATCTATTATACGAAATGACATTTGGTGAACAATTAACAAAAGCTACCTGTGATTCTTTCCCTGCAAGTTGTCCAGCAGAACTACGTAAGTACTAAGTGAAGTTGAACTGTCATACTCAGTTTGGTAACTGATATTATTCGCCTATTATTTCTGGTCAACATTGTAATTGGTGCACTGTCATAAATCAGAAAATGATAGACCATTGTTGAAATGTCATTTGACCATAGTATTTTTTGAAAAATGGAAAGACATTCATTATCATTTTTAATGAAGCCATCATATGATTTCATTACAATCGGAAGCAATCAGGTTACTACTGACTCACTATCTTCAAATCACTTGTCATTGAATAGTGTGGTATTTATCCATCACAACACTATCATCAGTGGATCTGTGGTTTGCAAGGTAACTTCTGACTGTAGCTTGTGCATTTCAGAGAAATGTAGGAAGTGTTAAGGTACACAATATATTTGTAAGATATTACCTGAAGCCAAAATTTAAACAATCATCGAATACACTTCAGTATTTGAAAATAACATTTATTTTACTTTTTTCTTTCTACAAAACGTGAACAAGACAGAAGACGAATATTTTTTTTATCAGAATTTATCTATGGAATTTTTAGAAAAAAAGGATAATTCTCATAAATTTTTGCACTTTTTATTTTGAAGTATTATTAATCATCATTTAATTTTCTCATCAATGCTATATTCTAATTGCTTGTGAAGAAATTGGTCTGAGTAGGGCTTTTGATAAAAAGACGTAATGAATTAAGATGAAGGTAAAAAAAGTAGTCACCAAAATTTTGATGGTATTGAAGGATAATTCTGTTTTGTTTTTTTTTCAATCTATGGATAAACCTCAATTTGAAACAAATTTCTTCTTTGCATCATGGAAATTTATTAGTTTGTTTTATTCTCAAGTTATAAAGGCCCCATCTAATTACTGAGGATTCTACTATTTTTTTTATTATATTAAGAAACTATTTTCTTATTTCCAGGTTCCGTGCTGGAATCTATTCTGACAACAGAGGCCTGTAAAAATGGCCTTCCTACACTAACAGATTTGCTGAGTCATACGTAAGAGTTTTTTTTTTGTTGTTTTTTTTTTAACCTTTTTCTATTAGTGATATCAAAATAATGTGCATGTGTAGATATTTATTAAGCTTACATTAGTTTAGCATTAGGCCCAGTAACGGCATGTGACTTTGTGTTGTGGAGACACTGCTTTAGAGAATTTTCCAAGAATTGTTTCAATATTGTGCAACACATACAGAAATACAGTCGATGCATCATATATATATATATATATATATATATATAACCAATGACATGTATGAACCATATAGAAAAGGAAATTTGATAATTAAGTACATCAGTACCAATTCCAACCATCCAAATATAATAATAAAAAAGATCCACAAATCCATAGAAACTAGATTAACATATAATTCTTCCAAAGAAATGATATTCAATAAAGTTAAAAATAACTACGTCAAAGCCCTAAATGATGGCGGTTTCACCAAAACAAACCTCAAGTATGATAAAAAAGTTAAATTTAATTGCAAGAAACAGAGAACCAAAAAAAAAAACGAATAGAAAAATCATCTGGTATACACCCTCATTTAACTAACAAGTAAGAACTAACTTAGGAAAAATATTTATTTGACTAATTGAACCCCCCCCCAAATCACCCTCTAAGCAAAATATTTAATAAAAATAAATTGAAAATTAGTTTTAGTTGTTAGGAAAATTTCAATGGAATTATCACTGAACACAATAAAATGATTAGAAATAATAGAAGTAAAGAAAACATTAGTGCAAAAAACAATAGACTGCAATTATCCAAATAAGAATAACTGCCCCCTTCAAAACAAATGCCTTAGATCTAACATAGTATACCAGGCAGAGATATCAACTCAGGAAAAACCCTTAGAAATAAAATTTTTTATCAGAATATCAAACACACCATTCAAAATTAGATTAGCCAATCACACATCATTTACAAATGAAAAATACAAAAATAGCACATCCCTATCAGCTCATTACTGGAAATTACACCAAATGAATTACAAACCAACAGTTAGATGGAAAATTCTTAGACAAACTAACACATGCCAAAATTTAGAAAATTCTTGCAATCTCTGCCTAAGCGAGAAATTCGAATAATAAACTTTACTAAAATTACCAAGAAGCCCAAAGAATATTTATTTAGCAGAAAAAATGAAATAATACTAAAATGCAGGCATTGTTCTAAATTCCTATTAATGAATATAATATTATAGCAACCTGTATAGTAGTATATCAAAGGCAATGTAGACAGTCCATTCCCATATCCATCATCCTGAAAACTTCCTATCGCCATTTTCTACTCCCTAACATGCCCAAATAAATTGAGACTAAAACCCAATCCCAAATACCAAGGTCAAGATTAAAACACCCCTCAGAAAACAATTAAGCATCCTTTCAGAGATAACTCCCAGACCTAGTTCACATCCTTTGACAAAATGAATAACCCCTCCCACCCACAGCAACACCCACAAGGTTCTCACCGAATTCCCCAAACTAGAATTCAAAAAACATAGACAATCATTTGCCTGATGAGGCTCGGAGACAGCAGAAACATGAACTAGTTTGTGTAGCGAATCCACATTCTATTATTTATTTATTTCCAGCTCTACTCTAAAACAACTTGACTTTCGTAGTATAAAGTTAAATGTATTGAGCGCTCTATGAAATAAATCCATCACATATCAGATGTTGCTTTATATTATGCTATATTGCTAACCTGATCTGCACTATACGTATTGTATGTGTATATATATATATATATATATATATATATATATATATATATATATATATATATGCATATATATACTTAAGAAAAGTGCAAAAAAAAAAAAAAAGAAGAAAACCAAACTTTTTAGTTAAAGTTTGAGGTATTATAGTTTTAATAAGCCTTAAAAGGTTTCCAGAAGGCTGATGTGATTCTGTTCTTGGTCATTATTTCCACTTGAGAGGGTTAAATTCAGGTTATATAAATTCAGGTATATCAATCTTGATTTGGATCCAAATTCAGTGGGTGTAATAAAATTCCAGTTGTTGGTGAGTTTTTTGAGAAGGAGTTTACACTGGAACTCCCTTTAAGGAGAGAAGTAAAGGGAGTAAGGCATCAGTGTATGTAATTGTGTGAGTTCACAATGTGTTTGAATTGTGTTTTGATATGGTAGCAGATATGTGTAGTAAGTGATAATGTGGATAAGAAAGGGGTAAAGGGGTGGAATATCAATGTGTGTGAACGTGTGTTCACAGTGGAGCTGAATTGCATTTTGGTTTGATTGCTGATTTGAGTTGAAAGTTATAATATAAGTGTGTTTATGAGTGAATCAATGTGTGAATGGATGTGCCTAAAGTATAGCAGAATTGTATTTGGGTCTGATTGTAGATTTTTGTAGTAAGTGATGATGATATTTTACTTTGGTACTGTGTCATTAAAATTTATTTTCTGCTGTTTTTTAAAAAAAAAACAAACAAACAGTTGTAGACGTTTCTAGTCCAAAACATGCAGAAATGACCAAAATTAATCATAAAAGCAATTATTCTATAATTGATTTTTATTTGATGAAGTATTTAGATCATCATTATAAATTCTATCCAAATTTTTTTAATACTACCTTTCAACTTCACCGTCATCATTGCAATACGGAAGTTCACTCAAACCAAAAATGAAGATTTATTTAAAAATATTACTGCAATTTCAAAAAAAGGCAAAATTTGTTATTCACCTTCCTTCTCTCTATGCGGTAAATAAACTCTGCCAACTGGAATCTCTCTCTCTCATCACTACTTTCCACTCAGATAAACACTTGGCACTACATGAACAGTACCTTTACTCGCTTAATAGTTAGCCTATGATATAGGCTCACTTGCAGGATAGAGCTACCTTCCTGCATAGGAAATGTGGAGTAGACAGTTCCCCTGGGATTTTTGTTGTCTTCATTTCTAGAAATGAGAAGATTATTTAAGGATAATATTAGATATCTTATACAAGAATAAATGAATGAATAAACATATACATTATATATATATATATCGGATGAAAATAAATAGTGGGTTCTGCAGTTCCACTGTGCCTACAGATGAGCTGCCACTGATTGAAGAGAAGATCAAACTCACTTAAAATGTACAAGTATGAATGATGTTGCATTTTCCAAACTGTTCAAAGCTGATGAAACTTTGTAGCAGAGAAAATTTTCTTAAACTCTTCAGGTGAGCATACAGATCCATAACCTTGTGTAACACAGAAATTAAGTATACTTTGATTAGTGCAGTTGATTTGTTTCAAAATTTTCATTACTGTTCAAGGTCTTATGATTTAATGTATTCAATTTCTTCAGCTTATACTTTGTTACTTTAATTTGTGCAGCAATACTCCAGCTGTACTATACCTCAACCTGCACTCATCAAAACCTCACTACCCAAGGTATTGCTGTAGTTGTACTATGCTAAGTGAAGGGAAGTAATATTCTCTATCTTGGAAGGTTGTTTCGTTCAATTTTTTTCATTCCCATATCTTATATGGCCATTTTCCTTCCTGCAGATTCTTCTCTTGTGTCACATTGCCACAGTTCGAGAAACCAATCTTGAAAATTCCAAGCAAATTGAAAGAAGCAATCCGATTGGCTAAATATTCAATGGAAATTCAACTGAAAGAAGAACAGAAAACGGTAACTATTTGTTACTAAATTTTGCATTTTGTTATTTCTGAATGTTTGGGTAAAACCAATATAAAGTTTGCTATTTGGTTATTTTTATTTATTTGGTTATTTTTATTTATTTGGTTGGGGTGAATTGGTAGTGGGCATTTTCATTTGAAGTGGAGTCTCTTTATAGGTGATTTATCCAATCATTTTAAATGAACTTCCATTCCTACTATTTGTTTGACTAGTTAAAATTGTTAAATGTACATGAGATTTTATTGGAATCAAATTGCATTTTGAAAAATCCAACCATATTTCCAACATAAGTATTAGTAAAATGTTTTTCATATTTAAGAATGATAGAAATAATGGAGAAAAATATTTAACTAAAATTCTTTGAGGTTATAAACGTTTTTTTCCTGTTAGATCCGTATATTCTGTTTTTAGTATAAAGCAATGTAAAAATTTTCATTGCATTCTGTCAACTGCTGTGAGGTTTTAATTTGGTTTTGAATGAAAAAAGAGTGACCATTATCCTTAATATAAGTAAAGTATTAGTCAATTAGAAAGTCAATTACAATGCCGTACCCTGAATATAAACCGAATGATAATAAAGTATTGAAGAACAAGGAAGTGAAAGCTATTCTCGCAAAATGCACAAATAGTGAGTTACTTCCTAGTGGACAAAGGGAGACAATATACTCGAATGAAATAATTTGGGACACTGAATAACGGGATTTATTTCATGAACCAAATATGTAATACTATAGTATTTTTTATTGTGTTAATTGGCAATGTCAGTATTAGCTGTAGAGGTGCAAGCATCACTGTCTCTAATCATAGCTTCTTGCAGACAATCTTATTCATTTTCCCTGAAACTAGAATTTAGATAATTGTTTGTTTTTAATCTTTTTTTTTTCTTGCTGAATAATAAAAGATATATCCCAATTAAAACACATCTCTTCTTCCTTACCTCATAACCCATCCTTCCACATTCCATTGAAATTCATTGTGAAGTTTGGGAGATATTGTGTAGAAAGACAGACACTGATTGATACATATACCTCTCCAACGCCAAGAAGGGATTGAAGCATCAAATATTATTTTATGTCAACCCCATGGTTGGAAATTTCTTTTTTTTTCAAGGAGTAATTTTATAGTGTTTTTCTTCAAGATTCATCAATTGAAAAGATTCACAAAAGCCAAAGAATTTCATATGTCTGAAGGAGAGAAGATGAGAAGACGCAAGACAAAAAAGGTTTGTGATTTCTTGAATAAATACTAATTGGATTTTACTTACTTTGATTTTTTTGGCTCAGCATAAAATGATAAAAAAGAAGGTTTGTATTAATGTGCTTCTATCTTTCACTATCAGTTTTCTGTTTTTTCCCCTCTACAGATGTTCGCAATGTTGTTTTCAGAGAATTAATTACTTTTTATGTATCCAATAATATGCCTTATAATATCTTTTATATGTTAACAATATATTTTATGAGGTTTATTTAAAACTGTTTATGTTTGATATAGGTTTGATAATAGCTTTTTATAGCTCATGCAATTTTAGTACAAATGGGTTTAGACACATAAGAGGAGTTGGAAATTTTGAGATTTCAGAATGGTACTATATGCTTAGCTATATCCTTAATTACGAGTCAGTCTTTTCTGTCAATCTTGAATTTTGAGCTTGTACTGATCCCAGTATAGTTTACTGACACACCTGCATAGCATAAGTCAAGTGTGGATTGTATCAGGTCCTGTTGGCTGTCATATCATTCAGCTGTTATGATCAAATCACATTTGATACACCAGTTTTCATACTATCACTAAAGTTCAGCCACATTGCCAATTGTACCTAGATGGGTGACCAACTGTTGTACCAGACACTGTAAGCAGCTGGAGATCGTGTAGAAAGCCTCTTGTGGTGATGCTGTTAATACTCCTTTGAGGAGACTAAGCTCTGCACTACACTCATTAATGGAAGATAAGGGCCCCTTTTCTACAAACCCTCTGACTGGCCTAGCTTTGAGCAACTAGAAATGAATGAATGAATTGCGAGCTAAATGGGAACTTACATATGCTGATGAAGAAAAAAGATTACCCACTGATAAGATCGTGTACCTGCATCTGTATACAAAATTTTAGTTTTACAATATTTCATCACTGTCCAAAAAAGGAAGAGAACGCTTAATGGACAATTGTTTGTTGAATTGGATTTTTTTATCAAAAAGTTTTCTTCTTGTGATTCATTTATGTGTGTCGTGCATCAGACTTTAGGAATCTGGCATACATTTTCCTTATTTCATTATCAAAATGGGAGTTTATTCAAATCGTTTTGAGTAAAAAAATTGCCAATATGATTTGCTGAATATATCAATATATAAGAATATAGGTTTCACTTACTAGAAAACCAGTCATCAGTTGCACAATAATTTTGTATGAATTTTGTCAAACGGTTTATCCTAATGGAAATTGAGAGCTCCACTAGATATTTAAGTCTAGAAGATAGGATAAAAAGCCCAACCATCTAAGCAACTGCCTAACCTAACTTTTTAAAGCTGAAACAGGTACTTTTGGGCATTTGGATTAACCTGAGACCAGACTTTTCAAAAATTAATAGAAGTTATATGATTGATTACATCATCAAAGATGGCCTAAATTTCTTCAAATGTTGATATCTTTGGACATTTAGGTCCCAATATCTAGATTGAGTGAAATAAGACCTATCAAATGACAACATTTTGAGAAGTTACCGGGAATCGAATAATTGATGACATCATCGAAAGGGCCTAGATTTGCATTTAAAAGTCAATATCTTTGCACATGTAAGTCACAATCAGATACAAATTGCATATATAGTTAGAGTGAAGGAAGAGATATCGAATGATGTATAGTCTGATGAAGTATGTGGAATTTCTATTTTTAGATTATGATGTATTAATTTTTTGATGATTTTTATCATCTGTTTTACTATATGATGTTTGCTCTGGCATATTTATCATGGTCGTATTCCAAATGCCATCTCTTATATTTTGCATATTTCATTTTCCCATATCACCAGAATGAGAACATCTGTAATTTTTAGATCACTAAAGTGTTACTATCTACCAATGAGACATAGAGAAGAAGACATGTGTCAGCTTCTTGTGAAGCATGACAGTCTTTTTTTCTAATGGAATATGTTGTATCCCCAGCCATAACTATGTGTGGATGATGCAGTAAGCTTGAAAAGATGCATCTGACCGAATGCTTGGTGATTATTTTCTTGTAAAAATACTGAATTTTTTTATGTTTATTTTTTTCCCTTTTTTTTTTTTTTTTTGAAGCCATTGTTTAGTTTCATCCTCATGATGAGCTCGAAAAATCCTTTGCCATCACTTCATTCAGTCCTTTCCAGTATCAGGAACATTGAGAATATCTCTCATTACAGATTTTTCTATCTCTACACCAGTACAAAAATATTTTGATGAGCATGTGTCAGAGGGATTGGCACCATAATAATCTGGTTGGAACTTCAGACTTTTGATCAGCTTGATTCTTTCTTCTACCCGGGGTTAGTTCCTTGTGTTTAGGGGTTGTTTTTTATATAAACTGCTCCCTAAACATCTTCTGGAGTTCACGGTGATTATGGATTTTCAAATCTGTGTGTCAACTGCTGGAGATTTAGCTCTGTGGTTCCTCTTATTTATTTATGAAAAAATTCTATTGTTAAATCTCTGTGAATCGGCAGAAATCTCCCATCTCCAATACTTCCTCTCAAACTCTCCACTCTCAGTTCTTTGAATGCTGGATAACTCAAGTGCTGTAATAATGAAAATGAACATGTTTGTAGCTAAAATATCTTGCCTAATTTTGGTGGTTGTATGAGAAGTTCTGGTTCAGCATATTCCTCTCTGACTGGAGATGTTGCACTATTTTTCCTTTCTTACCGTTGCTAGCATTAAGGAAACATCTTTGAGATAAACATTAGTCATGCTTACTTCAGAGCTATCATTTACTTTGGTTAGATAAGTAAGCTGACTTTCAAATTCAGATGAATTGATTACTTTCTCCATTGTACTTAAGCTTGATTCTTTTCTTCAAGCAACAAGTAAAGACAGCAAGTCTGTTACTGTGTTGATATAAGCGGTTATTTCCTTGAACCAGACAAGGGAATCAAAGCATTCTTTATAGATTCTCATGCATCTACCGTAGTGACATTCTTCAAAGGCCTGATCTGTTGACCCAGACATTATTGCACCTGAGTTAATGCACCATTACTTGTATCCTCTGCTGCTATGCCATTTGAATTGCAGTTTTTGTCTGATACACTATTAGTGAAATCCACCTATCAGCAATATTGATTTGATACAGATCTTACAGATCTTTATTCCTCCCGAGAATATAACAGTTTTGAATAAACTGCTTCATCAGAATGAACAAATATATATGGGATATCTAGATCTACCATGATGTCCAGCAAAAAAATCAAGGTATTCTTTATATATGGGATTTTCTGGTGGCTCTGCACTTACTGGCAAATACTCTTGAATGCATTTCTCAGTTGGCGTCCATCTTATTGAATGATGTCCAGGAGCTGTGTAAAGGTAATTCATCACTATCTGATCCAAAAGGCAAGGGACTCCAAGGCAGATCATGCTACATCTTTTTTCTAAACATGCATCAAGTTCCTTAATATGAATTCTCATTGTCGCTATGATTTTCCATAGGATGTTGTCCACACGTTTCCCAATACAGTATGGAGTTACCTCTGCTAGTTCACTGTCACAGACATCAAGTTGTCATTCCATTGGTTCCCGATTTGAGTAATAGTCTCCTCTTCATTAGTTTGTAGTTGAAACAAAACCCTTATTGTATCATGAGTGCTGCCTGCACCTTGTCTTGGTTTGTTGCTGTCCACCATTGTGGTCCGAAGTACTGTGTACAAACTTACCATGTTTGAGAAAAGCAGCTGACTTGAAAAGACTATTCTTCATCATGCCATGTTTTGTGTTCTTATGTCGTGATAAGAAATAGCATGATTGCATTTGTGTAGATATTTGCAACTTCCTTGCTGCGAGTCATCCTGTGAATGACAAAGCCCCATGACTGCTTGCTTTGGACGAGGCTTTTTTGAGAAGACTCTCTCAATCACTTGCTGGAGACCAAATCTTTAAAGTTATAATGTGGGAATTTACTGTAGCATAACCATATTCATTCTTTTCCACAAACCCATACATTGCATTGTAGAGACACTGCAGTGGCCAACAGCCATCATTTCTCTCGGGTTGTTCAGAGATTTTGTTTGGCTGATCTCTGCATTTGACCATTATACCAAATGCCTGAGTTAATTCATCACCCTTTAAGCCCCAGCCATGGAAAGCTGCAATTGCATATTTGCAAGAATTCACATCAACTGAGAAGAAAGTTTTAGTCTCCTGGAATTTGTGAATTCTTCTTTGATGGTAGGTATTTACAACCCCTGATCTTTGCTATATTCTTTACACCTTCTAAAAGTTCATTAAAAAGAAAAGCAGTCATCACTGATAATTTCGATTCTAAGTATAAAAATTCTTTCAAAAAATGATCTTTTTTTTTTTTGCTTCGATTTTGGTCTCAGTAACTTGCAGTTTTGCTAAAGCATACTTTGTAGCTAGACTAACGATAAATATCGTCAAAAAATTGAAAATCTGTCGTATTTTGTCAAACTGTACATTATTTGATTTGTTTCTTTGTTCTTCTTAAATTGTAAGTCTATTTAATCACTGTCCCACGGCAGCAATATGTGACACAAGGTCGGGCTTAATGTGGGAAGAAATAGTACCTTACCGCCAAAAATTGGCTCCAGCCGACGCAGTTACCTGCGAAAGCTGGGCCGAGTAATGATGGGAGTGCCTAAGGACGAGTCCAAAGGCCTCCCGTTGCGCTTAGCAAACGCAGCCTCAGTGTAACCTCATTGGCCAACGTTTGCACCGGCGCACTCGGTCTTTGATACCCTGCACACAATCTCCGGCCCATTCAACGGGCAAGTGTCAGTACCGACTCCTCGGTCTATGCCGTGGAACAGATACTACACTTTGATCCCGAAGATTGGGCCAGAAACTTGTGCCAGGTAAGTGACATGTGTCTGAAAATATTGACTTTTTAAAGAAAATTCTGGCCCTTTTAGTGATGTCATCAATCATGTGACTTTCGGTAATCTTTCAAAATGTGATTTATACATCTTACTTTGTTCTATCTAAATATGTAATTTGTATCTGATTGTGACCAATATGTTAGAAGATATCAACATTTTAAAGAAAATTTATGGCCCACTTTGATGATGACGTCAATCATCTGACCTCCAGTAATTTTTTTTAAGTGTTGTTGGGTCTCAGATTGAATTTCATGTCCAAAAATAACAATTTCAGCTTTAAAAAGTTAGATAGTTGAGCTTCTTACTTTGTCTATAGCCAAAGTGGTATGTAAAGAAAGAAAAATGAAATGCAAAATAGATGGAATGGAAATCATCATGATGCCACGTTTGTAGTGATCTATTAATAAGTTACTTCTCTCTCCTTTTGTTGGGTGGTGAACTCTAAAAAAATCTTAATTCCCCCCCCCCAAAAGCGTGATGGTTGCCTGCTTGAAAACTGAGGAAAGTTTTGTCAATGGTTGCAGTTTTAGATGACAGTTCCTAAAAACTCAACATAGAAAAAGCTAATAGTGAATGTGGGACAGAAAAATGAGGAAACTGAATAGGTTTTCTCTTAAAGTAGAATATGAGTTTAATGAATGCAGGGAGCTTTAAAGTTATCATCATAGCTTAATGAAAAGAAGGAACCTTTTGGATTAGATAATTTGATATTTTAGTTCTACAGAGGATGGAATTTGTAGTTTTACATCAATGGTATCCTGTCATGGTTTGATAGGAATCTGTAACTGTTTTTTGTTCTACATTCTAATGTAGAAAATAATCAAGCTTTTATTTTACAAAATATTTGACACTGGTGAGATTACTTTACTGTACCCAATTTCTTCTTTTAAATTCCAGAAAGAAAAGGCCTTAGAAAATGCCAAAGATGATTCTCCTGCTTCTCCTAGTTCTATATCAAATACAAACTCTTCAGCTCCTGCCTCTCCTGCAGGTACGTAACACTCCACCTTTTGTCTATTCCATTTGTTTGAAATTCTTTGCATTACAGGGCTTTAGATTTATTGATACCAGATCCTTGCTGTTTAATTTTTATTCTAAAGACATTTAGACTTGGAATTGATGAGAAATTTTCCAGTAGCTTTTTGTGTGATCAATAAATTATGATAAATTTTTTTTTTCTTTTCAAACATTTATAATGAATACAAGTTTTTAGAAAAAGATGTTCAATTAAATTAGTATGGAATGATTAAAATTTTCTACCTTTTAATAAAGATAAATTGTTTTAGATGTTCTGTATAGCATTTACTGAATGGTTTATTGAACATATGAAACTTTCTCAACCAGAAATTGTTTTAAGCTGTATTCAGATCACTCATCCACAAAGTTTCTGCATTGTTGACCTGATGATTGTCAAATACACTCTGAAATGATTAATAGATGAACATGTTAGAACTTCTGAATAAGGTAATGAAAGATTTTCTTAATGTAATAACAGGTAATGAAACAATGTTTGAATCAATAACCATGCTATATTTTTCGAAAAATTACACAAGTTATAAAGATCACAATGAAAAGTGATAATAATTCTTTACAAATAATTCCTATTCAAATACGAAACTGAAAATCAAATTACGATTCAGTGTTTCTATTATCTTCAATTGTGACCTAATTTTTTTTCTTTCACTGTAAGGTTCATGTCTGTTATGTATAAGGATTTCTCCTTAAGATGTGCTATGTCTTTTATTATGCTTCTCATTAATAATATATCAGGTACCATTATTTTATTTCATTTTATTTTATTTTATTTTATTTTATTTCATTTTATTACTAGTTTTTTAATTTTATAATTGTGAAAATGCTTCATCTAAAAAATTGGAAATATCAGGTATCAATATGGTTAAATGCTCATAATGAAGCATTTATCCTTATAAGGGGATTGATTTACAGGTATATTGGTCCATATGTAATGTATCGCCATGGAAAGCAACAGAAAAAAAACTGACCTTTGATTCTAAAATCAAACTGTATTGAAAACATATTTTCTCTATGATGATTTTGTCACTCTAAAATGGTTTCATTGCATTCAAAATCAGAATTGATATGAAATTTAATTTAACCCTGCACCACTTTTTAGATTGCCTTTCATAATTAAACTGTATAATTAAATGTTATGAATGATGCATTAGTTATCCCATTCCAAAAATCAGTAGACCTCAATGCTACCCAGCATTTTGCTTCAAAAAGCATTGACCTCCAAGATTATTGAAGAGGTAGATAATTGAAAAATAAAGAATTCTGTATGACTAATTCATTTGCCTGTATAACTAATTCATTTGCTTGGAGAAATAAAAAAGAAAATTGTTTGTGCAGTTCCAGAGAGCAGGAAAATAGATGATTGTAGCCAATGTAATGGAAGATGAAGAACTTATTTCAATTTTTTTAAATCTCAGGTTATGAGAACTAACAATAGTTCCACAAAAAGCATCTGACTATTGCAGGTTTGATGACTTGGCACAAAAACACTTTTGAGGACCCAAATTTGATCCAACCAAAAAGATCATTTTTCTGTCTTCGCAATTCATTATTTATTGAATTACTCAATCTTAGTTTTGATAAATTTTTTAAAAAATTCATGATACCATTTCATCACATTATCCTTTTTATGATTATGGCATGCTGAATTCTACATTTCATTTTTTTTTTTTTTTTTTCATTAAATTAAATTAGAGTTTGATTGTGGTATTCTGGTTTTGATTAAATTAAAATAATCTTTTGGTAATAGAGCTGCATAAAAATAATTATATTACTACTCGTAAATTTTTTTCATCCTCCAATAATGTTTTGTTCAGATAGTCTACCTACTTACTTAATGTTAATTCCTTAAAATGTCTTGATTTAAAAAAAATAATCCTAGGTCCCTCTTTTCAAAACTCAACATATTTCAGGCTCTTTATCTCTACTTTCAAAGTTGTAGGAAGATTGAAGTTTTACAATTGTATTTTTTGATCAAAATAAGGATGAATCATAGAATTCAGACCCCATTAACTATATGAAAAAATATTCTGCAGAAATAGTATCGCAAAATTGCTTTTGAATTATCCAAAATTAGGATTGTGTATTTAAATAAATAACAAATGTAGGTCCCCAATAATGTTATTGTGCTGATAACATGGTTTTACTATAAGATACCAGAAAAGAAAAGACCTGCTCTTGCTTGTCAGTGTATGTAAGCAAATAAATTCATATTAGAGAATTACCGATTCCTGACATTTCCCTGCTCAATGTTCACCGAAGGCTATCAGACTTTTACAAGTACTTGAAGGTTCAGACTTGATAAATATTATACGAGTCTTTCTCATCTGCCTAGGAAACACTGAAGTAACAGGCTATTTACCTCTTAAATTCATAGAAGAAAGAACAAATTGGAAATCAAGGAGAATAGTGTGGAAAAATAATTCAAATAAAAAAATTAAAATTTTTTTAATTGAAAATGAATTTTTTTATTAAATTCACAAAAGAGTTCCATTTTTAAAATTTCTATTCATTGAAGATTTCCACTGTGTTTAAAAGCTATTTCAAGCTATTCAATAATTTGAAAGTTGAGGTTGATGAATTGTTATCCATTTTCTAATCACCACCAAACATAATACATACCAACTTCATCCAGGAATTGAAATGTCTGCTGGGGAATGGTTTATATCAAAATGCATCCAGGTTGATTCTCTTAGAACCACATAAGGTTAAGACAGCTCACTTTATTCATTTGATGAATTTAATCGTCTATTTTGTGCTCTGTGAAACTATCGAGAATACTGGTAACTGATATTTATCCATTAAAATTCAAACCTTTCTTATAAATATCCTTATCTTTGTTTTTCTCTATCTATTTATATATTTTATGTTTTGATCAGCAATATGTAAGGAAGTATGATTTTTATGTGCCATATTATAAAAAGTATGTTAATTAACACTAGCCTTTTTGTAAAATATGGTTGTCAATAATTTAATTTTGTCATATAATGAAAATGCCTTCATTTTGAAGTTTTGTGTTGGGTTTTTCATGTGTAAGAAAAAAAAAATAATTTTCATAAGAATGAATAATGCTTTTTAAATCTCAGACAGCAACAAAATTCACCATTTGACTAGAATCATTTTTTTGCATCATGATCATCATGATTACAAAAGATGATGATATTCAAGTGAGTACCATTTTGCTGAGTAGTTTCAATTGATTGGAAAGAAATTTTGACATCCTTTATAATTAGTGTACATTTTTTCCTGTGCACTTGAATATATTCTTAGTGTTATAGATTTGGAAAAGTTATTTCTATGACAAATTTTGAGAATAAAATATCTAAAACTTTTTTTCAAAAATTATAGATACCAAAACTGATTTTTTTTATAATTGAATCGTTTTGTGTGATTTCTATGAACATTTCGGATAAAGATTTGCCTTTACTTTGAAATATTGTTGAGCGAATTTACTAATTGGGTTTGCATATAGAAGCAGAACCAGAAATTGGAAAGTCTGAAAGATTTTAAACACTAACAAGGGACGGTAATTAACCATTGATACCATTATTAATCAGTTTATTATAAAAAGAATGTTTACAGCATTAAAAAAGAGTTGAACTAATTCACAACTACTATGTCCCATAATAGTTGCATTTATATATAGATTTGTGTGGATATGAGGTGATCTGACTGAATTTGACTATAGGAATCTGAAAAGTTCATGAGAAAATATAGGTGTTATGTCTCAAAAATTTTTGTCATCACATGGTCATGTTCTGATGAAAATTGGTGGTTGCCAACCACCTTGCAGCGAAAAATGTATGCTGTTTACATATTTGAGGAATGAAATGAGATTTCTGTGTTTGGTTGTGTAGTAGAAGTGGTAGCGGTTGGTGTTTGTATCTGTGTCTGTAGGGATCAGCTTTGTCTGTGAGGGGGAGGGTCTGGAGGTGTAACCACAACTTGCACAAAGCCCATCTCATCAAAAATATACACAACTCCTCGACACACATATGTATTAGAGCAGCTCTTATATCCCGATGAAATACCGTAACGCTGAGGTATAGATACTTCCAGATTGCAAACCCTTTAAATGTATTGATTTTGACACAGAATCACATAGAAACTCATTACAACATGAGTATACAAGGAATCAGCTAACTCACATTAGACTTGAGAAACAGAATTAGCACATACATATACCCTTTAAAAAAAGAAAAAGTCTCACTCTCCATCAACCAAAAAGATTGAAATAACACACTTCACTTACACCCCGGTCTATATATGTCTACACCTATCAGGTAAATGCTTGACACCACCTCTCCATTCTGAAAAAAAAAACACCTCACGAACATTCCTGAAAACTGACCATTTTCATCCTTAAATTTCTTTTCACCTTCCAATTGTCAAATTACCAACAGATGCAAAGGTAATGGCTATGATGGAACAGGGATAATACATTTTATTTGAAAAATCATAACCAGATTGGCCTTGATAACTGCAGCATTCTTTTGAATTAAAAAAATATGTATAATATACAGTGACATACCAATAGGACACACCTCAGATGACACCATGATGACTACATAATTTTTTTCAATTTTTTGATTTTTTCCTTTTGATCAATATATTTGTTAATTTAATAAATCGAAATTGACTTGGAGAAGTTAACTGTGAAGTGATGTGCAATGATTTGCTTTGTCCTCCACAGACTTTGAATTTAAGGTTTGGTGGCTTCTTCAAAAACAATGGGACATTTCATTAGTGAATTTGTTAAATTTATTACTAACCAAAGCCTTGGTGAGAAAAAAGGGACACAACCAGAAATGGAAGGTGTGTGGTAAATAAGAAGTAAGTTTAGTAATTTGCGGCATTCAATGAACATCATTCAGTAAATCCAACGGCAGTTTGGTTACACTTCGTTCTATTATCAATTTTCTTAAAAAAACCAACTTTCTTACATTGTTAATTAAATGAGTAAAAAAAAGTTTTTGGCACTATCCTAGTTTCATGGTTCACCTTCTGTGGCATTTATTCCAAGATCAAAGTGTAGTACTGTCCTCCTCATGTCAACATAACATAACATTACCTCACCGTTTTGAACTTTAAACATTATCATAGCTATTTTGATTGCTTTCTCCATGAATTTCAATCCAATTTAATTCAATTTGAATTTTTTCAATTAGCAAAAAGGGAACAAATTTATCTTACGATTGTATTTTAATTGTTGAATATTTTTCTTGAATTTTGTAGAAGTATTCAAACAATAATTCATTTACAAAACGTAAAATAATTTAATTACAAAAATACAAAACAAATGATTTATTTTAATACAAATTTTTTCAATAAATAGGGAGTTAAAAATGAATCAAAAAGAGTAATGGAGTGTTATGATAGGTAAATAAGAAAATAAAATTATTTGACTTTTTTTTCATGTGATTAAAATTCAAAATGGGAGTACCAAGTCATGTGATCTTCATGGACAACTATAAATAAGATTCATGATAACTTTTGTTTTTGTCAACTGAGAATATATTCAGATTGAATAAAAATTCATGTTAAAAACAATTGAAATGCAACCATAATATTGTTTAAAATTGAAAACTGGAAGTTATTGCTATGTCTTGATCACATAAGAACAGATGCTACACTTCAATCTTGATATAAAAGATTGGACTACAAAACAAGTTTAATGCCAAGTTCATCACTGTCCGTGTGTTTGCTGCATTTATCAAACTTTATTTCCATCAATATTCGGACCATCTTTGTTGTTTTTCATACAATGTTTCGGCCGTTGCACTCTACGGCCTTCATCAGGTAACATCTGGGAGATTTTTGGGAAGTAACGAACCGAACCTTTTATTTATCCGACGGGGGTATATTGACCGTACTCCCCTCTTTTAGCGTTAGTAGTATTGTTATACTGTCTCACACTAGGATCGAACCTAGTACCATCAGATTACTTAACAGTAATTTGTCTGATGCTGTAACCACTGCGCTATGTGTCCATGTGGACAACCGGTGCTAATTTTTTGGAGCCTTAAACCTCAGGTGACAGATTTTTTTTATTTTTTTTATCTCGTTGTTATTGTTTTCTGTCTTTTATTATCAGAGGTTCCCATATGGTATCCATTTCAATGCTAGGATTACTGAGGCAGTTTTGCTTGCCTAGCATATGGGCCGACTCTTTCAATTTACGAATTTTCCAATGTTCTTCCTGATCAATTATCTCAACCTTGTTCCAGAGGGGTAGGTGGTCTCCCTTTTCTTTCCATACATGGTCAGCTATACCTGATTTATTGGTTTCGCCTTTACTCACCGCTTTTCGGTGTTCTTCCACCCGAACCTTCAAGGGGCGACATGTTTCACCTGTGTATTCGTGCCCACAGCTGCACGGTATTGAGTATACACAGTTTTTAGTGTTTGATAACTCAGTGGGTGGTTTGGTGCGGGAGAGGTAGCTGCGTAGCGTTGATCTGCTTCTGAATACGGCCCGGATATTATATGGGGCGCAGATCTTCTGGATCTTCTCAGACACATTCTTAAGGTAGGGGAGACAGACTTTTGTTGGTTTATGATTATCATCCTCCTCCTCCTCCTCCTCCGTCACTCTTCTTTCACTAGTGGTGACAGTTAAGCCTTTGGGATAACCATTTTTCTGGAGATTCTTGCTTATGTTACGCATCTCACAGAGATGTGTCAGAGTCGCTACTTATTAACTTTGCTCGGTGCTGTAAGCATCGGACGATCCCTTTTTTAACGCAGTGAACGTTGGCTTACAATACACAGATGTATTGAAACCTTGTTCTGATCTTGTTACCAGTACATCTAGGAAGGCTAATTTATTGTTACTCTCCTTTTCCATTATGAACTGTATAGAAGCTCTGATTGAATTCACATGGTCAAGTAGTAACTGTGGGTCTTCCAGATGTGGCCATAGTACGAAGGTGTCATCTACATATCGAAGCCACATGCTTGGCCTTAGTGGTGATGTTCCCTAAGGCCAATTCTTCAAAGTACTCCATGTATATATTTGCCATCACTGGTGATAGCGGTGATCCCATATCTAAGCCTTCCTCCTGTTGGTACATCTCATTCCCCAGTTGGAAGTATGTTGTTTCTATGCAGAAAGTCAACATTTCCATTAGGTTGTTAAGGGGGATGCTGGTGCGTTCATCCAATGTGGGATCTGAACCTAATTTATCCCGAACTACTGATTGTGCTTCGGATGTAGGAACTCGTGTGAAGAGACTCACATATCTAGGCTCAACATTCGTTGTGTTTGAATTGGAGCCCCTCTGAGTTTATCTACGAAGTCAGCTGAGTTCTTTACATAGGATGTTACCTGACGAAGGCCGTAGAGTGCAACGGCTGAAACATTGTATGAAAAACAACAAAGATGAGGATGGTCCGAATATTGATAGAAATAATAATAATTCCTCATCTCAAAAATTCCGAGATATATTATCAAACTTTGTTCGATAAATAAGAAGAAAGTTCATTATGGCCTATGTTTCGTCAAAGCCAGGTTTGTTATAGGGATGATTCACTGTATATGTTCTTCAAAAACATCGTACCTCAAAAAATACAAAAACACCAATTGCTCTGTTACTAATTTTTAACATTTCAATTGTTAGTGAGACAATTTATTTAGTGCAATGAAAAGCAAAAAAAATCAGGGCTCTAGGAGTAATAATTTTGAAATTTAAGGATTACTGTTTTTTTTGTTTTTTTTGTAACGTATTGAAAAAAAAAAAACTATTGCTGAAAGTATCATTTCTTATCTTATAACATTTAAACCCCCTGGGAAGAAATTTTAGTCGGTAGAGCATATGTGGGAAAAAAAATTGTCAGATTTTTTATATCATTTGGGATATGTATGCCTGCAATACAAAATGATTACCAAAATTCTAAATATCCTGGGGGAAAAAAAGCAAGCTCTGGAATGGGGAGTGAAACCCTGAGTTACTGCCCCAGTTAACACCAACCCTAGAAACACCACTGTACTGAACACTGAACCTGAAAGTACAATTTGCAGAATTGAAAAACAAGATGGAACCAAGGATTACTTTTTTTTTCTACTAGATGAAGTATTATAAATTATTATTAATAATTTTAATGACTTCTAAGTACTTTCATCTTAATTTTAAAGTTGCTTTTTATTGTAACCGTGACTCAGGAGGCCACCTTCCTTTCGGCAATGAGTAAACGGCATAAACTAGAAATAAGTCACATAAAGCTAATTCTTTATTCCATATCAACAGAAGTTACTCACTACCAAAGGGAAGTCGTCAGAAAAATAGTATTCATTAAAATGATTAATAAAGATGGAATCAAAATTATTAGTTCAAAATATTAAGATAGTCTGTTTTTCATTGGAGAAATGAGAAAAAACAAGTCAATTTTAGATAAATTTTTATCTATGATGTTAGTTTTTTCAGAATTTATTCATATTATACTCTGACCATAAATGGAATTTTCCAAATATGGCTCTGCTTCCACATGAAATTCCAGAAACATTGCTCATTTAACAGTTCAAAAACAAAGTATGAAAGTAACTCTGAGAAACATACTTTTGGATAATCAACATTTGACTAACAAACAAGATTTTGTAATTGAATTTTGGTTATCAAGCATTTATATAAAAGTGTGTTTTTAGAGTTCCTTCTAAATTAAATTTTTTTCAGGCTGTAATTGTTACCCTCATTGACTATCTTGAATTATAGCATTTGGATTAATTTTGTTGAAATATTTTTAATCAATCAGAATACTAATCTTGAATGTATTAGGTTGGCTGAAAATTTCTTTGTTTTTGTCATTAAATAGTATTCATAATATTTAGTTTTGACTAATTTCATTTAAAAGGATCACTTTCAATTGCATTCTAACAGCTATCATATCACTGTGTATTTGAAGTATAAAATTTGTTAGAATCAGCGTATTTTCGTTAATTGATCATAACATCGTGCTAGAGATTTCTTACTGAACTATGTTCTACTGTAGATGGACTAGATGAGATTGATAGCCATTAAATAAAGATGTCATTTGAGAATAATGAGCATTATACAAGACAGGAGATAACCATTATACTCAGAATAATCAAATGTGCTCATTGAAAATAATTTGTACTAATGTGGTTGTTAGTTGCTTTGATGTTTGGCGTCTACATAGTTAAATGGATTTGATACCTAAACATAATGAAGAGTTTCATTTTTTAAACCTTATGACTGAATAGAATGAAAACTTTACATCAATGTGGAATGCATAAGATTGTAGGGTAAGTAGAATAAACAATACTGACCATATCAAATGCTGGTCTCCATCCAAACAATGTAATGCAGTATAAGGGAAGGTCTATGTTCTTGTTTAAAGGCTGCTGCTGCTGATGATGATGATGATTAATACATTCATATCTGTGTTGTTAAGATACTCATCTGTTTAATAAGATGCTCTTTATTCTAGAATGAATAGATCTTATCTGAGAAATGTGTGCCAAATTGAGTAGAATAACACTTAACCCATAGTTCTCACTAATTCAACATTTTGTGTTTGTTTGGCAAGTTGGATCAGATTTAGAATTAAGATCCAAAAATTGATTTGAGACTGTTGGAAATTTTTAAATGACGTCATATACGATGTCACATGTTGAATCAGTGTTATTATCATTAGATTATTCATGGACTGTTTCTTTTACACAAAATAAATAAATACATAGTTTTAATTTAATCAAGACAAGGATCTCCTCCATCTGAGCATTGATTTTGAAAAAACTTTTTTGACAATTCCAAAAGCTTTAAATTGTTTGTATATGTGTACTTTGGTATTTCTGTCAATGTCAACAAAACAAAGCAGTTGATTTATAATTTGTGAGTAATTTTTACTCTCACACCCATGCACACTTGACGTTGAATATGGTGCATTGATAAAGAGAAATATTGGAAGAAAAATTCTGAAGATTTTGATGTCAGTCAGTGAAAATTAGAAAAGGGGGAAAAAAAAGACCCTGAAGACCCTTTGATGTCATATGCAGTGTCGTCTAAAAATTAGCAACTTACACTCAAATTGATTTAGGTGTCTGGATTCTACATTTGTTCTGGAAGGTCACTTGTATACTTCCAACCTTTGTGGGGTTTGGTTTTGTTTCTTTGTTGCATGGTTTTCACTGCTTACTCTTGAATATTTCTAGAGAAATAATCTAAAAATCAGGTTCAATGAGGTCAAAATAATATATACCTTAAGTTCTGTTTTTTTTCAAAACTTTGTTATGTACAGACATGACTAATCTTGACCTTTGTTATTCTTTTTAATGATCAAATTAGTCTTTTATGATAAACCAGTGATTTCTTTGGACATACAATTTCATTTTAACTTAATTTTCAATTTTTTCCCGCTACATTTCAGCTGGTACACTCTTTGGCCTTCATCAGATGTATAGTATATCTGGAAACATTCAGAAAATTTCGAAGAGAAATCTCTGTTTCATCTGTGGAAACATAATTTTCTAATTCATTGTTTGTCAAAGCCAGTACCCTTGAGAGAGATTGAAACCCAAATGCTACTCTTATCAAAGTGCATTCAGAGTTCTTTCTACAGGGTAGTCTTATTCTCTTTCATGGCCCTCATTATGTAGCCATGAAAATATGAAGCAGTGAACTGTCCAGATAAAGAATAGAACTCCCCAGAAGTGAATGAAGCCAAAAGTCTTGGATAAGAATCAAGAACTGAAAAAAACATAATTCCTAGAAATGCTTTTTGTTTGGAGATTTTTTTTCAGCAATTGATAATTTTCATGTTCCAGAAAATTATCATTCCTATAAAATCCGAATTTGCAATATGTCTTGCAGTCAAGTATGTGTCTGTGGATACCCCTTCAAAATTCATGTTTAGTTTTAGAAAATGAATAAACAATGACTAAAATTACAGCCTGAAAATTAATTTGTTGGTTGATTGCAATAAATGTTGTGAGTTTTCTTTATTAATGTTTTTCTAAACATTTGTTTCCTTTTTATAACAGGATGTTAACAGCTCTCCATCCCAACATGTACATTTAATAAGTATATCAGTCTAACTGCATGTAGTGTTGTGCAAATGAAAATCATTGTATTTACATCTGTATATCTATGTGAGTATGCATACAAGATTGCATGGCTACTGGTTATGGGTGTCTTTATTCCCACCTCTACTGTAAACTTATCCTTTATTGTGATAGTATATTAATATAAGTAGCTGCATTAACTGTGTTTAATGACCCAGTTATCACTTCCCCATTGTCTCTTCCTATCACTTGAGGATTTCAATTTTAAACTGTTTTATATACCCAATGTAGTTATCATGAAATTTGTACTCCCTAACATTTTCCAAATTCATTTAATTCCCAAAAATGTTTTTTTCTTTGTTGCACCATTTTTGTACAGCCTTTTGTAGAAACGTACATATACAACGTACAAATTTTCATGGATGAAAACAAAAAGGAATGTTGTCTTGGATCTTTAATGATATTTACTCTCCAATCTGTAAAATGGAGATTAATTACTCTATTCATGAACAGTACCAATTTTCTGATAATTTATACTCAATCTCTTATGGATATTCTTCCAAATTATTTTTTATCTTTATATAAATCATTGTATGTATGTATTTTGCATGATCTTTAAAAAAAACTGATCTTCCAAATATCTAAGATGTTTTACAAATATATGCTCAATTAAAAAGTACTTTTTTACTATCATTAGGCCTGAATTCTAAAAGTGGTCTTTTTCAAGTGGTATTATGAAATGATTCAATTTTTCTATAATATTTAAGTTTTTTGTTTTGTTTTTTTTTTTTCAAACTTTCAAGAAAGAAAGAAACCAAAACTGATAATGACTCGACAACTTCACTCTCACACTTATTTAAATAACTGTTTTCTGAAAAACTTGATTTTGCAACTGGTCTATAATCACACTGTATCTGATGAAGTGCATATCATTAAAAACATAGCCATTCTAAATACATACTATATAACACTCCAGATAGGTGGACTTTACCTTTCTAAGTCTTAACTAATGACAGCAGCCCAGCATGGCTCAGGTATTAGTAAGAATAATTGAATTTGAAATTTTATATTAGCTCAAATTTTTGTTTAAGGTACCGATAGCTGGTTTCATGTTGGAAGCCATGTTTGTGAGATCATTATAGCTGAAATATATGCTTGGATTGTATTTATAAAGAATACAGCTGTGCCAGATCTCATGCTAGGATAAGTAACTGCTGCTTTGCATGGCCTAAACCTCAAATCAAATTTGTCTTGATCGAATTATGAAAATGGCAGCTGACCTGATCTTGGCAAAAATTTTATACTGAATATTTTCTGCTTGCTTTGCCTTTTTGTTGTTGGATACTTATCCTAAAAGTCACTTTCAGATTGAATTGTTATTCAGTATTCGTTCAATACTCATTATTGGGAATGCTATGACAGGAATTCACAGCCGTTGTATTATATATTGTCTGATCATTGTGTGCAGATAAAACAAGATCTTTGTGTTAGTGCATAAAGATAATTTTGCATTTTTTAAAGCAGGATCTTTTCCTTTCGATTTATTCAATGTTGATATATTACATGTTCTTGCTGCAATTATGTCTGCACTAAGCATCTTTGCATTATGAAAAATGATACAGTAGAAAATAAATATAGAAAAATACAGTTACTTGCAAACCATTGAAATAAAAATATCAGAAGTAAACTAATGTAATTTCATGCAAAATGAACAATAAATAATTCATATCTAATGAAATAATGCAATATATTTCAAAAGTTTTTTTCATTCGGACTTATTATCTTTGACTGCTAAAGTGAACTTTGGGAATTTGGAAATAAAGAAGTGGCTTTCGATGAGACTTGAATTCACTATTTCTTTATTTGAGATTTCACATTGTTTGCTCTGGTGATCACTTAGTGTCACTACCAGAGGCATACCAAAGTGACCAATTTGATGTAAATGTAAAACCTTTCCAAATTTGTTCGTTCTTGGTTTTTTTTTTTGTTGATTTCTTATTTTAAATCCCTCAAAACCTGCATAATTTTTCCATCTTCAGTGATTTTGAAAAACTTGAGTTTTCTTTTTTTAAATTTGGGATACTTATAAAACACTCTAAAGACAATATAGACATGTTTTTAGAAGGTGAACATTTTTGATTAAGATTAATCCTTGAGCTTTTCATTTTTTTTCTATTTGACTGGAGATTTATTTTGATTATTTTGAATCTTGAGATTTTCAATGTATTTTCTTTCAGATTCCTTTTTTTTTTTTTTAAGTTTCTTTGTTACTGAACTTACAGAATTATTAGCCTCAGTAATTAATGATAGAATTCTTTGGGTTTAAATGAACTAATTTCTTTTTCTTTTGATAAAACTGTTTTTATTTATAATTTTACCAATAACGAAAAATAATCACTGTCAAGAAATGAAAATCTGTAACTAATGGTTTATTCTTCTTTGCTCACTAATCTTGATTCAGAATGAAATTTCTATCTTCACTCTTTCATTTGCTTCACCCATTTTTTCTAAATTTATTAATTTCTTTTGCTTTTAAAATTGATATTTATACCGTTATCCATTTTCTACAGGAACTATTTAGATACCAGTATTCCATAAAAAATCCTGAATCCCTGCCATCCATAGATGCTTGTTTTTGCCTTGTAAATTAAGCAGTGGTAGATACAAACTGAGGGAGCAATTTAGGATTAATAAGTTCAGATACATATACACATGAATGTCAGAACACATGAATAACTTAAACCCAGAAACAGTGTTTAAACTGGTCTGTTGTGGGTTGTTGTGATTTATAAGTTTCTTATATTTGAGTCATCATCTTTATTTGATTTATCTATGTATTTTTTTTATTTTGCCATGGATGATTAAAATTGATCATGATATTATCTTTTGATGGTAGTTCCAATAATCAAATATACCACTCACACACACACACACACACACATATATATATATATACTAGCAGGGAATCCTATTATACCCGGAAAGAAATAAAGGTGCATTTGAAAATGTGGTTTGAATTGGCAGATTGTGTGATTGCACACACCCTCAGACAGGCCAACGTGGTCTGCTTAGCTTTTCTTGTGACTTTTGTTGAAATGTTTGAAAGCGGATGTTTGGGATTGAGAAATATTTTAACCTTGAATGATATGTGGCAATCCGTCATTTAGTGAATACAATAATTTTCGAAAAATTCTTGAAATCGACTATGGAAGCACAAAAGAGCAAAAACATAGTGACGTAACTGAAATCGTATAAATAACTAATAGTTATAAATATCAACTATAAACTCACTCAATGTTTGAAAAGACAGACAACTTTTGTATGTCATTTTCAACATTAAGTGAGCAGGTATGTGGGAAATTAATGTAAGGAAAACCGAAATTGATACATGAATTGTATTGTTATTTTTTTGAATATCAGCCAATGTAACAAAATAGTTCTTGTCCTTTTGAACATCAGTAGTTGATTTTGACAGAAGTCAAAATTGTTGCGTTTACAAAAAAGATTGCTCGATATTTTTTTTTTTTTCACAAAGAAGGAAGTAACTGGAGAGAACTAATGGAAGTAACCAAATGCTTCAGAGATATACTACCATATGATAACATCAAAAGTGGAAGTAATTTCCATTAAGCTATACTGCTGTAAAAACTAACGATTTTTTCACTTGTTTATGCATTTACATGGAAATCTTAAGTGAATTCATCTTCAAGGGATCCTCAGTGGCTAAAATAATTTAGAGAAATCAAAATCAATACTACTGTTCTAACATGGCTTCTTGGCAATATGGATCAAATACCACCTTCTCTGAAGTTATGATATTCTTATAATTTGATTGTTAGCTTGGATTGATATCAAAAGCCTCAGTACCCCTGGTACCAGGAAGGTACCTAGATAAGGGGAAGGATACCTTAAGTGTACATATCTGAACACCCTAATGTATAGTTTATGAAGGTGTACTGTTTCAAGAACTAACAAACTTACTATATAAACCCAAATTTACTCATTTTTTTCATAAATACAAATAGTGCCATTCCTTCAATATATATTGGAAACAAAAACAACTCTATGTTTATACACTTTCAATGTGATGCAATGCAATGTAAGTGAATGAGTATATCAAACGTGGTTGAATTTTAAACACTTAGAAGATCAATTTATGTGGCTTTCTGTTGGAAGTTTTGTTTTTAAATGACATATAGAAATTTTTTTTTTTTCTCAAATTATCAGGTATAGTGGATATATTACAATCAAGTTGTTTCAGAATGATTGCATTGCTAATTCACATTAAAAAATCATCTTTTCAGAAACAAGTCAAATAAGGGAGTAAAATTGGAGGAAAAAAACTGAATAGAAAATTGAAAAATTCATTTTGTATATATGACCATGATTTAAGAATCTTTAATTCAATAATTTTAATCTTAATGGGTTTACATAATTATATTATTTTTGTCTATATCTTGAGAAATGTATAAAGCTCTCCCTCTTTTTATATTGCACTGTATTAGCTTTATTTTAGGATACAGAACACAGCTAATTCTTTTGAATTTCTATGAATCTGTTTCTGCATGAAGTAACTCCTAAAAAGAACACCCTCAAGAATATAAACAAAATCTAATAAATTGCACTGAAATTCATGAATGTTATTTTTTTTTTTGCTACTGATATAATGATGACAAATATCTATTTTATTTTATTCAGGCAATGGAATTTTGTCGCCTACATCTTCAGCTGGCCTGAAGACCACTCCTCCCTCAGGAGTAGTACCCCCTCCGCCTCCTATAGAGTCATTAAAAGCTTTGTCACCGGCCCCTGGGGATACCAGCAATACATCACCTCCATCAGATGACCGCTATGCACTGCTTGGGTCTATCTGCAATTTCAACAAAACCAGCCTCAAGAAATCTAAAATAAATGACCGAAGTGCTCCAAAGATATGAAGAACAAAAAGCCAAAAGAAAGAAACACACAAAAAGGATTGATTAAAAACAGACAAACAGAAAATATTTTTCTTCATGAGTGAGAACTGTTTTTGTTTTGGGAGAAGAAAATAGAAATAATCACTGTTTATCTGTCACATTTCTCACTTTTTGCCTTTCTTTGTATCTCTCCTCTGCATAATCAGTGATATTATTTTAAAATATTTAATCAATGCAATTTAAGGAGAGAACTTTAATGATTTCCAGAACTTTATAAATGAATGATTTGCTGTAGTCTGCACAAGGAAAATACTCTTTTCCATATTATAACTTATGATTCTAGTTTTGGTAAGTACCCAACCAAAACCAGCTTCCTTTATATTTTTCCAGTTGCTGATTTTACACTCTCATCATAAAAAATCCCAAGATGCCATCTTCATAAGGAAATATCAATCGCTGATATCAGAGTAGATTTATTGCTGTTATAATTTTTTTTTAAGTATCATATCAAATTATTGACTCAAATTTGCTAGTGATTACAATAATGCTTGGAGGACTTATCAAGAATACAAACTTTCAGGAAAATAATAATTGTCAGAGGTAAACATTTAATATTCTGCATATATTCTTTTTCCTTTATATGTCATTATACATCAAGTTGTTCAAAATGTTTTAACCATTTTAAGACTTATAGGAAATTTTTAAAAATTATAAAATTCTTTGAGATTCCTGGAAGATTGTAAAGTTATTAAACTATTTGCTGCTATTAAAAATATTTATGTTTATACTCATTTTTCTGAGCTCATTTTAAAGTTTGGTTACTATGATCACAGCCAATTCGAAATGATGCAGTCATTGGCTAGATTTTTTGTGTGCTGTTTTCTGGGGGGGATCTTCAAGAATGAAACTCTTTTCTAGGTTTCAACCTTCCTTGGTATTTTGTATCTTGAAATCTGTTTTCAAATATCATTTATCTTATTTGGTAACT
>OY735238.1:24191545-24526545 GCA_963457665.1 Thysanoteuthis rhombus | reverse complement strand
CCAACCATCTGTAGCAATTTTTTGGTGTTTTTGGCTATTTTTTTTATCCAACTTGAAAAATTATATACAAAAAGTAGATCTTCATCTAAAATTAACTTTTTTAAAATACCAATATTTGGGGGCATTGTTGGTCCAAAATGCCCCTGGAGACCCAAAAGCATTTTTTTTTTTTAAATAGAAAAAAACATTTTTAAATGGTCCATATCTGCACTATGCGAAAATTGAAACTATATTTTTGTACATCCAGTCCAGTTCTTTGTTGGTATATTTTCTTGTTGTCCCCCCTGTTTCCTGTTCTTAGTGTATTTTCTCCCTACCTTTTGATAAAGCTACCAACCCTCATGTCAAATTTTCTCTTCTTATATATTTCTATCATGTCTCAAGTTGGTAGCATATTGAAAAATAACACTAAAATTATTCTTACTTTCTAACAACTTGCAAATTCATCAAGAAACTTACTTATGCTTTGAAATCATTAAAATGAATCTAATTATTCAGTATGATACAAAAGTTTCATGGGCCATCTCAATCATTGCTTGCTTTTACAAAATCAGGTGCTGTAGACAAAAGTGACTAAAATGGTCTTTATCTATTTAGGCCTAAATTGGAAAGAACTAAATTGCCTGAATAGACCTAAATTTACAAGGATCAAATGAAATATTAAAAACTGGATTACACCATTTGATACATTCACTTATATATGATTATTGGATTGATAAATTATATCTGACATAATGGTGAAAAATTTTATTGACTATAGAAAAAATCCCATGTTGGGTGAAAAGATATTATGGGTTTTCAAAAAAAATGATGACAAAATCTCTGAGTAGCGGAGTTATATTTGTTTCAACCATCTGTAGCATTTTAGTGGTTAGTGGATGATGATGTTCATATATCTGTCATTAGCTATCTGTGTTGGATATGTATGTATGTAGTGGGGGAGAGTGTTCTGTTGGCGTTCTGTGTGGGAGGTGTGCATGTATGCTTGGGGGGATGGTGCATATGATTCTTGTGTGTATATGTGTCTATTCAGTGTCAGTGGTAGCTGTGTGTTGCTATAGAATGATCGGCAATGCATACACTGGAACAAATTTATTCTGTACTTCCCTAAAACACACTATTCCCAAGTTTTGACCTACCCATCGACTGACTGCTTCAAACATGGTCCTACGCTACCCACTCAAAAACAAATATAACTCCACCATATAGAGATCTTCCTGTCTTTATTTTCTGGTCATGCTGAAAATGTAGGGGTCAGAATGAAAATGGTCAGTATTAAAGAAAGTTTTTGTGGCTGATTTTTTTAAGAATGGAGAGCTGGTGTCTAACATTTAATGGATTGATGTTCACATGTATGGGGCTGTGTAGGAGTGGGGCATGTTGTTTTTAACCTTTTGGTTGATGGTGGGTGGAACTTTTCTTTTCTTTAGGGGGTGGTGTATGTGTGCTCATACTGTTTCTTGAAAGGCTTTGTTGTGTGTTAACTGATTCCCTGTATGCTTATAGTGTAACATATTTTTATGTGATTCTGTTTCAAAATTAATGCATATAAAGGGTTAGCAATCTCGACATGGCCATACCTCTGGGTTATCCTACTGCATTCGGATATAAGGGCTGCCTCGATACATCTGTGTTTTGAGGAGTTATGTGTATATTTGATAAGATGAGCTTTGTGAAAAATGGGATTTTGGTTGTGTGTGTTTCTATGTTCAGCTAGAACATAGGTCTTTTCATCCAATTTTAAGATGCTTTTGTGTTCACAAATTCTTTTTTTTAAGGGGTCTTGTCTCTCCGATGTAGATCTAGTTGCAGTCCTTGCACAGTATTGTGTAAATACTAGGTTTGGTGGTGGGGGTTTATGTTGTGGTTTGTTTACCAAATCTTTGATGGTTGTTGAGGTGTTAGTGGCAATGTGTATTTTCAGCTCACTCTGGTTGGAGCTGAGTTGATGGAGGTTGAGTTGGTGGCTAATGTGATGTGTCTAATGGTGGTATCGTTAGTCTTTTTATTTTGTTTGATATTAGTAGTGGATCTTATGCTTTTCTCCTTGCATTGTATATGAAGTGTCATGTGTACTAGAGTGAACAGAAGGATTGTTTCATGTATTTTTCTTTGTCATCAATGTATTCAGGTCTACATAGGGCTCTAAGGTGAAAACCCATGATTGATCCTGATTTCATTGTTTAGGTCCCACCACACTCCACCTGAACAGAATTAAAATACAAGTTATAGTTTGTTATTATCTATTGCAGTAAACCCACACTATAAGAATCTGAGCAAGTTTGGTAGTTTGACACATTTAACAAACAGGCTTGGTAAATCCAAAGGCAGTTCAGTTGTACCATGTTTTATTTTCAACCCTTCTTTACATTTGGCAAAAAAGGATAGTTTCATGATCCAGCTTTTTGCAGCATTCAAGATCAAAGTGTATTGTTTCTCCATCCAACAAAAAATAACATTAACTTCCTATTTTCAATTTTAAACATTATTATTGTTGCATTCCGATTGTTTTCTTCATGAAATTTAATTCAATTCATTTTGAATTTTTTTTTTTTTGATTGATGAAAGAGACAAAAATGATGATTTGGTTTTATTTTAATTGTTTTTTTAATGTTTTTCTTTAATTATATAAATCAATAATTTAATTACAAATATGCATAATAATTTATTCTAATATGAAATTTATTAACAATTAATGAGTTGAAATGATTTAGAAAAGATTTATGAAATGATTCAGTGAAATCAAATGACTTGACTTGTTCTCTGTGAAATGCAAGTTTGGTAAACTTCTAGATTTAAAATGGGAATGCTGAGTCACTTGATTTTCAATGACGACACTAAATGAAATTCATGCACAACTTTGGTTTTTATCAATTGAAAAAGTATTGATATCAATGAAAAAGTTGGTTAAAATACAATCATAATTTTTAAAAATTGAAAGCAGGTGTGTATGCTTATGTTTTGTTGATGTGGGAATAAAAGATACTATACTTTGATCTTGATCTAAAGGCAACAAAAGGTTGAGCCATGAAAACCAGGATAATGCTAAGTTTGCTATGGTCCACATGTTCACTGATTTTATCAAACTTTTTTCATTGAAGAAGAGAAAGTTTGTTTTGGTTCACATGTTTGTTGAAGCCAAAATTTGTTTTATCGAGGTTTGTCGTAGGGATGTGTATTGTAAATTGGTGAAAAGGGCGGACCATAACAGTATATTTTAGTGTATTATCTTAGTATTAATTTTTTATTTTATTTCATTTTATTTCTTTCTATTCAATTGACAAAAACAAAATTTGTTAATTTTATTTATTCTTGTCATTGAACCTAAACCAGGCATAATATTCCTATTTTTGAATTTTTAAACATTATCATGGCTCAATTTTTAATTTGAATTTCTTTCTTGAAAACGCAGTGGAAAAGTCAAGTCAAGTCAACCCTTTTAATGATAATGAATGTAGTCAGTTAATGCTATGTTTCTTAGGATGCCAGAAGAACTGATACTACACTTGGATCCTCAACTAAATGCCACAAAATTCACATTTCAGTCTGGGCATTAAAACTAGGATAGTGATAAAATTAATAACTTCAGTTTTTCTGCTTTTATTTTTTTTTTGTAAATGATTATTTTATTATTTTGAATTTTTAACTACTTTTTACTTTCATCTTGATTTTATTAGTTGCTTTTTATTGCGGATGCGATCAAGAACAATTTACAAAATCGAGATGGAGATGAAAAGTTATAAAATAACTTCCGTTTTTGTCACCAGTACACATTTGATCTCTTTTCTTTGACCAGTAAAAAACACAAAATATTTCTAAATGGATCCAAAAATATTTATAATTTTTATCTATAATCTATCAGAGAAGTGTGGTAATAAAAAATATATAATGACCACATGATATTTTTGATGAAAAATGATACCCAATTAGATTATTATTCGTTGTTATATAAAATTGAACTAACCCAAAATAATTGTTCCCAAACAAGATGCAGACAAGGCCTGTTCTCAATGGTCTATTAATTAATCTGATAGACATTTTTATGTCGTTCTCAAGTGAAATATGAATTGTCTTAAGAACAGTGAAGACTTTATCATCACAATCACTTATCTAAAATTAAAGAAATTATGAATTTGAACAATGAAAAATCACTATGTTGTTTTTTAATCATCCAAAGTTTTAGTTAATTCATTATAACCAAGACGTCTTAAAATAAATGGTCAATGATAAAATGATTTTTATTAATTGAAAGAAGGTGAAACTTATTAAAATTGTACCGTCAGCTCATCAAACGATTAAAACTAAAGAAAATTTGTCTTTTTAAATTATGATTTATTTGTACATTCTACATTCAAGTAAGGAAATGTATCTTGCCAGCTTAAAAGTAGTAATTCACACTAAAATTATTTTTCTGAAACTTACTTATTCTTTGAAATCATTAAAATTAATCTAAATTATTGATAATTATTATTCTTTCTAATGCAGCAAATAGTTACATGTATTTATGGTAAAAATGCAAATTGTATGGTCTGGGATACATTCATGGGCCTCCCTGTTTATGTTTGTCTTAATTCAGGATGTCTAAACTTTCATGCATGCTCCATGTCTGCTCCATACCCCATCCCAACAACTAAAAAAATTAATGCCCTCTCCCTTCTATGAAAAAAAGGGTTCTCTAATTATATATAACGTATCTCATCTCCCATGCTTTTGCATATGTATCATTAAATTCATGCCCATCAACCAAATCTTGTTCTTTCATCAATCTCTGTTTTACTACAATAAAAACAAACTCAGTGTTAGAATGTAGTTACATTTGGAAAGTTCTAAAAAATTCTAGTTGAAGATCCAGATGCAATGTTAGCCAACGGAGGGAGGTTATTGGTTTCTAAATGAAAAGTGATAATTGCTTGCATACAGTGAAAATGGCAATTCTATATGCATTAACAAGAGAAATGATTCTTAGGTCATTGGTTACCAACATTGAGATGGGGGTGAAGAGGGCTCCACCATTTCCAATCAGTCCCCCACTACCACCTGGATCAGGCCTTCTCACTGAGGACGTGGTATTCAAACGTGGGAACCTCACAGACACTGGCAATAGAAGTCATTTACTTCACAGCTGTATGTAATGGTACATTTCGATACAATAAAGGTTGATGATATTGTGTAAGTGTTGCCGCTAAATTGTATTCTGAATATATCCTTTTGTTAAAAAATATATAATGAATTCAAATCACAATTAGAGCATTTCTGATTGGTCCAATTGACATCAGCTGAGTTTTTGAATGGTATTTGTGGTTAAAACGGGGATGGGATTTCAGAATTCTCAAGTGTGAAAATGATGGAAATAGTTGGATATGGCAAAGTATCATGAATTAGATTATTGGCCACCAGTTGTAATTTGCCATCATCACTCAAGTGCGACCCACAAACTGCCTAGACTGTTTTCCTACCTTTCCTCCTCTCCATCTACAAAGAGTGAAAAGAAAATGCTCGTAATTCAGCAAACCCAGTGAGTGGTATGGTGAGAAAGGCTAACCACAAATGCCAACAGCTTAACCTTGAATCAGAACCAATGAACAAAATAGCATTCAGATTTTGTCGGTGGGACAGAAAGGATTTTATGCCTTTTTTTACTCATGATTTTCCTCTCAACTATCTACAAAGATAGTTCTCAGAAGATTCATATAGTGATTGTGGTTTCTGTCACTCCTGTACCCCTTCTCCACGGCCTCTCCCTCCCTCCGTTTCCCCCTCTCTTCATTCTTCACTTATTCACATTTCCTGTTGTTGGCTTCTCTGAATGCAATCAACTAATTTATATCCCTCCTCCTCAATTTGACTCGTCTCCTCATCTCATGGTTTGAATTTTGTTTTTCCTCCATATTTCCTCTAAACTCTGACAAGGGTGTTACTCTGGACATATGTTAACATTTTGGTAACATAAGCAGGCTTATAAATACCTAAATAAGTCAAAAATCCAAACTTTTTAACAGTTCTTAACAGGGCTGTAGAGTCAAAGTTTTTTTGTACCAGTTCCACAGCTCTGGTTCTAAACTACCCTTGGATCAGACAATGATTTTCATCCATTCTCAGGCATGTTGAAAGGTTTTTAACTGTGGAGTCAGGATTGGATGATATCTTTTTACATCATCAAAAGGTTCTGTGAAGTTGTAGTGTGTCATTAGATTTCATTAGTTATGTCAATATTTGTCTTCATATGCAGATGCTAACATTTCTAGAAACTTATGGTAACTGAACATTCTTTTGATAAATAAAACAAATTATAAAGGAATGATGTTTTGATTTCCATTGTACTTATACAGTAGTTATTCAAAATCAAATTCTTGTAGTTTGCGTATTTTGAAATTGTACTCTTTGAAGTACACTGGATATGGATCCGCACAATGAGAATGTATTCAGAAACAAAATTTATGACATTGTGCAAAATAGGAGATAATTAATTATTCTCAAGCAAAAGACCCAATTTGATGGTTATTTCATTACTTGTAAAATGAGCACGTACAATATATAAAGATGAAATCTTTCAGATGCTATCTTATTGGAAACCAACAATCAAAACTGTCACCAAATCTGTAAACTTTGGGTTTTTTTTTCAGTTTTCAAGTTGGTCTGTCTAGCTATGTATGTATCAAATATACAGGCTGTATCAATAGAACTATAGGGCTGAAAAATTGAACATTTACTCTTTATCATGTCTAAAAAACATTATTTTGTTTTTTCATAATCACCCTCCTATACCATTTTGGGGGAGGGGGTCAGTTTGCAGTGTAAGTGTATGCCAAATCTTCATTGTTATCTATATGATATTTATTATTTTATTCTATTGAAGAATATAGTAGTGGAGGTATCATTTACACCTCTACTTGATTGAAAAAATATTTAGTCAGTTGTTTGAGACAATTAGTGTCCTGGAACTGCAGGTTCATCAGGTAAAGAGTTAAAGACCCTGTTAAGTTTTTATTTGAATGAATCTATTTTGATATATGGCAGTAAACTGTTGAAAAGTTTTGGACTATATATGACGGGGCCATTTTCTTTCAGACTCATTGCTTTGCGAGTGTATCTCAGGTTTTTTAGAGGAGGTATTATACAATTTTTACCTTGCTTATCACTTAGTCTTAAACCTAGTCAGATTTAAAGCCACGTCTTCCAAGATTTTCCAGGTGTCAATTATGGAGTACCTTTTATGTCTTCATGAATAAAGGTTCAGGTACTTGAGCTTCCTCCAATAATCAAGATGTTTTACTTCTTTAATGTATGAAGTGAAAGTTGTCTATATCACCTTGCGTTTGTTGATTTGTTCTTGGGTTCAGGGACAGGAGTCCAGTCTCAGTAAAATCAGTGCTTTATATAGTGTAAGCTTGGGAATTGCAGATCTAGTTTTAAAAGTTTTGATAATCCATCTCATGAGACTTTTGCACTTTTTAGCTATTGTAAGAACATGTTTGGGAAATGTTAATCACATCTAAGTATGTAGCATGATCCTTCACTTCAATGTCTTTGTCATCAACTGTTTCATACTGAATGCTTTTTGCCAACTGGGGATGTTGAATATTTCACTGAAGCACAGATTTGTCTTGATTGAACATTATTATTTTTGTAGATTGTATCTTGACTATTCTGCAGTTTGATACCATCTTCTAAACAATATGGACTGAACAAGTTTAGTATTGGTACTGAGCCATGGGCTACTCCACTGGCAACTTGCTGGATAGAAGATATACACCTTTCACTATAACAGATTACTTTTGTATCAGTTAAAAATGAATGGATCCATTTACCAACTTTTCCAGTTATTCCAATAATTCACAACATCAAATGCTTTAATGAACTCTAAATACACAACATCAGCATTTGTGAATATCTCTAGAATATCGAGAATAAAGTCATAATTGTCCATCAGTTGTCTTAGACATGACCTATATTGTCTAAAACCATGCTGATATTGGTTCATTAAATAATTTCTTCCAGAAACTTCATCAGGGAGTTTCAGATTATCTTCTCAAAGCACTTAATTAGGTGAAATGTTAAAGCAACATGGTGATAATTTTTAGCTTCCCTTTATGTATTGAACAGGTAATAGCATCTTTTCATCGCACTTGGTACGACTCCTTCATCTAATGATTTTCTGTTTATGTTGTGGAGTGGTTCACTTGATTCAGTCTTGCAGTTTTTCAATAGTCTTGCAGGGAAACAGTCACTACCACTAGCAGCATTTATCTTTATCCCAGATATAGCTTTTTCAATATCTGCATCTGTAAAATTTACGTCTTATTCAGTGGAGTTGTCATCACTGGTAAAAAATGCTTCTATGTCAGGAATTTTCTGGTGAGCATAAGGTTTTGTGAAAACTGAGCAATATTGTTTTTAAGGTGATTTGCAATGTCTTTTGATTTATTTGTAAGATTTATTTTGTTGTCGTAAAAAGGTCCTATTTCAGCAATTGCTTTTCGGAATTTTCATGCTGAAAAACTACTTTGAATCACTAGCCATGTTTTTCATGGCTTTATTTAGTGGATAAATAATATAATGTCACTCAGCTTTTAATATTTTTATAATTCAATGACTTTGATTTTCATGTTTACATTTACTAAGGGCTTTAAGATGCTTTTTTTCTGTGTCGAATGAGCACCTGCTATTCATTGAAGTATTTGTGTTTTTTTACATCTTCACACTAGTTCTGGTGTTTTTTCTCACTAGTTTGCTTTGTTGCTATGTCACTATGCCAGGATATAGACAAAAACTCAGACTTCATAGCTTCCCTATTTGCATCATGAAAGTTCAGCTTAGCTAGAGGACATATAATGTCTTCCTTGAGTGACTCTAATATCATGACTATTTCTATATTGATAAATTTCATGTCCATAATACTATGATCAGAGAACTTAGCTTATCATATGATGTTCATGAATACATGATCCAAAATATTCCCTCATTGAATAGGTTTTCTTATTAGTTGTGTTAAAAAAGATAACATCCATAAGATAATTTTATCATCTGGTGGTGTTGAATACTTTTGACATAATTTTGGATTATCATTTTGCCACTTGAGTGTAGGAAAGTTCAAATCACCTGGTACTATTATATTGCTATTTATATGATTGGATGGAGTTTCTCTAACTTGATTTATAACGGGAGTGATTCAAAGATTCTACATTGAGGGGGCCCTATATATTAAACGAACCACAAGATTTAATTCATGTATTCATGTGTACAAACAGTATTAGTGACACAGAACAGGTGTATTAACTTTTGATATAAATGGCTATGCCATCATGTGATATTTGTTTTCTGTCTGTTCAGTACAGATAACATCTTGATGTTCAGTTCTATGATGAAAATTTCATTAGAGAGGTAAGTCTGTGTAATGCACACAAACATTGGATTGTTTTCCCTACAGTATCTCTTAGGAGGGGAACTTTGGTCTGGTCAGCTTTTGGATATAATCCTCTACTATTTGATGATGTTGCAAATTTTAGGAGTGCCACTGCTTACCGGCTTTGAGTAAGCGGAGATGCAGTTGAATTGATCTCTTAGTTTGTATCCATTTGTTTTTTGAAGATATAGACTTCTTAAGATCATTTCCCAACAGAAGGCGAATGAAGTAACATTCATTGATCACCTTCTTTTCCAAATTTTTCTGATTGATAACTCCCCAATATGTCATGATGGTTTCTATCTTTTATAAGTATCTGAAATACTTGGCATTGCTTATGAAATTATTATTAAGTCAAAATGACAAGTGTAAAAAGACAGAATGGGGGTTTAGTATTTCCATGTGAATGTAAATTTATTTTTTTGAAATACAATTTACCTTAAAGATTCTAAAAATGCAATGCCTTCTCTGCCTACTGCGCAGTGTGTAGGACCTTCAATCTGCCCAGGAATATTCTTCCATAGACCTCTCTAGCTGGTTTGGGCATCTGTTTTCGGCAGAGTGTCCATTATCCCACCTTGATTGGCTATGGCATGCAAAGTCTTGGTTTAAGGAGTGGAGTTGATCAGGTGCACACTGCACTTTACCTAAAACTTCATTGCACAGACCTGAAGGCTTTTTTGTGTACAGGCCTCATTGGCACCTGAGAGCCTGCAAGATGTGGAAAAATCTCTCTAATTTCGTTAGTAAAGCCAAGCTATAATGTTGTTCAGGTGCATAGATGAAGAGAAACTTTTCATTCAAACAGGTTGACAGACAAGCAATTCTGTGTGTGTTTTGTCATGACTATTATGTCTAATGAAAAACAGCTTGAATTTAGTGAATGTTTTGTTGTTACCCATTTTAAAAAATCAGTTATCTCTTGACACCATCAGCACAACACAATATTATGGAGCTTTCAACTCCTCACCTGCTAAATACCCACTTTTATAGCAATACTATAGGTATCCCCTGATATAATGTAGTTCATGATATAAGGTTGTCAATAGGTGGACCCCGACATATTATCTACTCATCCAGAAAACTGAATAAACCAGAATTTCAGTAAAAGATTTAATAAGACTAAAATAGTAAATTTCTGCAATTACCATAAATTACATCGTGTTTTATTCATAATTTCTTTGATTTTGTATTGAAAAAATACTTCTGTTAAATACTTGTGAAATTGTTATTGACTTCACTGTTCACAGTTCAATTACTACTTGGTTATCTTTCATGGACCCTAACATCTACGTCATGATTCCAATGTAACTAATTATATTGCGACTTGACAGCATCATCGTGACAGTTGCAATCTCCCCTTAAATACATTGAATTATCTAATAAGGATTTCCAGACGGACCCAATGTCCATCAACTAACTTCTAAGAGGAGTTTTTTTCTTACGTACAGTCTCAAAGAGTGTGAAGTTTCAGCTCTCGTTGTTTTGTCAGTATTCATCTACTTGTAATTGATTGCTCTCCTCATCTCAGCTGTTAGCCCTTAAACAATACACAATCTAATCAATTCTCCCTCATTATATGGCCCACCCTTCCAGACTGACATGAACCTAAACAGAAATGTATGAAATATTATAATGGAGAAATACCCGTCAATCAAAAGTATATTCCTGGATCTGATCACAAATTTAATCCCTTCATCCTTACTTGAAGAAAGGAAAAGAAAGGAAAAGAAAATGCACTTGAAAGAGGGGAGAGTACGGGGTGGAAATCCACAGAGAAAGGAGAAAGATGAGGCATGGAGTTAAAAGAGGCTTTTATGGCCCTAGCAATAAAAGGTGGTAATCCTCTGCTATGCCCTTCTAGGGTCAATCTTATGATGGGATTTCTGTGACAAGATCTAGTCTCCCAGCCCAATTGCAAATTGTTTTTACTTTTTCCCTAAGCCATGTTGGTTTAACTTGACTGTTGGCCAATAGTGAGGTATGGTTTTTGCTGTGCAGAAAGTTGACACAAGATACCTGAGGATTATACTTTTCCTGCAGTAGGATAGGACAATTTTCTTTTTTCTCTTTTTTCATTTTCTTTCTTTCCCTTATCCCTTAAAACCACACTTACCCTATGAAATTCATTCAGAAATTTCAGAGATATAGTGTAGACAGACAAGAGCAAATAAGAAAAAAAAGTTTTTGATTGAGAGATTTTTCTACTTTTTTTTTCTTCAAAGTTTCTGTATTTGCTCCTCTCTATCCATACAGTATCTTCAAAAGTTCACTATGAATGTCAGAAAAATTACACTGAAAGGAAGAAGTGATAAAATTTTGGTTTGGATCCATCCAGGAATTAATTTTGTATTGACAGTTATTCCATTTATTCTTTTGATTTTTTTCCATATATATATTCATTCCTGTCTGTTCACCCAATACCTTCAAAAATTTTCAATGAATTTCAATACAATTTTGTGAAAAGGAAATGTATGAAATAGGGCTTGTGATTAAGTGTTAGTACTGATCCATGAATTTGTTTTTGATTGTGAGATATTTTCGCTTTTTTTTTTGTACATTTCTGTTTTTGCTCCTTGCTGTCAATAATATCTCTAAAAGTTCTCCATGAATTTCAATGCAATTCTGTGGGTGGGCAATTGGCTATGGGAGAAGTGATTAAATTTTGGGAATGATTTGGTCATAATTGGAAAAATGTACATTCAGTGTTTTTAATATTTCTGTTGATATCATAAACTCTGTTATCCATTGATTATTGCAAGCACTAAAGCTGCATTATTGATAATGCAGATTCATTTATGTAAATACCATCAATCCTAGTATTTCATATTTTACAATTAGAAATATTGTAAATATTACCATTAAAGGTTGTAACAAATGCACTCAGCAGTATCTGTATTTTCATTATTACTGATAAAGATAATATATATGCTGCTACTATTAGCAAGCTATGTATTTACACCATTCATGCTATTTTGACTAAGATGATCTATCACCGCTGCTAACTAACTTACTATGCTACAGCAATAATATACGAGGACACATGGAATTAGGAATATTTTTTTTGTTTTTAGTTCTTTATAGTTCTTCATACATTTCTGTATTCACTCCTGACTGTCAACACAATATCTCCAAACATACTCTATCAATTTCAAGGAAATGCTATACATTGGCCAAATTGTAAGGAAAAAGTGCTTAAATTTGATGTTGGATTCAGGTATTTATTTTCGACTTTTGCAAATCTGTATTTTTCTTCATGCATTTCTGTATTCAATCATGTTTGTCCACACAATACCTCTAAGAGTTTCCAATGAATTCCAATCAAATTTTGTGGAAAGATAGCCCGAAGAAAGAGGTGATTAAATTTTATAGTTGATCTAGGAATTGGACAATATAGTGAGTACTTCTGTATGAAAACATCTATAACTCATGAAGTATGTATGTAATAAGGCCTTTGCATGCCATCTTGAAAATTATAGCTTCTGAGTGGTCAGACAAAATACTACAAAAAATATTGTGAAACTTTAGGTGGGGGTCTCATAAAACCAGCCAATTTGACAGTCAATTATACCTTTCCGGTATGGCTGCTAGTGACTTGTCTAGAGTGAATAATGGGTATTATAAGTATTTGGTGGCCATCTTTGAAATTTCACACAACTGGCTCTGGAAAAAAATGGCAACATTTTTTATTAAAGCACTTACATTGAGGATTCATGAAGACCTTACTTTATAATCAGCCCACACTATAAAATTGTGGTAAAAAAATAGTATTCAATAGCAATTTTATCACCTGTAAAATCGAAAATTACCCTGAGGAGCATGCCTTCCCTCTACTAGATGCTGGATGATCTAGCTGTGTCCCCCCCCTTCAGTGAAGTTAGCCCTCTCATTGGACTAATCCTGGTGCCACCCCTAAACATTATACAACATTTTCAACACATCTATTGACAAATCACCAAACTAATGATATATCTAGATGAAACACTTCGTGTTGAAAGAAAATAAAGTTTTGCTCCTTTTTCCAATAGCCATATAGAACTGGAATAGCAATATTATAATTTCTCTTCTGAAAGTTGAAATTTTAATGTTTGGCATTGAATTACTAACATCAATCCTTTTTTTATTCATATTAATCTTGATGATCTCATAAATACTGTGGATTCCTGTTGAATGCAACATTGTTTATAAGGAATAGCAGCTTAGTAGAACAAAATTTGTAAGATCAGATTCAAATGTACGTAATAATTTGTCCTTTTTATGCAAATCCATTTAAAAGGAACAACTGCTTATAGGGACTGAAATGAGTTTCTCTTAGAAATAACTGAATTTATGACCTTTTGGTAGCATACAGAATATGCCTGCATTTAAGTTGACACCTGAAGCCTAAAAATATCTGTACAAAACAAGGGGTCAACTTATACAACAAGTATGAAATGTGAACCTTTACCATAGAGGTAAAAAGTGAAACCGCCTTCCTAACACTTGCTTTGCACCACTCACAATAACTTCCATGGCCAAACACAAATATTTCCGATCGAAACTCATGTTTGATCAAATCTATTTACCTTAGAAATGGTTCCAAGATAGGAATGAGTTACTATCCAGACAGAAATAAAATAGAAATGATCACTACCACACACCATTTTGGACAGCCAATGGACTTTAAACTCTGAGATACCAGACTTAACAGTAATAAAAATATTTTTGCTATCCACATTCCAGTTCTCAACACATCGGGGTAATAATTAGAAACCGTCAACCAAAGCTGTTGACGTAGGTTTTTTTTTTCAGTTTTCAAATTGATTTGACTGGTTATGTATATATCACTTATGCAAGCTGCACCAATGGTATAGAGGGCTGAAAATTTGGATATTTACACCTTAATATGTCTAGAAAAAAAGTTGGGGGGGGGTCAAATTCCTATCCTAAATAGGCTCTAAGTCGGTACAATTTGCAGTGGAAGTTCATGCCAAAATGATCCCTTAGTTTGTATAATGTTTGTTAATTGAAAATTCAAACTTTTCTAGTGATAAAAAAGATAAAAGACAAAAGAAATAACTTATTCATTATTCATCCTTTTTTCATTAACTGATCAACGCCAACGCAGCATGCTGCTAAGAGACGATTTGTATTGAGTGACTAACTAGACTGGTTTTTATAAGAACTGTTTTTTCTTGAGTTGCCTATGCTTTTGGATTTGACTTATACAGTAAAGTATAGGCTTAAACTTGGATTGGATTAACACCTTAATATTTGGGGCCAGAGTATTTTGTAATATTATAGCTGATAATGAATACTATCGATGATAATAATAATGATAATGAATTTTCACATTGGTGTGACACTTTGGATGGAAAAATCTGAAAGTAGAAATAAGATAACCTTGCGAGGTTGAGTGTACATATAAATCAGAATGCTTACCAATGGGGGTTTTCAAGAAAACCCAGATGTATAATTAATCGCCTTTGTTTGAGAGATTTAAAAGTCCCTGAGTTAAGAAAATCCTGTTGTACTGAGGGGCTGGATGAGCAAGGCCTGGACAGAATGCATATGTATGATTAATCGCCTTTGTTTAAGAGATTTAAAAATCCCTGAGTTGGGAAAATGCTCTTGCACTAAAGTGTCGGGTAGGCAAGGCCTGGACATTATAGATGTATAATCATTTATCGCCCTTGTTAGGAAAATATCTCTAGTTTCCAGAGCAGGTAAATTGATTGCCTGGGAATGGATTCCCAAATATGGAGAGATCAAAATAGAGATTGCTTAGGCTCGCATGATTTCAATATTTGCCAGCTGAAAAGGGAAGAGATCAATCATGAACCCTTCAGTCATCGGCCCCTACCACAAAGGGAGCTTGCTATTATATAATCCACCTATTCTTGAGTAGAGGATAGTAGAATGCAGAGAAGCCGCAGGGGACTGCATAGAATTCCACATTGCTTGTCACCCCAATATCCTGACCCCCAGAACATTATATCTTTGAAGCTATATCAAATGATATACCAAGAGGCATCAAGTTGATTCCCCAAACTGCTTATAATTTTGACTCGAGAATTACATTTAAGCTATACCATGAGACATCAAGTAGAAAACCCAAAAGACAGAACGATAGTCATTCCATAATGTCCTCACCCATATCAGCATATATTTTGATCAGTTATCCTGTAATAATACTGATATAAATCTTGTTGCATATCTACACCCAGTGTCAATTGTTCCTTTTCAACTTGTGATGCCTCCACGGGTCTTTGTTCCAAAAGAAAAGAGATGAAAGATGACAAGGGATATTGGACAACAAATAAAACAAAAAAAAATTTTCTTTCAAAGAAAATGAAGAAAAAGACTCACATCTTCCCTTGTTATTCCCAAGATATTCAAGTCTCTGTCTGTTATTAAACCCCGTGGAACGTCTTTTATATTTACATATATTATGTATGTAGTTATTAAAAAATTCCTTCCTTCCTTCCTCTCTCTCTCTCATTTATCTGGGACTGATGGACTGACCCAAAAGCATCTTATTGAGATGTGTGGACACATCTAAAAAAAAAGCCTAATGTTTATGTAAATTTATACTCTTTCTTTTGTATATTGAATCTAACCAGTTGGACTAACTGCAGCCCTAGTTGGTATTATGTTCTTGAGAAAACATGTGTCATCAGGTGTGATGTAATTGCTGTTAACAACTAGGACTAGATTTTTAGTTACCAATTATTAAATTAGATGAAAATAATGATCAAATAATTTTTTTTCAATCTTTTGATCATTTTTACTTATATGCTTATCTAATTTGGCTCATATAAGGTGTGCCTGGGAAGTATCCAGCCATTTTGATTATCTCAAGAACCAGTTGAGTAGCCTAAATGTAACTAGACAACCAATCAGATGGGATTTTGCTGCGAATGCATAAATAGGTGGTTAAAAACCATTGAGTGAGCTTGTTTAATATGGAACCATTGCATTTACACTGACTGAATGAGTAGATCAGCATATTTGTTTGCAGGTTTTTTTGCAAAACTTTGCACTGTGCAGCCAGTCTGTCAGGTGGAGATTTGGCTTCCTGCAACTGTCGGTTTTTCCCCAATGCTAAAATTGACGTTCAAAGTGTGGAGGAGATTACAGATAATTGTTTGAGGTCTCAAGGAAAGTACTTTACTCTATGAAATTCATATGAGTATCAATGCAATAAAAACCAGCAAAAAGATTTGCAGTGTTTATCCAAATGCTCCAGATGTCTGTTAATCCTAACCTTTGTGCTCAGTTATCAAACTATTAAAGAATCAGAATAACTGATAGTGTTGGCTGAACTGTATATCTGTCAGATTGTCACATTTCTAGCAATTTTCTTTTTTTTTCATTTTGTTCTTTAGGTTGTAAAGAAGAAATAATGTGTCTCCAGTTTTTTCAGCCATTTTTTTAGGTGCATCCAACATATCTTTATAGGATAACTTTTTAGGGTCAGACGATCAGTTGCTTTCCAATGTATTGAATATCAATTTTCTCAGCTTTACTGTGTTGGATTGAAACAAAGTTGGTCTAGACCTTTGGGTGAGCCACCCTCATCTTTTTTCCCTCCTACTACTACCAATATGTGGGGAGCCAAAGGGATCTGCTTGTGCACCCCTTCATATTATTCAACATATAGCTTTTCTGATGGGTACATGTCTGTACTTTGTGGTTTAGATAGTTACTCTAAAATAATTTGGAACAAACTATGATTCTTGTTGGTACTGTTGTCACAAAAATTGAGAAATTGAAAATACAAACTACTTGAAAATGTTTTTTTTGGCACAAAATTGTACCACAATGATGGGCCAAGCTAGAGATATAGAGGACCTGAGGCTTGAGGGCTTCCTTTCCAACATTCAGGGCAGTGATTCCCAACCTGGGTGTTTATCTTTGTTGCTATTGAGAATCTTTGGTGTTTGAAGAGACTTGTACAGCGATTTTTTTGCAGCATTATCGGAAAAAACAGGACGGGAAGGAGACTGGACTGACATAGCTACCTCTTTTTTTTTCTTCACTGAAAAAGGTAGGACTACTCCTTTTTTTGGGCCCACATGGCCAACGAAACATATTGAGCCAGGAGGGTCTTTCCTGACACATCAGAAAAATGGAAGGAAAGAAAAAAAAAAAAAGACACCCTCCCCCTCAAGAAAAGTCCACTGTCCAAGAAAGTGAACTGTCAAAAGATCTGAAGTGCCCCTTCCAAGAAATGATAAAAACCAAAAAATCACCCATGCTGAAGAAGGGGAAAAGGTAGAAATATCCGAACACCAAAAATCCCCGATTCAAGAGGGGCAAAAAGAAGAAATAGGAAAAGATAAGACCCCCATCAAAGAGGCACCAAACAACTCTCAAATGATAAGCAGAGATTCTCCTAACCAGTGGAAATCCCCTTCCTTCAATCAATGATGTGACAGATTTTGTCCAAAGATGACAAAATTACACCCACCTTGTTGAAGAGGACGGAATAATATTAGATTTGCCTGAGTTGAAAAGCACAGGAACCTACTTACAGTGACAAGACTTGATAATTTTAGGCCCATGACTGACAGAGTTAAAGATTTGGGCCAAAGTCTTGTAAAACTGCTTGCAGACTGTGCTGGATAGTTTGATTGGCTCTGAGCAGACCTGTTTTGTAAAGGGGAAGACTATCCAAGATAACTTGCATTAGGTGCATGCGATTATTCAAAAAATCAACGATGGAGCCACTCTAATCAAATTGATCAGTCCAAAGCTTTTGAATGGGTCGACCAAGATTTCCTGGAGTCCATCTTGTCTGTAGCTTGCTTCGGCCAGGACTTGTGCTCCTGAAGTTGCCTCTTGCAAGTTAAAGGCAAATCCAGTCCTACGTGGAATAAGATCACCTGGTGCCAACACCTCAGCCAGGTTCACTGCTCATTTTGACGATGTAACCTTGCTTTTAGCGAGCTTTGCCAAAATAGAAGTCAGCAGAGAACCTAGAAGGTATGAGATGGTGGCAGGGGTCACAACATAACGCTGCAACATGTCAGCGGGCTTGTTGCTGGGCTCGTGGAGAGGTTGCCCCCCTCTGGATCCTTTTGACTGGGCTGATGGGCCAAGGAAAATACTTGGCCTGTTTTTTGTCCCAAGATGAGTGCTCCTTCTATTGTAAATGTCAGCTAGCTCACAGGTGACAGTATGCCTCTTTGATACCTTACTTGTCAAGAAATCAGTTTAAGGTGAAGAACAGGGTTGAGAGGAGAAAGCTGCCTTCATTGCAATTCAATAAAAAGAGGATGGAAGTTGTGCGACTGTGTCACATGAATAATGCTAACTTAGTGTAGTTTCTTGAAGTTATTGGTTGGCGGAAGAATCTGAAAAAGACTTGCCAGTCCGGCCCAACTTGGGGTAGAATAGCATCTTCATTTATGTTTAATTGGTGTAATTTAGCTAGAAAGACAATTAGCATCGGTTTCCCCCGGTTTTTTTTTTTGGTTCCCATGTTTTTTCAAATGGCCACTCTATCCCCTGAAGATGACAGGATGAGAAGTTCTCCGGAGAATGTGGTTGATATCGTTTAACATAATTTAATTTTGATTTGATGCATTTACTTTTTCCCATACCTTCTTTTGCCCAGTTAACTTTCATTTCTGCCATATCAGACCATTGGGGAGGGAGACTCATACTAATAAAAATATTGCACATATTTTTCAAACTTTGGGGAACATTTGAATGTACATTAATATCATTTGTTTTAATCCTTCCCCTCATCCCCATGAATCTATAAATATGGTATTAAGTTGAATTTTCATAGAGAAACTGCAGTATTTTGGTGAATGTAGAATGAAAGAAATACTCCGAATAAATGTATTGTTATGGTGAAAGAAATACTGAAGTTTGATCAGGTCAGCTAAGGAGACTAACTAAAAAAGGCAGATGCTCTATGACATAATCCATCAACTGAGGCTGGAAGGTTAAAAATAAAGATGACACAACTGATAAGCAATCCATTAAAGTTAAACTTAGAGAGAGAATGATAACCTTAATGGGAGATGACTTGCCTCATAATTGCATCCAGGAAAAGACCAGAACCGTAGTATTTAGTCAGATATGAATCTTTAGTGGTTCCACCTGTTGTTTGGAGGAGACGAAGTTACTGTTATGCACAGGATTGAACACATTCATAATTCCTCTGAAGAGTATGATCCAACAGTCTGGTTCAAGTCCAGACATGGTTGACATGGATGAAGTGATACTGATAGATGGCATCGCAATAGGTAACCAAATCTAGTCTGGTCCTGACATCAAGACCTGCGGATAGTTTGCAAAAATTTTCCTCAGAATTATCCAAGAATATCTTTTGGTTTTCAAGAAGTATAAGTCATCTTTAATTGCTACACTGATAAGGATAGCACTCGTGAAAAACCTAGCACATAAATTCCAGTACAGTATGAAGTATGCAATGATACCTAATTGAAAAAATTGACACTCATAAAATTCTTGTCCTATTTACAAACAAAGCCAAACCTGATTCTCTACTTGGGGAGATTCTTGGTGGAAGCATTCAGTAAAGCACAGAAAGCCTATGCCATTTCTTTTGACATAACTACTATTTCCATTATTGCTAACTTTGATCCACAACTAGATGCAAACAGTCATGAAAAAGCAGACACCCTCTTGATACTTCATTTATTAGAAATGGCGAAGTTGAATCTATTTTGGCGGCCTAAAGTAATCTCTCTAAATGCAGATGTCTTCATACTTTTTATATGCTATTTCTTTGGCCTTCCCACACTAACAAGTTTTATCACTGGAAGAGGGAATAACAAGTGGTCAATTAAAGTGGGGTGAGAACATGAAGCTTAGAGAGCAGATGAAAGTGCTGCTTTGCTTGGTTTCCCCATCTTTACCGGCTATGACCAAAGGAGAGGGTTTCCAGAGTTCATAATTCAGAACAGCTACCAACTCTTGCTGCAGTAACTGAGATGAGTATTTGAAAATATAAGAAAGGATGCAATTCGATACAATGAAAGTGCCACAAGAACCAGAATGCTATGAAATGTGTTCATGCATGAACTATGATTTTGCAGAGATGATGAGGATTACACATGGTTATTTCTTATATGTTACTGTTTTCTTATCTGGCAAAGATCACTTTGACATTGTTTATTCTGTTACATGTGTGGAGAGTATTTTCAGAGCTAATATTCCTATTCATTGAGATTTTGCATGAACAAAGGTTACAAAATTGTGAACAAAATTCCGATACATTACTTCCGTGATAACATTGATATAGATAAAAACATTGACTACTATGATTGCTGTCAAAGGTACTTTATTTGAAGGTGTGATGCATTATTTTTCTTCACATTTACTGATTATTTATGTTTTTCTACTTGTAAGTTGTTAGCTTTATGAATAGGTTCTAAATAAAAAAAACTCATGTTATTCATGGGGAGTAGAAGCCAGGGAAGTAATTTACAGAGCAGTCTGTTTCATAGTAATCATAATTTTCATTATAACCAACTACTACAGATCATACATAATTACTCAAATTAAAGGCTAATATTAATAAAGTTAAGCAAGACTTTTTTTTTCAAATTTCATTTGAAAAAAACCTTTATTCACTGGTTTTACATAAATTAGATTCTGGTCTGCAAAATCCCATATGAGCCTCTTATTTTCAAGACAAATCAGACCTGTCAATATGCATTTATTGGATAATCCTGATGTTCTTACTCTCTTGAAAAGTATTTTTGGTCTTTAAAATGCTTTTTTTGCATGAAAAATTTGTTAATGATACGTTTTTTTTGGTCCTGAGCAGCCAAACAGGAAAAAATATGCCTTTTACCAACATTTAGGTTTGATTTTTTTTTTTCTTTAATTCTGATCTGGTCTGTAAAATACAGATCCCATAAGCAAAAAAATTTGAGAAGTATCTTATTCAAGACCCTTATGACTGAATGTTCATGAAAAAAAATCCGATGGTATTTTCTTACACTACATTTCAGCCGCTCTATGAATTGAACATACTTTAACAAAAGCATCCGCAACTGATTGGAGAAGTCAACAGACAAGGAGTTTGAGTCTCATGAACTTACCACTGAAAACAGAACCCACTGTTCAGCAATCAGCAACATTTTGCTGAGGTTAACAGAAAGTAAACCAATGACTCTCCTCAGGTCAGGCACGACTTTCTTTGCCAAAATCAGCTTTAAATGTGAAAAAAGTTTTGCTGTGTGTTTGGTGGAATATTACTGGCATAGTCCATTTTGAGAAATAGGAACAAGATCAGACTATCACTGCTGATATCTACTGTCAACGATCAGAAAATCTAAACCAAGCTGTAACCGAAAAAACCCAGCAATGGTTGATAAAAAATAGATGTCATTCTGAAGTCTGTTAACGCCAGACCGCATTCAACAAGAAAGACTTAAGAGAAGATCAGAGATTTGAGCTGGGAAGTTTAACCCCTCCCTTCCCTACTCACCTGACATTGTACCATAAGACTAATATTTGTTTAGATCATTGCAACAGAGGGGATTGAAAAGTTGGCCTCAAGATAGACAAATGGGTTGAATAACAGAGGTGATTATGAAAATAATTAGACAATGTTTTCTAATAAAAGAGGTTTGTTTTTTTCTAAAATAAAAACATTACTTTCTGGTACAGCCAATATGACTCATTAATGGATCTGTGTATAGAATCAACGTTCTGGAAAAGTTTTGGAAGCATTATTCAAACTATAGGTGAGTACAAATGTATTGATACATAGATTCCGGCACACAAATAACTGATAAAAAATTGAAAAAATCTACATTTAAATAAAACTACTACATTTTTGATTTCTCCGTGGAGGAACTGACATATCCACTGCTAATTGGAGTTTTAACTCTCCTTCAAGAAAAATGGTTATAATGACCAACAAGGGAGAAAAAAATGTTTTTGAATTATATTTAGCTTATTTTTTTTATGTACATTTGCCTTCAAATGGATTATGAAGAAAAAATTTTTGTGTGTCCTTAATTTATATTTTTAAAGGTTGTTGTCTCATGCTAATGACTCTACCCTGGACCAAAAAACCTGCCAGGAATACATCCTGTACCTGTGCCCAGTTGGGCCCCTACAGAAACAGTTGGCAGACTATTTTGAAAAGACCAGACTTCAGTGTGGCTGGAATGGGGCCCATGCTTACTTCCCTCACATCACTCTCTGTCATTTCTTTAAGGTAATTGATTTCTTTTATTTATTTTCACCTTTTCTCTTGAAATATCTTTTGATACAACTGCTATATACCTTTTCTCAAAAAGACAATTGGCAATTGATCACAACTTACATAACAAATTTATGTGAAATGAAAACAATGAAAAATCACCTTGATTCAAATGACCATTAAAACCAATTTGTACAGTATTTAGATGTAAACATTATGAAACTGGCTGAATCTATGAGAATCACGATTTTGATACTGTAAACTTTGACAGTTGAAAAAAAATGGAAACTACATATTCTACTTCTAAAACTGGCTTCACCAGTTGATCCTCAAATTTTGACCTTTGACCACTAACTACAAAATAAAAACTATGGACAAGAACAAAAATACATTTGATAATTTCTGCATTGTTTTTGTCACTTCAGCCATCAGAGTGTCGATGGAACAAGCTTGTAAATGATACCCTTGCTTTCATACTTCATTTATATCTTCTTTTTTTTTTCACTTATTATTCTACAATGTTCACTTGTATAAGAGCATTGCACAGAATGACCACCCAGAAATATTACATCTTTGAGCAGTGATTTGTAATCTTAAAAAATTGATGTTCCCCTTCATAATGAAATTTGTTGTAGAAAAGGTATGATAAATGTTTTTTCTTGTTTTTGCTAGAAAAAAAAAGTCCAAATATTTGTTATAAAAAAAGGAAAGACAAATTTTCATTAATAATAGAATTAGGCTTTTTTAATTCAGTTTCTGTTTTTTTTCAATTTTTACAGGTTAACATTGAAAGCGAGTGTTGATGGAAGATTAACAAGCTTTGAAAAAATGGTGGTCGAAAGCTTTTAATGAAATGCTAACTTAGAATTGAATTTTAACTCAATTGAAGAAAGTATAACTAATAAACACTTGAAAAATTTGATTTTTGTTAAAAAGTAATATTTCCATAAGTACTGGATGAATTTTAATGAAAACTTCAACGTGGGAGAGTAGGGTAAGGAAGAATTGGTATGGATCCTGGAATATCTTTTCGATTTATCTCCAATTTTTTTAGATACATTTATATATACGCTCATCAATGTCCATTGGATATCTTCAAAAGTTCTCAATAACTTTCAGTGACACTTGGTGAAAGGCTTGGCAGTATGGTAGGTATGCACTCCCTGGGTGCTTTCTAGTTTTATATGGGGTAGGTATGTTTAAAGAGTGATTACTATCAATAAGCTAAAGATAGGCTGGGTTATCATACCAAAATATATACTAGTGACCTTAAGAAGACAAAAATATATATATTGTTTGGCCACCTTGGGTGGTACCAAATTAGGTCTAGCCTGTTGACTATTAAAACTTTTGACTCTTCAATTGATATACTGCTTGCAATTGACTGTGGAACTCTTCAATGAATAGCAGGAAAAATAGTGGAATTGAATGAAAATAAAATTCAGCTAATAGTCAGAGATATAATTTCAATTAAAATTTCTAATCTGAACACTTCCCTCACAAAGGGCAAAGTTCAGATACATAGATGGATACATCTTATTATGATTTGCTAAAAGTCTGTCTTTCTGTCTACTATAAAGACTCCTTGATATAAATCCATGGTATTTCCTGTGGATATGGATATGATCCCGGGAATTGTTTTTAGCAAATTAAATCTTTAAAACCACCCCACATAATATATATTTTTAGGGTTTCCAAATCCTTGGAGATAAAAATGTGATTTAGCAGCTAAAACATATTTTAACATATCTCATGATGAGCAATTTTATTAGTGCTTGTTTTGATGCTGTACGGTTAAGGTACATTTTTCCAAAAAAATGAAATTTGGAGATCAGAGATTATGTCAATCACATGAAAGATACTTCTATTTTTCTCTCTTGGGGGTTAAAATAATGAACTTTTATTTTTAACTTGAAGTTGTCAAAATCTTGGGGAAATTTCTTTTTTGCATTTCATTTTTAGGGCTCGAAATCTTTCTCTTTTTTTTCCTTTTTTTTTTTTTTTTCGTGGGGGGGGGTCCTTTTTTGGGGTCAAAATTTTTTTTTTACTTCTTGGGGTCTAACTCCAAGGAAATATTTTTTAAATTCAAGGGACATACTCAAAAGGAAGTTTTTTTTTACTTTTAGAGGTTAAAATCAAGGGGTAATTTTTTCTTTAGTTTTGGGGGGGATTTTTTTCTCTTTTAAGGGTCAAAATGAAGGGGTATGTTTGTTTTTTTTTTACTTCTTAGGGTCAAAATCTAAGGAAATCTTTTTTAAATTCGATAAACATAATCAAAAGGAAGTTTTTTTTACTTTTAGAAGTTAAAATCAAGGGGTAATTTTTTTTCTTTAGTTTTGGGGGTCAAAATCCTAGGGAATTTTTTTTTATTTACTTCTATGGGTTGAAACCAGGGTAGAGATTTTTTTTCATTTTCAGGGGCCCAAATTTCACTTTCGAGTTCAAAATCATTGAGAAGATTTTCAATTTTTTTTTTTAGGGGTGAAAATTGAGGGAAATTTTATTTTGCTTTCTTTGGTTAAAGTTGAGGGGAAAGATTTTTCCCATTTATAGGGGTTGGAAGCCTAGGCAATTTTTCTTTTCACTTTAAGGGGTGAAATAGAGGTCTCTAGGACTCGAAATTGACTGTAGGGGATTTTTTACGCTTTTAGGGGTCCAAATTAAACTTTGGATGAATTTTCATACTTCTTTTTATTGTTTTTTGGCTTTTTACTTTTTAGTGAAAACAAGAAAAAATTAACCCAATCAATTTTTGTTTTATTTTCTCTTAATTTCCACAAAATGGGAATAGTTCTGCTTTTTTATATTAAAAGAGAAAATAAATCAAAATAAAGCGAAACTGGGTGTTATTAAATCTTATCAAGTTTTTTGTAAACTATAAGAAAATAGTCTGGATACATATGAATGTCAGAACACATACATTGCCTAAACCCAACAACTGCATCTAAACCAGTGCTGTTGGTAGTGGTGATAAATGAATTGATGCCAGAAAAAATGCAAAAGAGGCAAATCCTTTCTTTTCTTCTTCAGGCAGAGGACAATAGAATTCCGTACCTGACAAAAGGTCTAAATAGAATCCAAGAGAAACTTTTGAAGGCTCCAGGGCACCTTGAACTCGAGTTTTTTTCTCAAGTTAATTTTATTGGCCTTTTTGTGCACAAAGACTACTATGACTTTCTTGAGGATATTGTTGCCACATATGCTGAAGAGATTCGGAAAGTAGGTAAGAGTTTTTTCAACCTTTCTTTTTTATATACATTGTTATCTCTCTGTGCATCTGTAAAAATGTATGCTTTCTTATTCAGGATCCTCCACTCTGCCAAATTGATGCACTTACAAGTTTCATTGTTCAATTTTCTTTCCAAGACTTGAACCAAAACTTTAACTAATTTTAGGCAAACTTCATGGTATAATCAATTGAAGTATTTATTGAAAAGTTCAAATTAGGTAAAATTAATTTTTATTATAATAACTAATTGATCCCATGGAAGAAATTCTGGTACATAGGTTTCCTCTGCTATCTGAAAATAAAGCGTTCCTATAAAAGCCTTTCATAAGCCAAAATGTAACGCAGAGAAGCAATTACCATATTATTAAAATAAACACAGTGTATGGATACTGAGTAAAATTCAATTTTCTTAAGTTATGCTCTATAATGCTGCCGTATTTACCATAAAGAGGGGAAATGTTACTTTGTGGTGATCACTATGCAAGCGATCACTGAACATCGCAATATTCCCATTTAGACTGGTAACTTAATTTATCCTATTAAATGTTTTCAAACTTCAGGTATGCTGTATTTAGATTAGGTCAGATTTGTCTCCTTTTACGTCAGGACTGGAAAAACACTATAGTCACAACAATACACAAAAAAGGAGACAAAAAATAGCTAATTTAATCGTAAAGAAGGAGACAGAAAATTTGCAAATCTAATCTTAAAAAAGGAGACAGAAAATTTGCTAATCTAATCTCGAAAAAGGAGACCAAAAATTAGCTGATTTGTTCTAACTACAAACAAATCACTTGCAACATAAATAGTAAAAATATTAGAAAAACTAATAACAAAACAATTTATGAAACAGAGAAGCACATCATCATCTCAGATATTCAACATGTTTTCAGGCCTGGTAAATCCTGTCTAACTTACTGTTAACTATGGAGAAATGGACAAAACTAGATGATGAAGGTGAGCCAATTAGCATAGTATATCTTGACTTCAGTAAGTAAAAAAAAACAAACAACAAAAATATCTACCACATGAATGATAAAAAAACTAGAAACAGAGCAAGAAAAAGACCCTGACATAATCGTAACATTAAAACTCCAAATCCGTAACCATGTATCAAAAATGACTAAAAAAAGCTGCAAAAATAACTAGAATGATAAGATGCTAGTTTGGCTTCCTCAATATAAAACACTTGAAATACTATGCACAACATAAGACCCCTATAAGAATATGCAGTGCAAGCTGAGTCCCCTCATTGCAAAAAGGACATAGAAGGATTGGAAAACACATAGAGAAGAGCAACAGAACTAAAAAGCCTCCTCTTTGAGAATAGACTTGAAAAATTAAACCTAGCAACAAGAAAGGAAGATAAGAGGAGGCATGATACAAATATCTCAAATAATGAAATTGACTTTTGACTTGAATCAATTTTGAGATTAGGATTTTTATATTCGAACATCTGCCCACATCACCACCAAAGCTTTTCGGACCAGGTTTACTATCTGAAAAATGTATGTCTTGATTGCAAATGAAGACACTTTGCCTTCAATAGACAGGATGAATCAACATTGCCATCTAGCAAGAAGCATGAAGTGTGTAGGCTGAAACGAAAAAATGTACTGGACAAAACATTCGGGGACTGTGGACAAATACACATGGAAATGCCAGAATAAGGACTGTGACAAGTACAAAAGGAGAAAGTCTATATGTTCTACTTCACTGAGAAGTGGTTGGAGCTTTCTTAGAAGACAGAACTAGTGATGCACCAAATTCCCTACAGAAACAGAAAAACTAAAGTATCCATGGTGAATGAAAAAAAATACTAAAATTATTAATGATTAAAAAATATTCGATGGAAAATAGAAAAAACAATTTTTCTTTCAATTTATATTTTGAATATTATTTTTGTAAATATATTACAAAAACAGATCCCTAACAACATACCTACAACAAAAATGAATGTAAGTGACCACTTGATGACTGGATTATTAAAAGAAATTGAAATTTCAGCACAGTGTTACCTCTAAATTTTTCAAAAGATTTTAAAATACTTTTTTTTTTCATTTTCTGTCTAATTGACTTTTTTATGCAAATGGATTGAAAGCACAAAAAACTACTTTTTCTTTAGGATAAGTAACTTTCGAGAAAAATGTATTGGTTTTAAAGAAAAACTACCTTATGGACTTTTTTAAATTAGAAGAAATTATTTGTTTTTCAGTAAGTGAACTCAGTAAACACATGGTATATGTTTACGTTTTTAAAACGGATGTTTGAATGATGTCACCCGATGTCAAGTCAAATGTGTCAATGTCAGTGTCAGGGTGCAAAAAGTAAACTTGGTCCAGCTTTTCTTCCTGGCAATCAATCTTATGCCAAGGCTCCCTCCATCTTTTATTATATCCTTTGTTGCTGTAACTGCTGTTTATCTCCAATTGTATTTCGATGTTCTCATTTCAGGAGTTATAATGGATCCTCATCGTCAGCAGCTGCACATGACACTTGCATACCAATATGACAAAGAGCAGCATGAAAGGCTGCTGAAGTTTGCCAAAGAAGTGGATTTAAATGCTGATGTAAAATGGGAACTGCGATTGTACTCTCGGGACTCACGTGCAGGAGAATGTGAGGTGAATGAATAAGATTTTCATTCTAAAATACATTCTATCTACAACATCTTTTCTTTTCCAAGTGAAAACTATCACAAGTGTATGAAGCGTCTAATAAAATACTCTTTTAAAATGCTTACCACAATATTTCCTGTAAACTACACAACCAGTGCAAAAATTAAATTTGAGTATGCTCAAAAAATGAATGAATTATTTGTATTTGCTAAAGAAGTCACTAGTTGAATGATTTTATCAGTGAAAATCAATTTACACACAATCTAATGAGCACTTCAAATCCAAGGTATAATACCCCTTTATTGCCTCTTGTCTGCTTCTCTGCTAACTGCCTCATCTCATCTTGGAATTTGGAAACTCTGTTGTTGCTCCTGTTTGAGTGATAGGCTTAAAAAAATGCTCTTTCTAGACATGAAAAGTAAATTTTCGGCTGTCCAGCTCCATTGTTTGCTGTTGGCATGATACATACATTGCTAGTCAGACCAACTTGAAAACTGGATGAACCTATGTTGGCTATTTCAGCTGACAATTTCTAACAATTCCTTGTGTAAATAATTTTGAGTCACTGGACACAACAGTGAACAAAGTCAACAATATTTTTTTTCTTAATTTTATTTACCTACTCTGCCAATACAGTTGGTATATATTTCAATCGCATGTTTTTTTGTCTCTCTGTCTATTCAAAGAGTATCTCCAAAATTTTATCTAAATTTCAATGAAATTTTGTGCAAGGTAGGGTCGGGGGTAAGTGATAAAATGTTGAGGAAAGGGTTTTCAGTTGAGAAATCTTGAATATTTTGCATGGAAAAGAAAAAATTTTAAATGAACAGTCAGACTGAATTTGAATTTCAAAGGAAGTAAATCGTTATTTGTGCATGCGAGAATTGTGTTCTCTCTTCTATAGAAATTAATTTTCATTCAGTTTTCAGTTATTGAACAGCGTTGGCAAAGGTATGTGCTCTCAAGGTGCTTTTTAGTTTATTTCAATCTTTTTCATTTACCTCTGTCTTTATCTTGGTACCATGCTATCTTGGTTTTCTCTGTGGCGACAAAATTTGTTCATCCTTATTTTGTAAATTCGATTAAAAAAAAAAGTGGACACAAAGCAATATTCTTTGTTGCTGAAAATTATGTCATGCCAAAAAATTCCTATAAAAATACAATTATCTACTTATCTAGCCTTTTCAATTAGTCATACTGATTTGAAGTTTTTCTGAAGTTTAACTTATTGTTTTTTTCCTTTTCATTTTTGTCATCAGGTTCGTAGAGTAACACGCAGCTGTTTATCCCCTTCTTCTGATGATGAACTTGAACTTGTTGAGGGTGATCACATCCTTGCTGACCCTCATGAACTGAATGGCAGCAAAAATGGATGGTGTAAAGGAATCTCCACTGTGACTGGCAACATAGGGATGTTTCGTATTTCCTGCACAACACGAGCATCGGAAACTTCAACGTGGACATTGCATAAGTGAGGCTAATCATTTTTTATGTCTTCACTTACCAAAACAAAAGGAAAACCATTCGTTTGGGGGTGGGGGCTTCTGTGGGATTTTTGAAACTTTCTTTTTTTCTTTTTTTTAAATTTTGATTATTTTCAACCTTTATGATAGATATTTTTTTACTTTAATTATACATTTACTGTATTATTTTCTTTTTTACCCAAATCTTTATTATTTTGTTTTGACTCTATTAATTCCTGTGCATTAATCTAGGCTTCTTTCTAGTATATATGTCTTATTCATTTGGAGCATCAGCAAATTATTATTTCAGTTAAGAACCATCAGTTGGCATGAATTGATATGTTACTCTATTGACTTATTGGAATAGAGATATATACTTGGTACATAGAGCCCTAGGCATTTGAGTCAGTGAACCTTTTTATAAATACTTTTGACATCAGAAGTTTTGAAACAGTAATTATGAATAACTATAAATATTAATTATGATTTTAAAATGTTTAAATCAAACTCCAAAATTTTTTTTAGTAAAACTGCTCATAAAATATGTTAATACATGTCTGTGACAAAGTACCATGGAAAAAAATTTGAAGACATTAATGTTTACTCTAAATTTTTTTAAATAAAAAACTGCAATACCTATTGTGTTATTTCATTATAAAATCTATTCTGAAATCCCAGTTTCTGATAATCACATTATTTTCTGTCTGTTTCAGATCCCTCCCTGTAGTTCCAGTTAGTAATATATTTAATGGTGTGAATGAGGGCGACTATGACAATTTGTGGCTTGGGGAGCAAGATGAAGAATTCAACAGGGTTAGTAAATTTACTGATATTTTTAACTATTCTATATTTCTTCCTTATTTGAACTGTTCACTTGCCATCAACCTCAAAGATATAGATACATAATGTCTATATCATTACTGCAGTGTGTGAGTGTGTGTTTGAAAACAATGTAATAGTCTTGTGAAAATCTGCATTGTACTCAAGATCTTGCAGAGGAGCAGTCATAGTGATACTTGAAGTTTGAATTTGCCTGGAATCTCTCAGCAGTTAATTAAATAAGGAGGACTAGTTTGATGGTGGTCCTAAGGTAATTCTAATTTCTCAAAGTAGCTAAACATAGAACAGAATCTTTTTGAGTCATTTGTTAACAAAAGAAAATCTACTGACTGGGGAGAAGTACCAAAACCTGTTATTGGATCCACTCAATTTTTCATTTGCTATTATCTGACTTGAGATACAAGGGACTTTTGCAAATACCCATATAGTTGTCAACGTGCCAAAAAACATGTCTGTTTTTTTGTTTCATGTTAGATGCACAATCATCTCTAGTACTTATTGCCATCACTCATTGACAGACTGACTTTCCATAAAACTACAACCCTCCCCCTTGTCCCCTCACACTCCTATTTACATCTGAAAGTGCAATGGAGAGAACTTGTACAGTTATGGTCTGACTCTCTGGCTTTGATAAGTCAACATATACTACCGTTTTACTCAATATATCATTTCCAATGATTTGGTCAACAAAAGCAAAATATTGTGGTTTGAATTTATCATCTCACCTTTCGTCAAGGTCATCCAAGAAAAGATTGTTTTACATTTGGAAAGCTCTTTTTCAACTAGTATAACTAAAAATTCAGATTTCTATATAAAGGATTTTTAAAATCTTAACTGAACAGCCACACTTATGTATTATAATTAATTGAAAAAATGCTTGAACTTGTAATTTTTGAGAATCTTTAAGATAGTCCAGGCTCTAGCTCACATTTTGTGTCCAAAATTCAGTTACTCGATCTGTCATGTTTTTTTGCTTCTACATTAATACAGATTAAGGAATATCAAGGTGTTAGTGCAGAAAAATGAAAATTTTTTCTGTACAGCATGATCAACTATCAGGAGTGCAAACTCAAATCTGGACATCAAGAAAATATATATAACTTTTGGAGTAAACAACATTGAGACAAATAAACACATTTTTCCATACAATGTTGACCTGAGGAATTGAGAAAAAATGATTATTATGATTGAAACACATATTGACTCTATTCTAGAACAAAAATTGCAAAAAGGCAAAGACGTTGAAGTCTGATTGTTTCCTATCTATAAATTAGATATTAACTGTTCTGTAATCTGTTATTTCATAATTCTTGAAGTATGTATTTTATGATTTTTGCTTGTTGATAGGCAGAAATAATCTTTGAATCATCTCAATATTATAATCAGTGCGAACCTGAACTTGGGCACAATAAAAAGAGAAAATCATATACCATTTGCAGCAAACAACATATAAAGACAAATGAACATATTTTTTCATACAATTCTGACCTGAGAAATTCAGAAACATATTTACTACTTAGATCCAAACATATCTTGACACTTTCAGGACAAAAACTGCTAATAAAAGGTTGTTTTTTTCTTTTTGTTGTTTGTTTGTTTTCATACATTTATATACATGAAAGTACAGACAATATTTCAAAGCCATATCAATCAACTGAATAGATGTCGCCTGGTCACATCATCAGCAGTAGCAGCGATCTTTTAATGTACGTCATTTGACATAGACCTTTCCCAGGATTCACCATGCTTCTCTCTTGTGGGCGTCACGGAGCCAATACTTTCTAAATCTGTCTAGTTCATGTAGTATTCTGCCAGCTTCGGTTGTGCATATGATCTCTGCCATTCTAGCAACATGACCGGCCCATTGCCATTAGAGCTTTCTAATGGATTCTATGATGTTTTGGATTCCTGTTTTCTGCGGGATATATTGTGCTGTCTTGTGATTTCTCCGTGTAAGGTTGAGCATGATTCTTTTATGTGCACGTTGTGTGGTTTTCAGTTTATAGATCAGTATCTTGGTTAGGTTTCATGTTTCAGCTCCATAAATGATATCTTCTCGTTTTTAAAGGTTGAGTTTGTTCTGCAAAAGGCTTTCCATCCTAGAGTGATTCTTTGTTTGATTTCTTCTTCTCTTATGAATTCAAATGTTTATTCTTATGTTTAGGCTCCTTCCACAAAAACACTTGGTTGAAATGTAATGCAAAAACTTTAGAAGGGAATGCATCTTGAATTGTCCGGAGTAACCCAGGGAATCAGATGTCAAGAGTAATAGGAACTCTGTACTAGATGGTAGTAGCTATGGAATCTTATACTGAATTATATGAATCAATACAGCATCTACAGTACGAAGAATTCTTTGATGTAAAAGGTATATCATTATATTCTACAACTCAAAGTACTGAGAACTTTATGAGAATACACAGATCTGGGAGATTTGTCAAAATATAAACTAATAATAAATAATTTAGGTTCATTCTGTGTGAAGTTGATAAAGGAGTTCAAACAACAGCTGCCTGAAGAATGTGCAGATCAGGAAGGGAACTTGAAACTTCCTCTTGATGCTATGCAATGTGCTTTATATGAATTTGCAGCATTGGATTCAACAAACTACTTGGGGATCAGTATACTTAGTAGAAGCCAGGAGCTTAACTGAATCTCATCTTGAGTATTATTAGAAATTTATAAATGGTTGTTCTCATCCAAGGACACAAATGGTTGCCATGTTGCTAAGGGAGGCAACCAGAAATTGGAGCACAGGATCAACTTATCTTCCAAATGTAATGGCAATTTTATAGTACATGTCAAACAAAAACAATCTACTGCAGGATTTATCATTATTTATCATGAAATTATATTTGAGAATTTCTACAGAGAATGTGCAAATGTTCATGAAACCTATTCTGAAGCATATCAGCTACATATCATTGTCATTCACATGGAAACACAAATCAAAATTACAAGCAATTGTAAAATTCATTGGAGAAAAGAATTCTTCAATATCCTCAACTTCAAACACTGAACTTCGTCATTTCATTACAAAAGAAATTATGACAGTTGAAATAAAGGATGATTTCTTGAATGCCATTGATAATGGGGTGAAGAAATACAATGCATTCTGACATGATCCACTTCTAAACAAAGGCACAAGAATTAGTGAAACCATACAAAGAAGTAAATTGAAAACCATGTAAAATTTAAGAAATGTCCCTCAGAAGAAACCATCTGCTATGAATAAAGAGCATAAAGTAACTGATAAATCAATAAATGTATCAAGGGAGTGAGGTTTGAGTAATGTTGAATAATTAGTTCATTATATTGTACCATCTCTAGCATGTTGTTCAACTGCAATGATTTCATGTCTAGCCAAGTAAGAGTCAACTAGTTATACAACTAGAGACTCATCTTACTAAAAATGATTATGCATTCAGTTTGCAGAATTGCTCTGCATCTATAATGTATATATAGATGTGATGAATGTTGTGCGGAAACTTCCAATATCAGTTACAACATTTGATGAATTCATCAGCAATTTTACCCTTAGAAATATACAATAAGATTGATGTGATTATGTCTTTGACATATATAATGATGAACCCTCTGTCAAAGTCAGGGAATTATAGAGGAAAATAGATGAACCTTCAATACACCTTGACTCAATTCATGAAAAACACTCCATTTCCCAAAGAAATAGACTCATTTTAGTCTTTTGAAGACATCATGAGCAATATACATAAACATATGAAAAAAAAGGGTGGAGCTATTGTGTGTACAGGCATGAAGTTTTAGTGATATTACGTGGTATAAACATGTAACAATGACATGGAGGAGATAATTGAGTATTGATCCACACCAAAATTTACTCACTTCTCCCGTAGCCTATTAAAGGATATTCAATTAATATTTAGTTCATATATGAAAATATATAATTGGTTTCTTGTCCTGAAAAAGTGTCAAGATGTGTTTGGATCATGTTTCTGAATTCTCCGGGTAATTACAGTATGGAAATCTGTTCATTTTTCTCTGTATGTTGTTTACTGCAAAAGTTATGCTGATATACCAGTATTTATCTTGTATCGATGAGCAGCTCCCAGAGGTAATGGTTCAGCTCTTCAGTGATGTCCTCATTCTCTTTCATAGCTGGAATTCTATGATGGCTGTGTTTCCCAAGAATGTACGAATACATTCAGTCTACAAGACCAGAGAATCCTCTCTTCCTCCACCTATCTATAGGATGTGCAGTGATGGCTTTTTGTCTAGACCTGGAGGCAGTGGTGTTCTTTTTTTTTAGCCATTGTTTTGCCTTGTTCATTGTATCCTCTACTGCAAAGGCATTGATGGAGCAGTGTTGCCAGCACCACACATTTCGTGTCGTCAATCTTTCCAAGATCTGTGCTTTTGTTTCCCAGAGTGTTCTGATCCCCCTGGTAGTGGGATGCTTAGAATGATGCCGGAGAAACAGGAACTGTGCATGATCTTAAACATCTCTAATGTCTAATATCAATAGTTGGCACCAATCAACCTATTGCATTGGTACTCTACTAAACCCCTTCTTCTTCTCACCAAATTCCCCTTATTAATCTGTAATGAAATTAGTTAGTAGTTTGTACCTGGCAATCTAGAATATCTACAGGTGGCACCAATCAATCTACAGAAACACTGAAAGTAAGAAATTAGTGAGTGAGTTGGAGAAAGTGATTTATTGAATGAGTCTTTCTTTCTCCTAACTTTTCATTTTCCTTTAGATGTAGCCAATATCATGAAAATATCACCACCAGACAATTAGAGGAGGATAAAGAATTCATAGTTTTTTGGGTTAGAAAAAAAAATCATAGGATTATTTTTTTATTTATAAATTTTTTTCTTACATAATATTTTTGTTTTCAGACTTTGTCTGCTCACACTTTAAAACAGCTTGTGTTGATACTTTAAAAAAATAACTTGAAATTAAGATTTTATTATTTCTTTAAGTATTCCTTCTCATTTTGACCCCTGAAATAAAAAAGAATCTTCCCTCGAATTTGACTACTGAAATTCAAAAAAACTTTCATTCCTAGATTTTAACACCTAAATTTCAAAAGAAAGTTCTACCTTTGTGATAAAGAAGACCCCCATCAATTTTGAACACTAAATATGAAAAAAAAAATCTCCACAATTTTTGCTCCTAAAATTGTAAAAAAAAGTTTTTGCTCTAATTTTGACCCATCAAATTGAAAATATAATCTTTCACTTAGTTTTGACCCCCCCCCCCCAAAAAAAAACACTCATCAATTTTGATCCTTGGATTTGAAAAAAAAATTTCTATCTATGTGGACAAAATAAGTGTTCTAATACGGCATTATGGTATTTTCCACTTCTTATTCAAACTGTGGGTCCAGTTCAGCATTATAGTCATATAACTCCAGCTGTGATGCACCATTTAGGAGAAGGTGAACTTATTCACGAATATAAGAATAGAAGAAAATAGATTACCTAACCAATTAGCTTTATTCTACTTTGTTCTAATACATACATAAACTCTGTCATTTTTACAAGGATGTGCTTGTATATGATAAAACAGAAATAAAAGAGACTGTTTATTGAAATTGAATCTCATGCGGTCATGATATTTAATAAGGCCATGACCATTATGACAGATATGCGAATGAGCTCAAAAGACATAGTTTGTACTTGAACAAATTTATTCCATTTGTAAATGCACTGAAGGGCCTTTCAACAAGAATAAACTGAAAAGAATCAGCATTCTTGAACAACCTTTCTTTTCATCATCATTATCATCATCAGTCTTTTAACATCCATCATTGGACATAGACCTTCTCCAAGATTTGCTACACTTCTCTATCGTAGGCATCACGGAGCCAGTATTTTCTAAATTTGTCGAGTTCATCTCTCCATCTTGTATTCTGTCAGCCTCAGTTTCGCATGTGATCTCTGGGGATCCATGTTATGAGTCATGATGTCCATTGGTTGTCTGTCATTCTTGCAACATGGCCTGCCCATGGCCATTTAAGTTTTTTAATAGATTCTATGATGTCTCTGACTCTCGTTTTCTTCTTTATATACTGAGCTGTCTTGTGATCTCTCCATGATTCTCTCATGTGCACGTTGCATGCTTCTCAGTTTGTGAGTCTATCTTTTGGTTAGATTCCATGTTTCAGCTCTATAAGTGACTATTGTGAGGATTCAATGGTTGTATACTCTTCTTTTTAGGATTATTGGGATCAACTTGTTTTTGAAGGTTGAACTTGCTCCGCTGAAGGCTTGCCATTCTAGGGTGATTCTTTGCTTGATCTCTTCCTCTTTCTTGGGTTTCATGGAGATTCGTCATCCTAGGTAGATGTTGTGGTCTACTTTCCCCAGTTTTGCATCCTCGATTTTGACGGTTATGTTCTTATTCTCAGTGTGATCGTTGTACATGATTTTTGTTTTACTGAAGTTTATGTGTAGGCCAATTCTTTTGCTTTCTTCATTTAGTTCATCTAGAATTAGTTGGAGGTCATGAAGGTTCTCTGCGAAAAGAATGATGTCGTCTACAAATCTCAGGTTGCTTAGATATTTGCCATCTATTTTGATTCCTCTATTCTCCCAGTCCAGGTTTTGGAAGATCATCCCGAGGCAGGCTGTGAAGAGTTTGGGTGAGTTGGTGTCACCTTGTCTTACTCCTTTTTGGAGTTGGAAGGGTTCAGAGTCCTTATGTAGTCTGAGAAAGGAGTTGCTGTGATAGTATGAGTATGCAAATAAACTAATTTAAATAAAGATACTCTGGAAGTGTATGGTAGGCCTATAATGAACCTATAATCCAACATTTTCTAAATGAAGATTAGGTTAAAGGAAGTTGGTAGAAATAAAAACTGCTGTTCACATACATTTGGTCTACTCAAATTTATAAAATTTTCATAATCAGTGAGTGTATGGATATGTATGATTTCATTTTTTAATATCCAAGCAAAAATTAGACATTTTTGAAAACCTGACTCAACAAATGCAATTAGACTGGTAGAATAATATAGATTTTTGTTTAGTCTCAGTTATTTGAAAATTAGTTTCAACCAGCAAAATTAAGATTTTCTTGGGTAGTGTATGACCATTGATAGAGGAGTTGAAATTATATAAAATCCCAATTCATTTCATATTCATCTTGAGCCAAGCTGTATTTTCTTCATAGCTTTTCACACTTGATGGTTTGAAAATTTATTATTTTTAATTGTTCTCTCCCTTTCAGGTTCTGAGAAAGAAGAGTGATGAGTGTAAAAATACACCAAGAGAACCTCGACATTTATTTGTAATGCGACATGGAGAACGTTGTGACTTTGCCTTAGGGAGAGATTGGGTTGACTCCTGCTTTAATTCTGCTGGTAAGACAATGATTAAACAGCTTTAAAATTTTCATTCTTACCTACAAGTATATAATGTACATGATGCTTTTTACTTTCATCTAGTTTCACTAATACAAGTTACATCATCATCATCAGTGTTTTAACGTCCGTCGTTGGACATAGACCTTCTCCAGGATTCGCCTCACTTCTCTATCATTGGCGTCGTGGAGCCAGTATTTTCTAAATTTGTCTAGTTCATCTCTCCATCTTGTATACTGTCAGCCTCAGTTTTGCATGCAATCTTTTGGGATCCATGTTGTGCGTCATGATGTCCATCGGTTGTCTGTCATTCTTGCAACATGGCCTGCCCATTGCTATTTAAGTTTTTTAATAGATTTTATGATGTCTCTGACTCCCGTTTTCTTCCTTATATACTGTACTGTCTTGTGATCTCTCCCAGAACAAAAAACTTGTATCTAAGAGATTCAGAACAAAATCTAGGCCTAATGACAGACTATGCACTGCAGTTGTGTATACTTGCCACTACCAATATTTAGCCAAACACAACTTCATGTTGCCTTTTTTAAAGCTTATAGAGACAAACAGATAAGAATGGAATGACTGGAAATGAAGAACTTTTTTTTTCCTTTTACAAGGACTATTTTTCAAGTTCTTGACAGAATTTTGTTGAGCAAATGTGAAGAAAATCGATTTTCATCTGTTTGCTATAAATATGGGTGAATCATAGTTACAAACTGAATTTCTATCTGAATTTTCACTTTGTAATCTTCAATTGATATGATTTATATTCACCTCTGAATTTTGTGAATTGACAAGGAAAGAAATTATGTTGAAAAGTAATTATTTGTTGTATGCGATAAATGCTTTTTTTCATCATTAGGCAATGGACTTATTTATGTTCCTATATATTTATTCTATAACTAACAGTAAAGGCATTCTCCAATTCATATAACTGATCAGCATAATAAGCTCCAAATATATTTAAATAACTTTGATAAATAACAGACATAGTATATATCTGAGAATGATGTGATGATATTGAAGGCAGGAAAAACCTTTAAATAAAACCAAAGCAATGAAGTAGTTATCAATACCGAAACTGTCATGTCCCAATGAAAAATCCTTTAAATTCATGCTTTTACATTCTCTTCATGTATGAATTGTTGTATGGATCTAGTCTTTACCCAATATAATTATAACACATGAAGAATCAATGCATTTTGTAAAAAAGGGTTATTAACATGCTAAGTTATTGACTGCACAGATGGTTCATTCATATCTTGTTACCTGTGAAAAACACCGACTGGTTTATGAAAGCAAAAATCACTTTCTTTCAGATCAAACTGAGGAAAATCCAAAGCAGTCATAAGAAGAGAGAGTGGACAAAGATTTTTTTTTTCCTTTTTCGTATTACAGTACATTGTGTTATTCTTTTCTTAAATCAATTTTCAACATGAAAAATGTGACATAACAAGGTATTTGTAATTTATGAAGCTATGGCCCTTTCTTTGTGTGTCCATTTCTAGAGATTTTTTTCAATCTCTTAACTGCTTTAAATTATTCTTTTTTTTTTCAAATCAATCAGAAACAAATAGCTTTTTTTCAGAAACAAATGAAAACATTTGTTTCTGTAAAAAAAAAAACCAATGCTATAAAAGATTGTACAAACAACATTGCAGATTTTGAATAGTCTGTTCCAGTTTAGGATTCACCCTATAGCCTGCATTATTTAGCATGGTGTAGATATTGGTTTTCTCTGAGAAGGATTAATAGGGATCACCAAGGGAAGGCCCTCTATGTGTAACTCTGTATTGATGTTATTGGCAAATGATATTCGAGGTGTTGCTTTAGTTTCGGTGACTTTTCCATAAAAGGACGGAAAGGTTATTCTCCATTTTGAATTAGTGCACTAGTTACGTATTGTTTAAGTAAATATTTTTTTAAATTTCATTTGGTGAGAGAAATAGCAAATATTTGAGAATGATGTTGATGTTTTCTTTTCAGGCAGATATAACCGGATAAACTTGAATCTACCTAAAATCATGCTGAAGAGGAAAAACTACCTCGATTTCATCAAAGATTGTCCATTAACTGAAGTTGGCAAGTTACAAGCTAAACTCACAGGTAAGTGATAAATGGAATGAAAGGGCAACAATGAACAGATGACTTGATTATAACAAAGGGACATAAATAATCTAACACCCTAGTACAGCATACTCTTCAATAAACGATGAAGTGTACACTTGATAAAATCATCATGAACCAATACTGTGTCAAAATTGAAAATATCCAAAATTCATTAAGTGAGATTTTCTTTTCTATGTTAGAGGACCCTCCCCTGTTAGGTCAATGACTCTTCACATCAGTGTGGGATTATGCTAATCCTCTTCTGCTTTTGATGTCTCTCTTTGTCAAGAAGGTTGAATCAGTTATCAGATAAATTTAAGGAGAATCCAGTTAATTTCTGCAAGATCAGCACCATTTTTTCCTCCTTTTTATCTGTAGATCTTTACTTGGTCCTTGCTACTGATCTTGAATTGTGAAATATCAATAGCGAACAACTGCTGTATGCATTTCATGACTAGATTTCACTGAACTAAGGCCGAGATTTGTTCTTGCCATTCTTTTTTCCACCACTGTTCCATGGACAAAATCTCTACACCCAAAATTTCCATAGTTGGGTTTAAACATGACAAAACTTTCTGTAATTAGTGACTGTATATTTTTTCGACAGATCTCATAATCTAAATGCATATTATTATAGCTTTCTTTTGCACCCATTCTAAAAAATGAAAAATAAAACAAATTTTTTTTCTTGTTAATGCTATTGTTGGCAAAATTTGTTTTTGTAAACACCAACAAATTTTCTGATGGTCTTTGGGTCTAATGGATTGAAAGCACCTGATATTGAAAAAAAAAATTTTTCTTCTAAGAGAGCTGTGTATGAAAAAAAAAGGCAAATTCTAACCCCTGTTTTTAGTTCATTCAGACATCTAGTAAAAGCAAGAAAAACATAGGAATGAAATTTTTGAATTTTGATTAATTACATTTTTAAGATATTGTCCGCATGATGAAACATTATTCAGCAAAAAATCTGAGAGCCTGAATTAAACAAAGCTATACAATTAATTGAATGAAGCTTTGAAAAGCATGCACCAAGTTTCTCAATAGACATATTTCTTATCAGTCTTGAAAATGAAATCAAAATCATCAAATGAAACATAATTGGTATTAGCAAATTGGTAAAACCCTGGGAAGAACTGATTGAGCTGAGAAGCCAACATCTTCTACACAGCTGCAGAAAAGTGAAAGGAAAACAAAGCGGAGTTGGCTTTCTTTCCAAAGTAGTGTTGGCAAGATTGGATACAAGATATGGAACAAGAGTGGTGAAGATCTTGGAAATTTAGCAACAGCATACAGATTCAAAATAATGAATACTTTCTTCAAGAAGAAACCCAATAGAAAATGGACTTGGAGGAGCCTCGATCACATAACCAAGAACGTAATTGACTACATCCTGGCAGACAGGAGCGACACCGTCAAAGATATTCAGGTCCTTAATCAAGTCAATGTAGGAAGTGACCACTGAATGGTAAGATGTAAAATCCAAATTACCACTAATAAAGAATTCAGAAAAATGTTCTACTCCAAAGTGCAACTACTAAACATACGCAATCCTCAAGCTGAAAGACCAATATGAACTTCCACTGAACCAGAAGAGAGCAACACCAACATGAACCAGTTTAACAACAAAATAACAACCTATGTGATAGAAGTGCCAATATTTTTAAACCAAGGAGCAAATAAACTATCAGTAAAATCTCAGAAGAGAACAAGAATCTCATAGAAAAAACACAGGAATCTCAAACCACTGATGACAAGACAAAAGATTGAAGCAACTAAAATAAAACCATTCAAAAGAAACAGAAGATTGAAGAAGATACATGACAGTAGTCATCGGAACAATTCTTGAAAAGAGTACGGGCTTCAGAGTTATCAACAAAAATCTTGATGCAGGAAAAAAATAATCACTGTGCTTGAAGATAACAACAGGCAAGGACTAGATTGTTGAGCATGCCCAGGAATTCTACAAAAACTTCTATTCCTCCAAACAAGTAACGCTGAAAAATGAACAAAGTATACAAACCTCAAGGTTATTGATGCTATCATTCAACAAGGTGTAAACCCAGTATTTGTCAGAGTATTGCAACATGTATACCGACACAACAGTCCCTTCATCAGGTAATGTAAAAACTCAGATACCCTCCAACTCAAAAAAAGAGTAAGACAAGGAGATACTAGCACACCCAAACTCCTTACAGTCTGCCTGAAATAATCTTCCCAAACTTGGATAGGGAAAACAAAGGAATCAGAATAGACGGCTAATACCTAAGTAAACTCAGATTTGCAGACATCATCTTTTTTTGCTGAGAATCTTCATGACCTCCAGATAAGGCTGGACAAACTGAACAAAGAAGGCAAGAAATTTGGTCTCCACATGAACTTTAGTAATACAAATGTCATGTACAACAAATATGTTGAAGACAAAGATATAACAATCAAAACTGAAGATGCAGAACTGGAGAAAGTAGACCATTACATCTACCTCGGACAATGAATCTCCATGAAATCCTCAAAAGAAAAAAAAATCGAACATAGAACCATCCTAGGTTTGCAAGCTTTGACAGGGCTAACTCAACCTTCAAGAACAAGAAAATTCCACTTATCCTAAAATGAAGAGTACACAACCAATGTATCCTTCTGACACTCACCTATGGAACTGGAACATGGAACCTAAACTAAAGACTGGCCCTTAAACTGAGAACCATACAACATGCACAAGAGAGAATCATGCCCAACATAACATGGAGAGATCACAAGACAGCATAGTATATTAGAGACTGGTCATATGAAATTCTTTCTCTCTCCACTTCCCAGTGAAATATTAGAATAAACTCAACAATTTTATCGATTGAAAAATTTCTTCTATACAAGAGTATGACACTGATACTGAATTATCTGTTCATTGTCATGATATTCTGACATAATTTTATAAAGAAAGAATTAATTTCCATACTACATTAAAATATACACTCTGCACAAAAACATATGTAAGAACTACAAATTATACTTAATCTAATTCATTTCAAATTTGATACCATTGCACTCTAAGAATCTAAATTCATGAACCCAGAGTTAATAACAATATTGATGGTTATAGACAATCTATTGGTACCAAAAAAAACATTGATTAAAAATGCTTAAATTATTTACTTTACTATGTTACATAAGGTTCTTCAATTTAGGGAGACCAAATCAATAAACCATGAAAATACTTTATAAGCATGATTACATAAGTTTCTTTAATCTTGAAGCACCAGATCTTGAGAAATAGCAATAAAAAGTTACCCTACTATGAATAGTTGGCTATGAAATTACTGCTCTTAGTTGTTGGCTATGAAGGATCAGTAATCTGCTGATCTTTGACTGGCCTGATTGGATGGTACTGATCTTCACTTGATTTGATTGCCTATTACTGACTTATACTTGGTCTTACTACCTGATAATGATCTTCACTGGGTTCGATTGTCTGGCACTGACTTATACTTGGTCTGACTGCATAGGACTGATATTGCCTGGTACTGATCTTCACTTGGTCTGATTACTTGGTACTGATCTTCACTTGGTCCGATTATCTGGTATTGATCTTCACTTGGACCGATTACCTGGTACTGATCTTCACTTGGTCTGATTGCCTGCTACTGATCTTCACTTGGTCCGATTACCTGGTACTGATTTTTATATAGGATTGCAGGACATTCATAGCAAACGATTAACTGTAGTAAACATTTCATAGCTAACAATTAATAGTCATACACTTTAGCTGTATAACTTTCATTTAATTTGTCAATAAATTAGAGAAAATTATGAAGTGATGCTTATATTTTTATTTATTTTCGTTCTTTTTGGATTTGATGTCCTCAAATTGTGGAAATTTATATATATAATAAATATATGATAAAATGTTAGTGAATAACTCAACAGATCCCCTTTGTTGGTCCAATTGGGTGGTAAGACATTCATAGCCACCAGTTCATAGCCAAACAGCTTGGTAACCTTTTATTGCTACATCTTGGGATCTGGTGTCACTAAACTAGAGAAACTTATGAATTGGTTTTTACTTTATTTATTTCATTTATCTTAGTTGTTCATGGATTTAGTGTTGCTAAATTGAAGAAGCTTATGTAGCATTGTAAAGTGAATAATTTGAGCATTTTTAATCATTGTTTCTGAAATGTGTTTTTTTCCAGTACCAATAGGTTTATAACCACCAATATTGATATTGACTCTAGGTTCATTTCTTTCCATGAATCTAGATTCTGACAGAGCAATATCAAATTTGAAATTAGGTGAAGAAGACCTGCCAACTCCCATGTTTTTGTCATGTGTCACGCAATTTTTACTTCTGTCTTGAAATCTCACATGTCCCGTTTTTAACATTTTTGTAGTAAACTTTCAAGAACAACCATTTAAAAAATTTTTAACCAATTTTGATCAATTCATTTATGACAAACATCCTTACATTTACCTGTGATGTTGTTGCCTATTTCCACTATGTTTTTTAAGAACATTGTATGGCTGCTGAGATTTAAAGAGTCCAAGATCCCATTTTACGAATCGGTAACCAGATGATGACTTTTTGAAAAGAGCCCTGAATGCAACAGTCAAGTATAACAATGCTCTTAAGAATTGATGTTTGATTAGAGAATTGACATTTATGGGAGAATTAAATCATGTTTTACTTTTTTTAGTCTCACCCCCAAATCTCCAGATTTTTGGTATAGATATTAAGATTTTTGCACTTCAGAGGTTGACCTGATAAATCATTTTAACAATCTTCTGCCAAGAGAAATGAAATTTCTTCCTCACATGCATGTTAGGTGATACTGATTTTCACTTGGTCCGATTGGGTGGTACTGATATTGTAATCATTTTACTATTAATCTTGATTTTTCTTATGGCTGTGCCTCAAATGGTGTAAAGGTACTTTTTATAAAGTAGGAAATCTTCTCAAAATTCTAGCTTCATAAAATATATTGAATCTTATGAATGTTGTAGCTGTGGGTTAACTATTTAAGGCAGGGTTGCCAGATTTACCCAGGAGGTGAGATAAACAAGCTTTATCTCAGAGACTCTCCCAAAGCATTGGTAGTCAGATTTGGAAATTGAACAAGTCTTGTGGCAAAAGTTCAATATCAGCCTCTTCAGGCCAAATCTGGCAGCCCTAGTTTCTGGTAATGAGAAATTCTCTCATATGATGCTTTCTTAAATATGTTTATAGATACTTGTATGATATCTGCAACAATCAATTATTAAATTTTCTTTGTGTTTTTTTTTTTTTAAATCTTCTCTATTTCCAATTTTTGGGGCTTGCTATCCATTTTTTTCTGTTCATCCTCTTTTTTATGTTTTCAGTTATTTTCTGTTTTCTCACATTTCTGTTTTTTTCTTTTCATTCATCTTTTTGGTTTTTATTATATTTTACAACTATTAAAAATTTATTTCGGATTTTTGTTTCAATTAACAAATCTTTTTCCAATTTTCTTTTTTCTGTCATTTGATCTTTATTTTGCTTAGTTTTCTTTTTACATTGACATTTCTCTGTTTATTCTATTTCTACTTGCTCGTAATTTTTCTTTCATTTTATAATCTTTTCCTTTCTCATTGTTTTTTGTTTTTTTTTGCTTCTGGTTTTTCTCTTTTCAGGAGAAGGTTTAAGAGATGCTTCTGTAAACCTGTCACATTTATACGTCTCTCCCGCCCTCCGATGCATTCAGACTGCACATGAAATAATTACAGGTAATGTTGCTTTACTAAAAAAAAGATAAGGTTGTATAGGATCCTCAGCCATTCTGTTTCATCTTGCTAGAATTTCATTAACAATTGCTGATACTTCAACAGCCTCCAATTTTCACCTAGTTTAGATTTTCCTCAACACAACATTATTAAATTTGGATTTGGTGGAAGTATTACCATTTCAGCTCCTATTATGACCTAGTCATTTATTGCTTTTGAGAAAGGTATTTGATTGGCCAAAAAGCTTGTTCTATTTTTTGTGATTAAATGGCATTACAAGCATTCAGCTTAAACTAATTTCATCAAGGAAATTGCCTTTGATTATTTTGTGACAGCTGTGCATTTTTTTAAGTATTCTATCAAAATTGGCTTATTTTTTTTTAATAGTTAGAACTTTGAAGAAAAATATACTACTTTTTCTGCATTAATGCTTTTTTTTCTCGAAGTTAGAAATGTGTCTCCGATACTTCAAGAAGATTTGTCCAGTTTATGAAGATACTGTTAATGATCAAATGTGTCAAAAAAGAATTGTAAAGTTTTATGCTGGAGATTTCTTTCTGAATGCTGCTCATGTAGATTAGTTGAGGTTGATAGTGATCAAATCAAGATATTACTTGAGCATGATCAATGTTATACAAGGTAGAAGAGAGCTAACTTACTCAAAATATCCAAATCATTTGTACTTGCTTGGTTATGTTAGTCATTTTAATGTATGGCTTCTGCATGAGTTGAGTGATAAAAACCTACTGAATTATATTTCCATGCATGGTTTGCTATTCAGGCATAACAAAAATGTTCTATTTTTGGAACAAATTTTGAGAGGCAATGAGAAGCAGTAACTTTAAACAATGCAGAATTCAAGAAATAGTAGGGCAAGCAAAACGAATTGCCACTTAAATGGCCAAGAGACCTCTTTCATCCAAAGAAAATTATGCTGTTTATATGGAAGGAGTAAAAGGGAATTATTCACTAGCTCTCTCTAGAAAAACAAACGATTGATTGAAACAAGTACTGCTCCACATCTGAAGGCAAAAATCAAGAAAAAAAATCAGTATTAGTTAATATGGCATGATATATTCCATCAGAATTATCCAAGATTGCATATTTCTTTGGGTACAGGTAAAAAATGTTACCATTTATTCCAGTCTTCACAGAATTCTCTTGATGAAAAAAATTCAGTGAAAAACTGCAAAAATCAACGAGAGCACTTGTTTGCAAAGAAAGATACAGACTGATAGGAGGGAATTATGAAGTTGTCTGAAAGATGGCTGAAGATAATGGAACAATGTCATAAATATGTTGTTCAGTTAAAGTATTGCTGAAAAAAAAATGTTTGCATTTTATTTTACCTTATTAAACCAAACAAACTTTTGAAACTACTACCTTTTCAAGGGAAATGTGTTTTAAACCCAGTAGAAAATAGAGCCAAGAAAGGTTACCTTCCTTTTTAGGGTACCAATCTTTACTAATCTTAGGCAACTGTAACAACCAGACTGACCATTGATACAAATTTAATCACTGTTGGGTTGGATTTTGGGTTTTTTTTCTCCATAAGGAAAATAACTTCAGATATCTTACGTGTAATCCCTTGTCAGTGCTTTCGAAACTAAACAACATCAATAGATATCCAAAACAATCAAATTTGAAGAAATATGATTTACTTCAAGGTGCAGGGGCATTGCTGGAGGTTTAGAGACCCAGGGTTTTGAGCTCCTTAAGCCATCCTCCCTATGAGTAAAATTTCTGATTGAATTAAAAAGAGCTGCACAAACGAAACTTCATTTGGACTTAAAAATCACTTTAGAGATTTTAGCATTTTATTGATTTTTTTTCTCTCATTTTGTTTGTATTTCAATGCCCATTTACATCATCTTTAGATCATTGTATAGCAGAGACTTTCATTGCTTGTTTGTTAGCATTTGTGCATTTAAATAGAATGAGGTATCAAAAGAGCAAATGAATTGAAATATGAAATGAACAAAAATGGATCTGAAAAACTCATCTTTCTGATGATCCAATATTCTAAGGGACCAGTAACCTATTTATTGTCATAGAGCACTTATGACTTCAATTTTAGGTAGTGAAAGGAATTTTGATTAGAATATAGATTTTTACATGGTGAAAGCTTAAGAATATAATGATGTAAAAACAATAACGATAATAATGATGATCATCATCAAATGAGAAGTAAGTCATAAATTGTTAAAAAGAAAAATAACATTAAATATAAGTAACTATAAGGATCACAACAAAATTTTATGAACTATTTGCTTTAATTACTTTACAAGTTACTTTGCCAACTTCTTTCATTTAACTTAATTTGGGTTTTTTGGGTTTTTTTTGTAGCCCTTGGATTAAAAATCAAAATTTGTATTGAGCCTTCATTATTTGAATGGCTAGGCTGGTACCAGCTTGGACTGCCTATTTGGTTCACGGCTGATGAACTGGTAGAACGTGGTTACTCTGTGGATAGAAACTACATCTCTTATATGGTGCCTACTCAACTTTACCTTGACGAGACAGTTGAACACTATTATTCACGTTGTGCTGACTTCACACGTTATATTCTTAAGAAACATGAACCTGAAGGTAAAAGACCTATTTATATGTATTGTATTAAATTCCTTTGTTTTATTGTCATAGAGTGTTTGGAAAGCAACATTAGTTTAATTTGTGATAAAATATTTTGATAATGTAAATAGAGCTAGTCACATCAGGGTTGCCAGATTTAACCAAAAATGGAGGTAATCCAAACCCTATCTCATAGCCTTACCCAACTTGCTCTATTTTTAAATTCACTGCTATTCCAATGCTTTTGTTGGGTAAGTCTGAGATGAAGCTCGGATTATGTCCCCTTAGTGGCACTCATCATATTTTACATGCATTTCTTATGACTGATTCGATTAATCCAGTCCTGTAACTTTTATTCGTGACACCTGTGTTTTTTTGTTAAACTGGTTTAAGCAAGATCCTGAGATAGATATACTTGGTAAATATAAACTCTTCTTTTTACATCATGTCATTAATTCAATCTCACTTTTAACTATTAACTACAATTCAGTAATCAATTAATTTTTGTCTGAAAGTCAAACATTAGTGTTTCTCATCAATTTCTATTTTTTCTAAATTTTGTTGTATTATTCCAGGTGGCAATATATTAATAGTTGGCCATGCAGGTAGTCTGGACGTGTGTACTCGTCAATTGCTAGGGAAGGCACCCCGTTCCGTAGGTGGCTTCCACGAGATCCTGCCCTACGTTCCTTGCTGCTCCATGTGCTGCTGTGTAGAAGACCCAATAACAAAAAAATGGAAAATGAAAGAACCACCTGTCCCACCGATTACACATGTAGCAAATAAAAAATATAACTGGAAGACATTAATTTAATACAAGTGAGTTCCCAAATATTTCTGAATATCTATTGTTGGAATAGTTGTTTCCCAGATGATAGAGAATCAGAGAATTTGTGTTCATTTTTCTGAGAATTATTCCACTGACTTTCCTTTGATTATATTGGTGTAAATGTAGATGCATGTATGTATGTATGTAAATATATATTCATTCATTTCTTGGCATAGTGGTCAACGGCATGAACAATAGAATTGGCAAAGCCAGTTCAAACTCTAATCAGGACTGTTTATATACACTTGGTACTAATGTCCTTGGGTAAAAATAGCAGGACAGATTGGGCTCTCTAGCCTTGGTAAGGCAACCAGTCAAGAAGGACAACTCTGATTCCCAAATCAGGGAGTGGAGCCCCCTTGAGCTGGTTTGATGTCCTCCAAGCAGCAAAGCTGATGCCAGATGTATCACTTTCTGCTTTCCTCTGACTACCTAAGTAAGGTTAAGAGAGCGATTTTTGACAATTGGGCAACCCTGTATATTCATATGCTTTGCCTGGGCATGTCCCTTCGATTCTATGGAGGCCATTCATTTATTTCATGGGGAAGGAAAATGTTATTCCAAGTTGATATTCATAGTTCATTTTGTAATTAATGAAATAAAGAGCTTTACAAGCCAAATACATGTGCCAACCAGGATTGCCAGATTTGGCCAGAGCTGCAGATAATGCAAGCATTATCTCAGAGACTTACCCAAAACAGGCATTGTAACAGTGTCAAATTTGTCCATTGAGCAAGTCTGGAGGCAGTGGTTAAATACCAGCCTTTTGAGGCTGGCCTAAGGTCTAGTCTCTTGATGCTGAACTGGGGGACACGGTTGGTCTTCCAGTCTCAATTTTATATTATTAAACCTACTATTGATTCATTTTTGTAAAATCCTGATTCTTTTTTTTCCCCCACTTTTTCAGGTTCCTGTTTGTCATGCCCTATCAGTATTGCCTGTGTTATAGCCAGGATCTTCATTCAGCTGTTCGCAAAAAGGAAAAAGAGAGAAAAATTCGACCCTATAACCGAATCCCCTATCCTGCTCCGCAATGATCCTCTCCTGCTCCCCAATGATCCTCTCCTGCTCCCCAATGATCTGCTCTCAAAGACTTATTGGTTGTTCATTCACCAGAACCAATTATAACACAAGCACATCCACCAAAAGTCACAGCTACTTTCCCTACTACATTCCTCAGGTGAATGGTGAGGATCGCGAATTGATGGTTGGACAGTCTGACAGAAAGATAGACAGTCGGACAAATGTGATCTTTTTGATTTTATTTTTTCTTTTAGTCTGTGACTACTACATTGCCTTGCAGTAGCCAGGTACTAGATTGGCTTCATCCCAAACCGTCTTTGAATCCATCATTACTTTGCTGCCCCACACCATTCCCCCACCAGCATCTCCGTAATGTCTTCAGTCTTCAGGGCGCTATGAATATCCAAGGGTGTGAGATGAGGGAAACACATACTGACTTTTATTTCTCTCTATCTCTCTCTCTACTTTTCTCTCTATTTCCAATTTCTTGCCTATACAGACGAGTCTTGATTATCCAAACGAGACGGATGGGGAGTATTTTGTTCGGATAATTGAATGTTCTAATTACAGATCCGATCATGAAAAAAGCAACCCTACTGAACACTATTATGGGACCTTGAAATTTTGTTTGGAGTAACCAAAATTCAGATAATTGATGTTCAGATAATCAAGGTTTCTCTGTATTTTCTCTATTTTCTATGGTAACTTGTTATAAAAGGGTCTTCTAAGTTTAAAAAATCAATGATTTAATTTTATGTCAAAGAATTATTTAGAAGCATCAAAATTAATAATTTAACCAAATTATGATCACAAAATAATTATAAGTTATCGAAACATTAAATCAAGGAAAAAGATAATTTGATACTTTTACAGAATTACTTGTATAAAAAATTGCTTAAATGTTATTCCACAGATTTTTTTCAGATGAATATCTTCATCTTTGTTGTTTTCAATCTAACAAAGATAGAAACAAACGTGAGAATTTATGAAATAATGAAATATTTATTCTTAGAACTTCAAAAAACGATTACTAATGAACTTAGTTTCAGAAAGAGGCTGTAAAAAATCTAATTTTCAAAATAAATTAAAATATTTTCAACTTGAATAATTGAATATGACTGAAATAATTTGAAATTTTATTTTGCTAAAAAGATGATTATGGAAACAGTATTTAAAACTTATGATCTTTTTTAAAACAATTCAATTAACTTTCAAAATGTAGTAATTGTCATTTTACAAAAGTTTTCAAATCTCATAGTCAGTAATCTGTTATACCAAAACACCCTATATATAAGTTCAGCTATTTTTTATAGTCTTACTTTCTGTTGTTGAAATAGATATGTTTGCCGCAATTTAATTTTTATCATTTGCTGATTTGTAGGGAAATGGATAAATAAATGAATGCACCTAAATAGCCCTAAGGAGCCCTACAGCCTTTGAACATGAACAGCCATTTTGCAAAATCTAATTTTGCTGGACAACAGAAGGTGCCAATGAATACAGTTTCCAAATAGAAAGGTTCAGCCTATAAGAAAAAACATCTTGACATTTGTGTTTTAAAAAGTTATGTTGAAATTATTTACAATTTAATTAGAATCCTAGAACTTGTATCTTCCAGTCTTTTGTAATAAATACTGAGATATCTACCTCGGATAATTCTTTAAACTCATCCGCATTTTGCTATGGACAATAACTTTAGGTGAGCATATTGAATTTTTAACACATGCATCTCACTTTTTGTTTCAAATAATTTCTAGTAAATTTATATAGTTGTCTCCCTTAGACGAAGAGAAATATCTCAGAGAATTTATTACATGAGGACAGCTACTAATATTTCCATAGGGAACAAAGGTAACAACACTGCTGAAACACTTGATTTTAAGAGTTGAAACCTCTGCAAGATAGTAGTATAAGGATTCTCTCATATTTCTAAAATGTTGTTTTACAACTGACAAAAATATTTGACTATAAGAAGCAAAATTGATTTACTGGTATCCAGCCAGTCCCAGTTAGTTTTTAATTGATTTAGTACAGAACTATAAAGATTTTCAAGAAATCAACTCCACTTTTATAGGATGAAATATTTGTCACCAAACACATGATGATTGTTATATTCCAAAGGAAAGGTTGAATTTTGAGATGAGAAACCTAAAGTTTGGAAATATTTGTTTACTCAAGGTGAACAGTGCCCTGATATATAATTAATCAAAGATCAAAATTAATTAATCTGCAAAGTATGAGTAATCCTGCTTGGATTTTGGTTGTTTGCCAACAACGTTAAAATCAGATTTCCCTGAATTTTGACTCTTGTATTTTGATGGTATCTTCATGAAACCATTCAGAACACAAATTCTCTCTTCAGACTCAGCTTCTGATTTTCTCTTCCAAGCAATTGTCAATTGAAAAAGAATAAACTGGTCACCTATCGATGAATCCTTCTGTCATTTATTCTTATGTAATTCTTTCTTCAGTCACAAGACAACCAATCTCCAAAACTGCTGCTCTTTGTTTGCCTAAAAGTTGTTTTCATTAAAAATCAAAACATAACCCACTTCTTCAGTTACCAGTGACCAGTTAAAATCTGCATGCATAATTATAATAGATTAACAAATACATTTTTATTGCTAGAAATGGGGTCATGGAGATTAAATTTTTCAAGGTGCTGAGAAGGCTGCTGGGAGCCCAGGCATGGCACCACCACTGCCAATCACACTTTTTTCTTAGAAGCTTTCAAGCTTTTCCCTTATTAGCACTATATTGCTGTGACAGTTCCTTGATTTATGGTACTTAGAGGAAATTCCCTTTCATTTTATTCATTTATATAGTGAAGCATTTTAGTTTGGATTCAGACATTATCTAAGATAATATTACTAGTGTCACAACAGTCTACAGATTGACTATTGAGAAGCAACCCACTGTTATTCAGATCTATATTGTACATTTACCAAAATCCATAGAAAAAGAAGACACCGGTGACAAAATCTCTGTTAAAAATGATCTTTTATTGTATTTAAAAAAGCTTTGTCTGCTATGGAAATCTAACTTTGTTTTTTTTTTTTTTTGTTGTTGTTGTTTTTTTTTTAAAGAAGAATGATTGAGAAATAAATTTTTTTTTTTTTTTTAATTATAACAACTCCATCATTGGTCAATCACTTCACACCGATCATTTAGATCAAAAGGAGACCTCTAGTGTTGTTGATAAAAGCATCTGACAAAGTGGTGCTGGTCAAAAGGCAAGGTTGAGTGAAGGAAAGAACTCCAAATTTGCGGGCAGGCAGCCAGCTTGTTACTACGTTGTCACATGCAACAAGAAGAGGGAAGTGAAGTGGATGGTTCAGAGACTTACTTTTCTTGGATTAGTTGCTGGTTGGGCCTTTCTATCTTTTTCAGTTTCCTTGCCTTCTGTCTCTGCATGACGAGTGATGCGTGGTCAAACATGATATGATAATCTTGCTGCAACTGATCTGGGTGAAAAACTCCCACCCTATCATATGTATAGTCAATCAATCAGAATTGTCACACATATATCGTATGTTATACCTATGCAAATGGTACAAGGATATTCATCTTACCCATGAGATTTTGATATCAAGTGAGCTTCCATAATGTGCTTATTTGGCTATTCAGGATCAGATCATAGTCACAACAATATTAAGTTTTGTGGAGAATTTTTTCAATCTAACTTCTTCAATCTCCAAGATATACCTACCATCCAAATTTTAATGACACCCATCTGATCTACCATATAATCCATTTACTTGAAAAATCAAATGATGTTAAATCCTGTGCACATAACATGGATGCCACAGATTCACTGCTACAGCTACACCACCTCTTTACCTATGGAGTTTCTCAATTTTTTGCCTTCTTGGCTTTTTATGCTTAACTTTCAAGATTATTCTCTTTCCATCTTACCGTAAATTGTAGACATTACTTTCTTGTAAGAGCAACAGTTACAAAATTAAGCTAGAATGAAGTGCCAAAAAATTAGAGAAAGCAGTACCTTGGATGGTTTGACCCTTCCCCACTTGTAGAAATTGACTCAGCTGTGCAACATAATAGACAGTGTAGCTGTGGCAGCCATGGGATGTGGACAGGATTTAACATCAATAGACTGCAAAGTGATTGTTGGAACCCAAAAGATATGACACCATATCTCTGAGGTGGTAACTACACTAGTTTTTTCTTGGGCAAAAGTAGCAAGGGTATACCAGGAATATGTGAATTCTGGGCAGACAAGAATAGAATAGGGCTGATAACCCTTTAATGAAGGGAGAAATTACATCAAATCACATTCCAATTCAGTCAACGCATTGTATAGCGTACACTGCATTCCATGAGGTTTCATAATCAACGACCAACAAGGTTACAGTCACCATGACATCATTTCCTGCACCCAGCTTGGACTGGAGAACATCACCTTTAGACTGTGGGAGACTGATGCCAACTGTTCGGAGGTCTTGTTCCTAGCCCTTTCAGACAGACTGTCAAGTTAGTGTGTGGAAGAGACTACATTAGGCTATGGATCCCCCATGTCAGTAGAGTGTTGTGCAAGCTGTTAGAACTTGCAAGGACCACCATTGAAACTGGTCTGTATCAACAGGTTTGACCTGCACAGACCTTGTTGCAGATTATTTGCACCCCTTCATGCTTACCATGTTTCTTGATTAAGATAGTTTGTTCCAGCAAGGTAACACCAAATGGTGCTGGTAACTCAAAACTTGTTCTAGGGACACTCAGCTGACTTCTAGGTACTGTAATTGGCAAAAGGAAGAACCATGTTCTTAGGTAGCCATCTCTAATATTTTGAGACTTCAGTTTATGTTAATATGCACATAGAAATTTATCTATTTACATTTAAAAATCAATTTGCATTTTGCATTTCTATTTCAAGCAATTGGGAAAAATATCATTTCATGGATCAATACAAATGAAGATTTTAAGAGAATTATAAATTTTTAACAAAACATTTTCAATTAATATTTTTTATACATGACTCTTGAAAATTGTTTGTGTATGGAGGAGACTATTATTATAAAACTAATGATACATAACCATGCCCATGCCAAAGACAAAATTGATTTCTCAAAGTCAGGAAATTTTGCAAATTTTTATAGTTTCTTTAATTCCCTAAAATTGTTCAAACTGTCAGGGAAAAATTAGCTTCATAGGACAAGCACATTTTTTAGTTTTTAAAAGTCAATTGCATCAGTTACCCCAATGTTGACTCCTCCATTGTCAGGGAATTTTGAACTGGAAAATTGATGAGAGCCCTGCACAACATTTTCACTGTAATACATCAGTAATTAGGGGAGAACTGTAGATGTTTCAAAGTAGATGTACAATGCCTTCAAACTAGTACATCACACTTATAATTGTTATGAATGTTTCTCAGAATGAGGTGGAACATAAATCAATTGATCAAAACAAATTCATTTTTAGTGCAGTCATTCAAATTTGGTCTGTATGGTATGTGAGAATCAAAGAAAGCACGTGTCTTTTTCAAAGCTCAAAGAACATTTTTTGATATTCTGTGAGGCTTACATTGACTGGTAGAACCGTGGCAGCAGCCAATGTCCAAGACTGGAGGATCGTGAGAGGGATCCAACAGCCAAGTGTATGGACCAAGGGTGATCCACGCCATAATCTATGGTATCCAACTGTCAGTTCAATTAGGAGATGGTTGCCACCAAGCTGTCACAACCCCCTTGAAAAGACTTGAGGAAAAGGAAGCAAAGCAACTGTTGGTGCAAACTGACTAGCATGGAGAACTTCAGCTTCTTCAGCTCCTGTCTGAACTGAACTGATATCATATTTGCAATCCTATTACAGTAAAAAAAATATACCTCACAAAATGTCTTTGCATAGCATCAAATCTTATAATTTTTCATTTCAGGGGAGTCATAGAAAATTTTGAATCCACCAGATATGCTTTTCTTTTTCATATCTTGAAAACTGAGATTTGTAATATGAAATTATAATTCATTTTTTTTAAACTAGGGTTTTAAAAAAAGATGATTATTGTCCACATTCAAGAGGATTGTAATTTATAGTATAAAACAAAAAATGTCAATCAAAGTGATTGCTGCTAGTCAAGAGTATTTCAATCGTCATTTCACATTTTTTTTAATTTTGAGAGTAGAATTAGAGGAGAAAAGAGGAAAATTATTCCTAAAGATAAAGAAATCAAAGTTTGGTGTTTACAACTATTCTGAACAATAACAAAATAAAAGAATTAAAATCCTAAATTAATGCTAATTTTCTAACGAATGTTTTCTTTTTAGATTTACAAACTCAGGATTAATTTGCAAAGAAAATTTTTCAAATCTGACCATTATCAGAATGGTAATTATTTTTTGTTGAGGCTACATAACTGAAATGTAAAAATTAACCACAAAAACCAAGAAAATAGTTTGACTATACCACATACAAAATTATTACTTCCTAAGTAAATTCAGACTAGAAATGTACTTTATTAGTAAAATTCTGTAGAAATGACTGGAGTTTTTCCTGTGTTTAACCCTGAATATTCTGTTTGGCACTGCTACCCTTTTTTCTGTTCCTGCTGTCGTCGTCATCATCATCATCATCATAATAATATTATTCCCTCATTTAGATATTTTGTGCCTTTAAAGTGCTTTTTAACATGCTGGCAATGCATTCTTTATATCTGTGAGAAAGTTCGACAAGGGTGATAAGGCTATTAAAATAGCCGTAGACTAAAAAAATGGCTGATTCTAGAAGTGGATATATATCTAGAGTACTCCAACTTCTACACAAGGTTTTTTTTCTCTCAACGAACATTAGACTACCAAGATAATAACTATTCTACACCTCATCCCTGGGTAATTTTTAATTAAATCCTGTTTTTCAAATTTGTATACACAATCAAATAGTATTATAATTTTGATGAATTTCTTGACAAAAAATATTCATGTTCATTCTGTCTTGCTGTTGTTCAATTCTTTTTGCTTTAATTCTTAGATTCTGAATACATTAAAAGCGCTTAATGATGTCTGTGATTAAGTACTGGTTATGACTTGTATAGTCCTACAATGTATGACTTTTAGCTTGATTGTTATTGGTTAACAGCAGTTTTTTTTGGGGGGGGGTAATTTCATGCTAAGTTAAGCATTAATAGATTTATTGGTTGTAGGGTTACTTGTGAAAGTTGAAGCATCTTGTTTTGGAGAAGCATAAAAGCTGTTACACAAAATGTAGATTTATTATTAGGTGTGAAAACTAGGTTAATGTCATCAAATGGTTATTGATATCAAAATCAGTTGGTCTTCGTCTAAAATGAATTTTGAATTTTATCCAAATATCTATAAATGAATTTGATAATATGAAAATTAAATTGTTCCAATTTTGATATCTTTTGTTCAATGTTATCAGTTGTTCCTTGTTATTTAAGGGAGCTTGTCCTAAAGCCATCACAGTAAGCAGTTTCCTCTTTACTAGGTTTGCATTAATAAATTACATCATACAATCTGAGCATATAAAAATATACAGATTTTGAAGTAGCAAGATAGCAGTGAAAAGGTTTGCTTGTAGACAACACTAACACGAACTCTGGCATGGTGATTCATTACCCCCCCCCCATCCAATCCAGTAAGGCAGCACTTCTTCTATCACTCAATTCAGAGAGTCCAGGAGATCTGAGAGAACTTTTTTAGTGCAATCAGGTTTCATAATCCAGTTTATTGTTTGGGTAATTTTATAAACCTATCGATGAACCATTTTGGTAGTTTATCAAAATCCATGGAACCAAAACATAACATCACCAATTCCATTCGGTTTGCTGGACGATGATTTTCAAAAGTATTGGCTTTTCAATATTTGACTCTATTTGTGATTTCTACAATAATTTTTTTTTTATATACATAAGTCCATCGTTATATAGTTCAGTTAACAATATTGGGTGGGTGGGTGAATGGTAGACCCCAATATTTTTTACCTATATCATTGCCCTCTCATTCAAAAAACAAAATAAAACAGTTTTGTCTGAGGACTTAGTTGATATTAGATTTCTCCAATTTGCAATTAGCTAACTTACGAATAAAGGGTGTTGAACACATCTTTCTAAATTTGTGATGAAAACAACACTTATGTAAACTCAATGAACTTGTTTGACGCTTGCAATTAACTTTTGGTTATCTACAATGCAGTTATAAGACAGTTGTTGCTCTAGGACCCCAACACCCATGTTATAAAGGGGAACTATCATAATATTTTTATTATGATAGATATAAAATCTTCAGATTTTTCTTTACTTGACTGTTACAATACTTATGGTAACAGTATGTTAGATTTCCATTCATGAACTTTGACAGCTGTTGTCTAGCTATGAAAGGATACACATCACAGGCTTCTTTTTGTATTCTTGTTATTTTCAGTTATAACTTGTAAAATTATCCTTTGCTTTGCAAAGGGTACACTTAGGGATGGGAATCTAAGGCACAGAAGTATCTGGAAAAAAGAACTCATGGGAGTTGCCTGAACTTGAAATCTTCCACTCATAGACACTCGAAAGTGTGTTCAGCCCCACCTCATTTTACTTTCTCATCTTCTTTTCTTCTACAGCCTACTTCAGCTGTTTTCCCTTAACAAATATCTCTGTTTTGCTCCTTCCTATTTCTATACCCCTACTCTGTATTCAGTTTGAAATCTCTTTGGGAAAAGCCAAGGTTTGCAGTGAGCCAAATCTCCACTGTGAGTAAGGGCAGATCGGGGTGATGATCACATCAACCAAAAAAAAAACCTGCTCTAAACGTGAAGAATGTCACTAACAACTAAGAAACCCTATGGGAGAGTGTCTATTCTCACATGGACAATATGGTCCTCTATGATTGGGTGCCAAGTTATATCAAGGCCACGTAACCAGTTCTTGAAATATTAAAAATGACTGGATATCACATATGATAGTTTCCATAATTTGATACAATGTGTTTACAGGTATATATTTATTATATGCATATTTATTTTATCAGTTTATTTCTATCATATTCAAATTTGATGCTTATATATGTCGTAGCAGAGGTAACTAGCCTTGCCCGGATTTATAAGCACCTAAAATGAATAGAATCATGAGTTCAGTATTCAAAATTCAAATTAACACCAACCAAGAGTTCAGTATCTTTTGTATCAATAACTTTGAAAAAGATACTTACAATCTTCACTTGGTCTGGGAATGTTGATTCTATCATAATAATAGTTTATTTTGTAAAAATTTACATAAAATATAAAAAATACAGAAATATAGGAACTAAAATGAAATTCAATTCTCACAATTTTTTGAATTCATAAGATCCTTTCTTTCAAAATACTTTACATGATAACTGTATAAAAGAATTTCTTTGAATAAAGGACTCTTTCAGTCTTAATTGCAGCATTTTTGCTCACTTCATTTGCCATTGTATATAGCTTCCTTTTGATTAAAAATTAGCAAAAACATCAGCAACAAAATTTTTTAAAGATTTGAAAAATACAATATATTAGAAAAAACCCACCTGAAAATATTGAAAGGATATTTTAAAATGATCACCTTAATATAAGAAATATGAAATGAAAATGTGCATACTTACCCACATACTGACAGCCAATATAACTGTAACTTGATCATTTGCAAATTTTAGTATTTTTTTTACTTTCACCAGGTTTCCTTTTTGTATTTTTATTGCTTTCTTATCTATTTCTCAGCAGAAATCAGAAAGTGAGGAAAAAGAGGGTTCCTCCTTCACACCCTCTTTTCCCCGTTTTGTGCTAATATTGATATTATTTGGTAGGTTTCTTGATCAGAAATTACAACCGATTCCAGTTCAGACCAGATACAACACTGTATGCTGTGGTCATATATTCTAATATAACCGGTGTGTCTGTTGTAATAATCTAACTTACAAATTCACTTATTAACTTATTTAAATAAAGGGTGCAAATTACATCAGTTATCTTCCCTAAGTCCCAAATATTCACTTACCAAAAATTTGAAAAAAAAACACTTGGTAGTTTCCTTTAGGACCCAAATATTCGGCAAGCATAAATTTGAAAGAAAAAAAAATGATCCACTTACATACACGATCAAAATGTGTCACTTAAAAATGTAAACATATGCCAGATTTTAGCTTCCTAGGTGCAAAACTTTGGCCCATAACTTAGTGAATGCCTGTTTGTTCTATTATAATCATAGATAATTGTTTTGTGGCACTGCATCTGCTTATATATTTCAGAAGGTTTAGTACATCTTTGAGGCACATTTATTGGCTTTCATTTATTGTGAAATATAATAGTAAAATTTGATAAAATTACTTATCAATATTGACTTTTTGACAGCATTTGTTAAGGTTTTCATGAGACTCATAATCCGAGTTGATTGTTTGGGTAACTTCAATCATTTAGCCATGAACATATTCTTGTGTATTTTTAAATTTATTTTTTATTCAGTCAAAATGATTTCATCATTCATTATTTCTTCAACGGAAGAGTTCCACTCTCAATTAGGAACAGTATCAAGTGGTTTATTATGGAGATTCATTGACGTAGTCAGTAATGATAAATGAATAGGTGACCCAAGTTCAAACTCCGGTCAGGGCTGTTTATGTTCATTTCATACTATTACCCTTGGGTAATGTATAAATCCATCTATTGGCCCCCTGCAATAGGTGTAAAAGTAAGGCTGATTCCTGAACCAGGGGTTGGAGCCCCCTCAAGGCAGTTTGACATCCTCCCTGTAGCCAGGCTGATGTTTGACATTTTACTGTTTGCTTTCCTCTGGACTAGATCAGCAAGGCCGTGAGCTGGATTCTGACAAATCCCAGGATCTTCATATGCTTTTCGCAGGCATGCGCCCTGGAGGACATGCTCCGTTGTCTATAGAGAAAGAATGCAGGCTATTCAGGAGCTAAATTATAAAATTTGAAGATTCTCAATCAGGAAATGATATTGATCAAACCCAAAAGATTGTCAGTATCCAAAGTCATTTCAGGTGTATCATTGAATGTTTAAGGATACCTCCATTTTCATGAATTGAACATCCAAAATACCATTTGTTTTTCAATCTAGTGTATTGGTACTTATATCCATAGATTAGCAATAACTAGTGCTTTAGAGCTACTGAGTTAACCAGCAGGAGCTGCTTAGGAAGGACATTTACATGAAAGTAAATATTCACCAGAAAAACTAATGAGTTTATATCTTCATTTGAAATATCAGCAGAGGATAAAGATAATAGTGACAGAGCCTAAAATAAAGTTTGTGCTGCTTTAATTTTCATTGATCTGAATGATCAATAGACATGAAATAAAATTCTCACAAAATATTAATTGGTTTTGGAATTGCCTTCGTTCAAACACCACTTGTACCAGATGTGAGTAACAATGATCTGTTATGAATTTATTTGCTTACATAAGAAACTTTTACATGATATAATTTTTGCTGTCATACCATAAACAATCAGTTGCTTACGTGTCTGATCATTTTGTCGAATGCTGTGTCGCTGACACACAGTATTTTCACCACACAGTTGATTCATGGAAAACTTTTTTGAAGTGATGTTTTATTGACTTGGTTTTTTGCCAACTACCATTTCATCAAATATGTTTTACTACCATTTAAAGGTAGAAAGCGGAAAAGAAAAAACCCTTTTTTTAAAAAGTAATTAAAATTGAAAAAAAAATCTGTTCTTGACTTTGCTACAAAGAAAAAGGCCAAAATTTCTGTCAAATGGAAAGAAAAACAAATTTTCATTAATCATTTTGTAAAATATCACATTTCAAAGTAATTTTCTTTATTTACTTCTTTTTAGAAAAAATGTATCTGATGAAATACCAGTGAGCGAAAAACCAAGTCAGTGAATTATGACTTTGTTGAAAAGGTTGTCTACAAATAGGCTGCATCTGTGACAAAATTAAAGAATCAGATTTTCAAATGACCCAGCCATCACGATGGATCCAAATGATTACCTCCCACATGAAAGTGATCAAGTACTTGTTCGTGTCTGTTGATGAGATATCTTCATATGTGAAAAGTCTCTTTGAAATGGTAGAGAAATTTCAGAGCTCATTGGCAAGAATATGACAGGTCTTCCAAGTGAATATTCATGAAGGGTTGGACTGCTTTCATAGCTTTTTTAGCAGAGAAGCAGCCAAATTTTAACTTGTTCAGTTTGAACATCATGTTACTAGGGAATTTTTTGCAATATTCAATATAAATGGGACACACCAAAAATGCCTAAATACCTAGTTGGTGCATCTGATGAATTTCACTGTGTTGTAAGTTAAGGAAGACTACATTGCGCTAGTTATCAGTTGAATTTTTCCCATCTGTTAGAGACCGAAAAGAATCATGAGACCAAGTAGACTTGGTTCGTTTGGCCCCAAATATTCATTTCAATATGTCAGAGATATCGAAATGTAAGAACAATAGTCTGTATCAACAATAATGAGTATACAAAGAGATGGCAGATATGCCAGTGGTTAAAGAAACTTCTACTTTCGTGGAAAAAATTGCAAATTTTCAATAAAAAGTGTTTTGATCAAATGTTTGCAAATAAGAGAAATAAAAGGAGAATAGAATCCTTTTTGAAAATACATCCTTGGCTGAAGAAAAGGAGATGAAAGATATCTACTTGGTCCTTGATAAATGTACAGATATTTCTGAGTTGCCGTAATTACTAAATATGAATGTAGACATCCTGAAGTTGACATTGTGTGAATGTACATTTATTGAAAAATGAAATCAATGGGGATCATAAATGAAATGGTATTTGATGCAGAGGATAAAGATGTCATGACGTGTGCTTATGCAGCCCATAAGATAAATGGAACTTTTCAGTCAAAATGACAATGGTTGATTTACAGGGAACTTTGGACATGAATATTGTTGGAATTTATGGAGAAATTTTGGAGGTATGGTATGGACAGACAGTAATGACTAAAGAAATGTATTTTTAAAAGACGAAAAATATCTCTCAATCAAAAAATCATTCCTGGATCTGCCCTAAGATTCAGTCACTTCAATTTCAATTAAGACTTATCATAGATCTCAATGGTTTTCTGTGGCACACTTGTAACTGACAAGGAAAACGCAAAGCAAACAATTGATGTTATCATCATTATCATTATCATCAGTCTTTCAACGTCCATCATTGAACATAGACCTTCCCTAGGATTTGCCACACTTCTTTATCGTTGGCGTTGTGGAGCCAGTACTTTCTGAATTTGTCTAGCTCATCTCTCCATCTAATACTCTGTCGGCTTCGGTTGCACATGAGATCTCTTGGGATACATGTCATGAGTCGCGATGTCCATCAGTTGTCTGCCATTCTTGCAACATGGCTAGCCCACTGCCATTTAAGATTTCTAATGGATTCTTTAATGTCCCTGACTCTTGACTTCTTCTGGATGTACTCTACTGTCTTGCGGTCTCTCCATGCATAATTCTTTCATGTGCACGTTGCATGGTTCTTAATTTGCGGATCTGTCTCTTGGTTAAGTTCCATGTTTCAGCTCCATAAGTGACTAATGGGAGAATGTATTTTAGGATTAATGGGATTTTCTTGTTTTTGAAGGTTGAGCTAGCTCTGCCAAAGGCTTGCCATCTTATGGTGATTTCTTCTTCTTTTAAGGATCTCATGGAGATTCCTTGTCCTAAGTAGATGCAGTGATCTACTTTCTCCAGTTCTGTGTCCTCGATTTTGATCTTGGTGTTTTTATCTCCGATGTGGTTGTTGCACATGATATCAGTCTTGCTGAAGTTCATGTGTAGACTGACTTTCTTGCTCTCTTCATTTAGTTCATCTAGCATTAGTTGGAGGTCATGTAGGTTCTCTGAAAAAAGGACAATGTCATCTGCATATCTGAGGTTGCTCAGATATTCTCCGTCTATTCTTATTCCTGTACTCTCCCAGTCTAGTCTTCTGAAAATTATCTCGAGGCAGGCTGTGGAGAGTTTGGGTGAGCTGGTATCACCTTGTCTTACCCCTTTCTGGAGCTGAAAGGACTCCGAGTCTTTATGTAGCCTGATAAAGGAGCTGCTGTGATTGTATACATGTTTCAGTACTTCGATATATATACTGGATCTACACCTTGTCAAGTGATGGCCTCAGGGATTTCCACTGAGTTGAAGGCCTTTTTGAAGTCGATAAATGCCACACGAGTGGTAGTGTATATTCTACTGCTTTTTCTTTCAGCTGATTTATCAAATGCAGGTGGTCCATGGTCAAGTAGCTTCTTCTAAAGCCAGCTTGCTCTCATGGTTGGTTTTCATCAAGTGTTTTTGTGATTGTTGGTGATGATTTTTGTGAAAAGTTTTTATATGCAGTTGGCTTATGTCTTTCAGGTTTCCTTTTTTAAATAAAAGCATTATGATTGCAGTGTTCCAATTAACTTTACTCTGTTTTAGACATAACTTAGAACAAACGGCTGGTTTCCTAGTGATGATCTTTCCCGCTTTTTGGAGTAGGTCGATGGTGATGTTGTCCGGTCCAGGGGCCTTTCCTTTCTTCGTCTGTTTGATGGCTTGTTTCACCTCCCACGAGGTTACTTCAGGGAAGTCTTTGAGTTGATTACTCGCATATTACATATCCTGTTCATTTTTTTGCCGTCCTTGTTTGGACGAATAGAGATTTTGGTAAAATACTTGGGCATGTTCAATGATCTTGACTCTGTCGGTAGTTAGGTCTCCATTTTCCTCGAGTATACTGGTTATTTGGTTCCGTCCTGAGTTTATAGCTTTGAAGCCTCGACTTCTTTCAATTTGATGTCTACCATCGTGTATCTTCTGTCTTCCCTTTGTTTTTTCCTGATTAATTTATCAAGTTCAGTCTCTTTAATTTTCTCTCTTGTTATCGGTGGCTTGAGGTTTCTGCGTTCTTCTATGAGATTCCTGGTTTCATCTGAGATTTTTTAATGGTTTGTGTACTAGTTGGTTTGAATATAGTGGCAACTTCTATTATAGATGCTGTCATTTTTTTGTTGAGTTCATTGACGTTGGCGTCGTCTTGTTCAGTAAGAATTCTAAATCTGTTTCTCAGTTTGAGCTTGAAAGATCGAGTGTGCTCTCTTGGTATGTTTATGGGTTGCAATATAGTGTGGAACATTTTCCTGCGTTCTTTGTTTACTTGCATTTTACATCTTACAGTTCTGTGGTCACTTCCTACGTTGACTTGATTCAGGACTTGTATGTCCTAGATGATATCGCTTTTGTCCATTAGGATGTAGTCTATTTTGTCCTTTGTTTTGTGATTGGGGCTCTTCCAAGTCCATTTCCCATTGGGTCCCTTCTTGAAGACGGTGTTCCTGATTTTGAATCCGTTAGCCGTTACAAAGTTTACAAGATATTCACCTCTCTCGTTCCATACTTTATATCCGAATTTGCCGATGCAATCTTCTTTTCCTTGTCCTACCTGTGCGTTGAAGTCTCCCATGATGACATTGAAGTGTTTTCTGGTGTCTTGGAGTTGGGAGTTCAAGTCATCATAGAAGTTATCTATTTCCTCTTGGGTTGATTGCAAAGTGGGAGCGTAGACTTGGATAAAATTAGGTTTGTACCTCTTTGAAAGTTGTATGGTGACGCCTACTATTCGGTCAGAGATAGCTTTGAAGCCAGTTACATTATCTTTGAGCTCCTTATTGATGAGAAAGCCTACTCCACTTTTTTTTTCCTTTCTCTTTTCCATAGCTGTAAAAAAAAGATTTCGGCTCCTCAGTTCGATTAGTTCTCCTCCGGGTCATCTTATCTCGCTTTGTCTCATTTGACATTTTTTATTTCACTTTCTTGATCGGTTAAGTGCATGATCGATATATATTTACAAAAGAAGCTGAGTATGTGACCCCCTACAAAAGGCCTAATATGATAGAACAGTAAGTTAACCGCACGAAAACTGGATGTGGGCAAAAAAATAAATTTGAAAATTCCAGCATCCTCCTGAAAACTTTCCCTTTTGTCATCTATGGGGAGGGTAACCGAAACGAAAAAAGGGGGGCCAATGCTCATTTTCTCCCTAGCTAAGAAAAAGTTGGCTACTCAAAAAAGGGACAAATCTATTCTACCCTAACCTGGGCTGGGCTGTCAAGTCTCTCCCAGTTCCCCAAAATTCTCATCCTTTAACCAGTGACTTCAAAGATGCAACTCTAGTTTAACAGCTCTCACTCTGCACAGTTGAACAACTCTCACCCACCTTTCATTGAAATCCGACCAAGGGAGACTTTCCCTCTCAACCCTGATCTTAACCTTAAGCTGATGCTTAAAGCATGCGACCAGTTGTACGGGAGTGAAATGCTCGCCTTTGTGGAATCCCTCCTGGCATGTCCAAATCACTACTCATGAACACTTGATGTGCCTCCTTAACCAAAGGTGGAAACACATTGCTACACATGGCGTTGGCATCAAGGGCAAAAAACGTACCCCAGAGATGCGAACAATGTAGCCTTCAATCAGCTTGCATAACGGATGTACCACACTGCAGTGAAAGAAGGCATGCTTGATGGGTTCCTCCATATCACCACAGCGTATGCACTCTGGTGAATCCACCAGTCCCGCTGCAAAAAACCATTTGCTGACCTAGAGAGCATTCCGAATAACTGGCCAGGTGAAGGATGCCTTGTTGTTAATGAGGCACCTCAGCCCAGGCGACCAAGGCCAGATTGAGTGACTCTCTCCCCTCGTCAAACCAAGCCCCTCTACCATTTTGTCTCGGACGGATTCCTTTACTATCATCCGATAATATACCCTTCTCAACAACGGCTGGATTTCAGAGAGGCCTTCCTCCACCTGTGAGAAGACCTTCAGAGTGTGCCGACAATCTCTGTAGAAAAAGGATTCCGCCTGGGGCACACGACGGGCATCTCTTCCGTCAGAATGCACGTTTCTCAAGGCTGGGAAAGCCTTCCTGGCATCTTCCTTCCAGGATTCGCCGTTCTCCTCTTCTTGTATACACATCCGACCCATGAAATACATCCATAAGATATGTTGCCGAACTTGGATGTTCGGCATCCTTAGGCCACCCTTCACAGGTTGGAGCTGACAAATCTTGCGTGATAGCATTGGCTCCCTGTGACCCCAAAGGATTCTAAACAGGGCACACTCCAACTTTAGTTGGTCGGTACACGGAAGAGGAAGCACTGAGTGTCGGTAAAGGATGAGGAGGTAGATGTGCGAAACACACATCTCGGCCCTACCCTTACAGGAGAGTTTCCTTTGAGTCCACGGGTTTTCTCTACCTTTTCTAGTACCCACGATCAATTTTTCTCCAGCTGGAGGTCGGGACTGAACCAGACGCTGAGTATCTTACATGGTCCATCCAGTCGAAGGGACTGGGGAGGGGGCAACTCCTCATTGAGTCCAGTAACAAGCCCTCGGATAGTTGGTTTTGGCCCCTGTCACCATCTCATACCCTTGGATGTTGACTTCCCTAATCTCGGCAATGCTTGTTACGTCATCAACATAGACGGTGTACTTGACTGACGTCCTACCGCCAGGCTTCATTATTCCGCATAGGACTGGATTCGCCTTTACCTTAATGGTTCCAGCACAAGAATGACTTAAGCCAGCCATGGATAAGATGGACTCAAGAAAGCGATAGTCAACCCTATCGAAGGCTTTGGACTGATCTAATTTGATCAGCGCGGCTCCTTTGTCGAATTTCACAATGGTCGTGCGCACTGTGTGCGGGTTATTTTGGATAGTCCTCCCTTTCACAGAACAAGTCTGTTCACAGCCAATAAGACTATCTAGGACGGTCTGCAGGCGGTTAGACAAGATCCTGGCCAAAATCTTTAACTCTTAATTTAGCAGAGTTATTGGCCTGTAGTTATCTATCTCGTCCCCTCCATTTTTTATCTTTGCGTAGCAATTTCACTGTCCCTCTGGTAAAGCGACAGTGGATATTCCCCTGCTTTAACCAGTGGTTAAAGATCGATGCCAGCAAAACTGGGCGACAGCCTCAAATACACTTCGTACAGCAGGGTATCAATCCTCGGGGTCTTCTCCTTCTCCATGTACAAAAATTAGACAAAAATGCCTTGGCGAACAAGACTTCATGGGTATAATATCCAGTCCGGTATAACATCCAGTATAATATCTTCGTATTTCTCGCTGCAGTCTTCAACACGTTGTCACTGTTGAGAAATTTCTTTGCAAATGGCATCTGTTCGCTGCGCCGGTAGTTCGTCACAGCACAGTACTGACACTCGGTAAAGAGTTCATCAGTCCTTACTTGGATGTTTTATTGCTTGAGCTCAGAAGTCTATCTATAAAATCCTTTCTGCTGGGAAGTGGGGGCATTTATAAATTAGTTTGATTTCTTCTTGTTTTGTTTCAAATTTATAGTGATAAGCAAGAAGGAAATTCAGTTCTAGCCTTGTCAATCTTTTCAGGTAGGAGAGAGAGAGAAGATAGGAAGACAGGAAGATATCTTCACCCATAAAATCCAGAGTTACATTTCTAGCAAAATATTGTAAATATTATTTGAAATAAAAATCAAGATCAAATACTATTTATCTGTGGTCAGACTAGGTTTGGGGTTGAAAGTCGAGTGATTTTCCATACAACAGTCACAGTTCGAAGTTTTTAGAATTCAACCATGGCAGCATATAAATCATTAGGTTTAGACAACACTGAATTTCCATGCATTTACTGACTGTGACCAGGCAAATTATGATTCTATCCAAGCCGTCCAAGTCCTTGGAGAAAATGAAGAAGTTGATTATTGGATCAAAGGAGCCATTGAACAGTTTAAGATAAGCTTAATTTGGAAGCAAGTTGATTTTTCAATATCAGCTTATGTGGAAAAAAAAACAGAAACCATAGTCGCCCGATCTAATTAAATATGGGTGGGAAATTAAGGATCTTTGTGCCAGTCTTAACGGACAGACTCCTGGCTCTGGAATTTATGCAAATGCAAAAACGTATACAATACACAGAGGTGCAAATGTCGTGAGAATTGACTTGCGTATATGGAAATGTGCATTTGTGAGAACAGTGAAAAAGACTTCGGTTATCTGTAATCAGAAAAGCAAGATGAAGATATTGAATGACTTGCCATAGCGTTCCATGGAGAAATCTGATGTACTGTTTTTAATATCAAGTGCTTGGAAAATTCATGAAAGATTAACAAGTTAATGTATAGATTATATTAATAATGTTTGGAATAAATCAAGTGATTCTGTAGGAAGAATTCACGAAGAATACATATTGTTTTTGAGTCTGATAAGCACCGATTACATTTTATTATAAGTATGTTGTTCGTTTACTTCACATATTTTATCTAAGTAGTTATTTTGGATCATTTCATTATGACCCTTGAATGTGTTTGTCATATTTTTACTATATTTCTTCCAAATAATATTGATGCTCTAAACGAAATTTATTTATTTTGCTGTTGACTTTCTACAACTCTTCATATTTTCCGTTTTTTTTTTTTGTTTTTTTTTTTGCTTGAGACAATAAGACAACAGCAATGGGTAAAAACAAACTTCTTTTTTAATATGAGAAAAACATCGGTATCGTTCATTATGGGTGAGTTATACAAATAATATCTCAGTATAAATGTATCCATTTGGATGAAATTTGATTGCAAATACTCATTTGAGAATTTTTTAAATGTTTGTAATTAATTGAAATAGTTATTTGAAAAATTGGTGTTGAAACTCGTTTAGAACAACAAAAACTAGATTTTACATTTTAAAATTTTTATTACATTTCAACAATACAACCATCAGTTTAAAGTTTGAAATCTATCATTGCATCTTCGATCATTTTTCATTCATTTTTCTTTTTCCTGTCCTAAAGTACTAAGCATCAGAGGTATTGGTAGTAGCAGTGGTGTAGAGACAAACACACATACGCTAAGTACACGGTGACCTATGTGTATGTGAACACAGGGATAATATATACACTTCATCCCCTTCCTCACTTTTTGTTTGCTATAGCCCAACACAAGCCAACAAATTATACATTCTGCACACAAAAAATGTGACAATGACTTTTATATAATAACATATAGTTTCCCAGTGTAAACAATATTGTTTATGTTGTGGAACAAGAAAAAAAAAGTACACCAAACAAAAATATTTGCATAGTACCTATCCTCTTGTCGTTGGTAGCAATCCTTATATGTTTTCATACTGTTATTACCCTATGTTGTTTGTACAAACTTGAATGGAGTTGAGTTGTTGGCTTTTTCAAATAGTTAGTCTCAGCTACGATGTTCGTCTCCATATTTCCCGTTATGTTCGTTAGTTCCTGAACTTCTTGACCAATCATATCTTTTTCTATAACTGGGTATATAGTGATTATCCCAGCATCTCTCCCTATCCCAATGTTCTTCTCGATAAGCAAGTGACCCCTCTAAATCTTTGTTTATGTACAAAGGTTCACTTGGATCAGTTATGGTTGAATCCTCTTTATTCCTTTCTCTATTTCTTGACATAATGAACGCTTCTCTATGTCTTGGTGAGTATTCATGTACAGGCCATTCTCCCAAGTAGTTTTCTCTATGTCTATATTGGTCAGCCTGCTGTCTTTCCCTATATCTATGTACTGTTTGCTTGTCCCTTTCATTATATCCAAGTGTGGCTCCATTCTCTAATGGTCTTTCTCTCATATTTGACATTGTCTTGACCTTATCGTGTGTTTTTGTGTATCTTGATGCAAACTGTTTATCAGAATGTGTCTCTCTATTCTGCTTTGAAAGAAAATCATTGGAATGTCGTTTCCCATATTTGGACGAGGAATAATTACCCAAGGGTTTTTCTCGTTTATCATCTTTGTATTTATCCCTATGTACTGGCCAGTCATCCCTGCATCTTTCTTTGTATCTTGAATGCTCTTCCCAGAATGATCTACCCTTGTACCATTCTCGATAGCCAGGTTTTAACCAGTGGTCTATATATCTTTCCCAGTGAATAGGCGCGGTACGATCTTTCCAATACTGTTTTCTATACCATAAATAAGCAAGATAATTCTGATACCTTCTATGTGACCAAAAATCATATTCACCATCGTGGTATTTAAGATACACTGGCTTAAATTGAGACTGAGAATCGAGCCATTTAAAATGTCCGTACCTCGGCGAACCAGACCAATATAAATCTTTTAATGGAGAAAAAAATCGATCTTGACGAATAAAAAATGGCCTGTCCCAAAACTCTTTTGAGTGTCTTTGTAGTTCTCGGGACATATCATCCCCAGTACTTTCTAGAGATTGGAATAGAGATGAATTACTTTGATAGCTAGATTCTGAGTCTAAACATGGGGAAGTCGATGGATCTTTTGTTATACGTTCATTGTTTGTGGTTGTATTTCCAGGATCCAGAGAAGGGATTTCATATCCTGGTGACTCGGGGAATTTATTGGGAGTGAAATGGTGACCATTTGTTGAATAATATCTCTCCCAAGCTGACAATGAAAGAGATGTACTGTTCTGAAGTGAATATATATAACTAGGTTCTGGGTAGTTAATATTCCTCGTGTAATCATTGTTCCAGTATGTTGGTCTGTCTTGAGGGTGGCCGTATTGAGAGAAATACCAGAACGATGCGTTTCTGTGATGTGAATCTTGATTTTTTGATAAAATTTTCTGCGGGGATATTGAGACTTCAAGGTCAGTACTGTCAATTTGAGATTCAGTCAAGCTGCTTAAATCCTTGTTATCATGGCTTCTATCAGCCGATTTCAGGATATCATTTCTAGGGACATCATTGTCGGTTGCTAATGTCGTTATTGAATGATCAGGTTCTTTGTTGTTTGGGTCCGAAAATATGGGAGATGGAAGCACATAGCCAGGAATCCAATGTACTTTCTTAAGGCTTGACACACTTTCATCATCTGATTGCACTATTCTCAACATGCATTCATTTCGGTTACTTGAAGTCTGCATTTTGCCTTCCTGCGCAATTATTCCTTCAATTTTAGAAATTCGGGAAATTTGCTTCAAGTTGGTTAAATTATCACAAGGCTCTGATTGGTACTTTCTTTCTTTGATGCTAGACTTTGAGTCATTTGGTTTTTGAACTTGTGGTAATACCGATGCCAAGATATGTTTCTCATTTCCAGCTTGCTGAAGGTTGAGAAAATCGTTATTCGCCACTTTTTCATCCACTGTTGAATGTTGATTTTTTTTTTTTTCTGGCATATTTTTCAAAACAACATTTTCAGCTGAAAGGAGTACATGTCTAACAGATTTTGTTATATGATTAACAACTTTTGGATTTTGAGTCGATCTTAATTTGTCTTGGAAATGTGATCCAACATCAATTGATTCTGGTGCAATTTCTTGTCTTGGAGAGATTCCAGAAAAGGAAGTTTGGTGGATGGGTTTGTCGTTGGATGTGAAATTCTCATTTTGAAGATTTTTTAAGAGTTTTGATTTTTTACTCACTTCATCAATAGATGTTTGATGAAATTCTTCATCTGTGATATTTGCACAAAGCTTATTTTCGGGTAAAGTGTGAATATTATTCGAACTGTTCGGAGTTTGGAATGCCAATGGCTCAGTTGTGAGATCTTTCTGCAGAAGAATTTCCAGAAATGAGTCTGGAGACAATTGTTCAGAATCATCTCCAAAATCAAGATCATTTTTTTTATTTTCTGCATCATTTTTAAGTTTTGAGCTCCAAATCTGTTTTGAGCTTCGAATCTGTTTTGAGCAAGGGTTGGTCAACAATAATTGTGTCTGTGTCCTTTGCAGCAGCTTTTCTGATCCGTGTACATTTGTTGCTTGAGGATTTATTTTTTTAGAAAAGACATTTTCATGCAACAGCAAATCATCATGCTCAGATATATTACATTCTGCTTGTAGACATTGACGAGATTTCAAAATGTTTGACTGATTCGAATTCATGCTGATAGAGTATTGATCAAACCCCTTTGAAATTAAGATATTTGCTGAAAGCTTGTTTTGATGAGGAGAAGGACTATTCAGTGTTGATTTTTCCATGGGTCTGCAATTCAGTGGTACTGAATCATCACCTTGCCGCTGATAAATTTCAGAAAATGAAATTTGATGAGGGGATTCTAACATCGGATTTTCATTCTGAACTTCTGAGCATTTTGTTCCTTTGTTTATTTCCAACTCGAAATGTTTCTCGGGTATGAAACTACTTTCAGACGATGTATTTGGGCATAAAGAATAGACACTTTCTTTTGTTCCCTTAGTGATAAACTGAGATGATAATTCGTGATTGGCGCTGGTTTTAGAAAACGAGTTTTGATAATAACATTGATCAACTTTCATTGATTTCGATCTCATTTCTAGAATATCGTTATCAACAGATTTTGATTTTTCAATCAATTTAGAATTGATCCCTTTTTGTGACTGGTTTTCAAACTTCATCAATGATATATGTGATTGATATGAATTTTCTTCTTTGCCTGTTGAGCTACGCATTTGCTCAATATTCAATGGTTTATCAGAATGTTTCTGCTGCGAAAGGTCTCTAGAAAACGAGTTTTGGTGAAAGTGTTTGGCATTGATGGTTTCAGATTTCAAGTTTTGATGATTTTCTGATATTTTTGATTCATCTTTTATATCTGAAATCTGACAAATCTTGCATAGTTTGATTTTTTGCGAATCCAATATTTCAGAATTTTGCGAAACATCTTCACAGACTGTTAATAACAGCTGCTCATGTTTAATTTCAGGGTCATTTTTATAATTACTAAACGACTGCTTTATATATTCCATTGTTTGATGACCTTGCACACATTTTTCATTGTCTGCGGTAGATAACATCAGTACTGGATCCCACTGAGCATTCTCTACAATCTTATCATTTTCTCCTTCTTGCTGAAGAGTTTGTTGCTCTTTGCTGATGAATTCATTGAAATATTCAATTTGAGGGTCTAGAGAAAATTCTTCATTGTCTTCTTGTGAAAATAATCCTTCATCGTTAATATGGGAATCTTTTTGCCTTTCTCGCCTATTATTGTCTGTCTGTTCAACACAATTCAATGTATCTACATTGTCTATGGAGTCATTTCGCTCCATAAGTTCTTGGACTGATACAGACTCTTTATTGAATGATGAAAATAATTTTCCGAAACATGTTTTCCTTATGTCATGGGATTTCTTTTTTTGCCACTTTTCAAAGATCCATTGACCTTTCATTACTTTCATCTTCTTTAATTCTTGAGGGATTTGCTTAGAATGTGATTTTGTAGTTATCAGTTTCATGAGAACATCGCGAATGTTTTCTCTGATCTCGTGCATTTTAGAAAAGTTTGTTCCCTCTGGTTTATCTCTTTGATCAACAAATTCCGATCTTGAGGAAGATTGTTGATCTTGAGGAACTTTCCGTTTTTTGTGAGCCAAATCCAATTCCTTTATAACATAATTTTTGTCTTCTCTTGGGCTAATGCCTTCCTTCTTGTCAAAGACAACTTCTGTAATTAGCTCAAATCCTTTGACCTCAGGCAAAAGTACTTTGCCCTTCGACTGATGCAGTTGTGGAGAGTTGTTCTCCTCTTGGCCATTGTTGAATTTTATAAATTTTGGCCCTGAATCTTCCTCTGTGGCCAGTAATAATGTTCTGTCAGAGATCTTTCTTGTTTTATCTATCAAAGTATAATTTTCATTTTGATCTGATGGAACCGATTCACTCGAGTTACCGATGCGTCTGTGACACCATTTACTAGATGCAAAGTTTCCTCCAAGAAGGCCTCGTGTGTTCAGAAATGGTGGCGGTATATATGTGGGAAATTTGTATTTTTTACAAAGTAGTCGTTGTAAAAAGATGAAACCAATCAAATACAAGATAATCATAAACAAAAATATAAATATTAAAATCTTGTTTTCTTCAGACATTTTCTTTGGGGAGAACATTAATCAATTCTTTTCATGTTTAAGAAGCATGAGTTCTGCTTTTGGAGTCAGAGAGTCATATTTGTTTTGTTTTTTTTCTTGATGTCTTAAATGTTCCATTTGTTTTATGCTTTGTTTGATAAGAATTATTTCACTTGTTATCCTTATATGTTATGTTTCAGATGTATGTCTTCATGTGTTATCTTTTCGTGTGTTATGTTTTCATGTGTTATGTTCAAAGTGTTATGCTTCAAGTGTTGTGTTTTCATACACTATGAGCTATTCTATGTATTCTGTTTGTGAGGCTTTATTGCAAATGGTTTGCTTTTGTTTGGTGTTTTATGCTATGTTCTTTTATGCTTTATGCATGTCTTTATTTTCAGTTATATTTTTATCATTTTGATTGTTTGCTTCAATAAGATTAAAGATTTTATTTTTAAAGTTTCTCTCACTATTTTGAAAATAAACTCTAAGTAAAATTCCTCTTGTGGGTGTTCAGTTTGATATAAAATGAACTTTTCGGACAGAATTTTTTTTATCAAAATTTTCAAAACCAATCTCTCACGGACGATTTGTTAATTATTGGTAAATATTCTCAACAGAATAATTGTTTTGTAAAAATATTAATTTTAATGGATATAAGAATTTTTGTGTGTCATTTCTAGCGAAGGGAAAGTTTCAATTACAAAAGATATATTTTACAAAAACAAAAGGTTGAAACTTATAATTATCTAACGAATTCATTCTATCATGAATCTATCATCTGAATTTTTGTAAAATGTATTATCAAAGCATATTACAAAAGTGTTTGTGTTTTACCTAATACATATATAAGTAATTTATTGAATTAGAATAAGAATAAATTTGCTTTCTGCAATATTAAATATTAAAACATAGATGTATTTTTTACAATGCAATAAATGTATCTAAGACATATGTATACATATATTTGCATGTATTTTCACAAGAGAAACAGATAATTCTTTCAGTTATTCATAAATTTCCCCATCTTAGCACTGAATAGGCAAGATGAATCATTGATATATCATCTTTTATTGCTTTTGTTAATATCGTTATTGTAATGATTTTAATGATAATTATTATTCTGTGTGTTCACACCACATTTTTTTTTTTTTTTGTGTGTGTGTGTGTGTGTGTGTGTGTGTGTGTGTGTGTGTGTGTGTGTGTGTGTGTGTGTGTGTGTGTGTGTGTGTGTGTGTGTGTGTGTAATGAGCCACTTCTTAATGAGACCACAATTGTCTTTTTACAAATCTTTTATTTCAGGTCAAAATTAGTCAATCAAAGATAAATAGATGTAACAACCTTTTATCTATAGTTACTGCTATCTTTTTATCTAAAGAATAAAGAATAAACTGTATAATCTAGCATTTAAATGTCCCAAAAGTGTGCAATGAATGGCTGATTTCTGTGGTTAAAAATATGTTTGATTTTTTCATTAAATTTATTTTGTTAATATCTCTGTTCCTTCATTTTTGCAGTTTGATTCGTTAATTTGTTCAAGTTTTTTTTAAATCATATATTTCCTCAGTATTCATCAACATCTCTTCATTCTGTTTAATGCTGGTTTTAACTGCATGATATTCAGTACAGGTAAACGATGGCAATATCTAAGTAAATAACAATAGATATAAAAGCACAGAGGATATAATAGAGTTATTTCAATTGAAAAATTATCACAGAATTCATTATTAGAATATAATCATCTTTCTGTTACAAAGAAAACAGTTGAGTGTTATCTTTCACACTCTTAAACAAGTTTTTTTTATACTTTTTTTATACTTTATGTTGTAAATCTCTCTACAAACTTTATGAATTTTTTGAAAATTACTTGATATATCTAAAGCTGTTATTAACAGGAGGTTAAAACCTTGAAAAAGACTTTCTCACCTCTCAGTCATTTCATTTGAATTTTAATAAAATCATTGATTGACATTAAACAATTTAGGACCTGCCACTAAAAACAAGGGTAATTTTTTCATGTCCAATCCAGAGTTTGTAACTTGAAATCTATTGGTGTCTAGCAAAATCTTGAATAAGTCGTTCATTGATGAGAAAATGAAGGCAAAATATTTCCATGTGTAATCACCGTTTCTATTGGAGCTCTAAATATAAAACATTGACATAGTTTTTAAATTAATCATTGTTCATACTTGATTCATTTGTATGTCCGTAAAAACATCAAAGGATGATATAAATAACATCCAAAGAGACTTTGGTCAAATACTTTAAATATCGAGTTGACTGATATCCATTTGCAAGATGATCAGACTTTATAAATAAAGATTGAACCTCTTTACTCTGACATTTTGAGGTCCAGCAACTCCCACAGTCAGTTGTCATTAGTTTGTGAATCTGCCACCTGGGTGGCACGTTTAGATATGTTCTGGTCCTAAACTTTGTTTAGGCTGCAGCCAAATGTTTTGGTGACACACTCCTGTTAATTTCAGATGTTCAGCTGTAACCCTTCAGGATTTCATTCAAGAATCCAAGAGGTTGTGATTCCCAAAACCATAGGGTTCATAATAAGCTAGAAAAGGTGGAGTTACTGCAAAAGGTGAAGGAACTTCTGTGAAGAGTTACTCTGGGGTTGCATCGTTTATAGTGTATACAAACAAAAAGAGTTTTTGTTGAAAAAATGTGTTTCAAAGGTCTTTTTTTGTAGTCCGAGGATGGCCAGGTCCCAAGCTTGCCAGACTAAAGAGGATATAAAGTAGATAATCTGAAATTCCATAAAATTTCTTAAAATTACACACTATTGACAACTAATTTTATATTCTTGTAAAATCCATATCATCCACATCATTCATATCATGTAATACTTAACTTGTCTTTTTGGAGTCTCTTTCACTGCTGAGCATTTGGACACTTGTAAAATCAAAAATGATGAAATCGTATTGAAATTAAAGAGTATCAATTGAAGTACATTTTAAGGTACCTACTTAAACTATAAGAAAGTCCTTTAAACCAATGAATGGGCCATCTGACAATTTCTCTCTCAGTTTTTAGCTCTGACATATTAACATTTGTTAATGGTTTCACAGTGTCATTCTTCTATATTTAGTAATAAAAATCCCATGGATCTCAAAAAGAATGGAATAACAATATGTGATACCTTTGTGGACCTTGTACAAGTATTTTTCATTCTTTTCTGTATTCTGTATAAATGTAAAATCCATTACAATTTGATTATCTGAAAGCACCTTGCGAGCAACATTTTTTTTTCTTTTTTTCTAGAGTAAGCAATCCATTTTTTTTTAATCAGTAATCGTTGTATGGTGATTAAATAAGTCCATTTGATATCCCTGCACGTTGTACATTTTGTAAGTATCAAAAAGATTTTTACCATATGATTTCCCTCTCTTCTCTTGTCACAGTCCTTCAAGTTTCATTTGGCACTTGTGAATTTTGTTGCAGTAGTAAAGAGACATCTACGTGTATCATCAACTGCTGATGAAAGGGAAGACTTTTCTCTAATAGCGGAGAACCACTTAAATCAGAAAAGTAGGAGGTTAATGGACCTCCTCCTTCAACAAAACACTAGAAGGTTGATTGCCATTGGTTCACTTGTAAATAAACAATATAAAAGAAAAAAAAGTAACAGCTGTTGATCTTATCTTATTGATCCACTTTCTACAATTATATAATTTGTATATATATATATATATATATATATATATATATATATATATATATGTATGTATGATAATAATTACCAATTGTAACATCCACAAACAGCTGTTTCGTTGTATTACAACTCTTCAGTGTGGTTATAGACAATCTAATAACCCATCAAGTGCCTGTAGGATCAAAACCTTCACTTCAGACCCATGGGCTGGCATTTTACTCTTGCTTACACAGAACAGGACAGTCAGCAGGACCGAATTTAAGCGTGTCCATTCCAGAGTTGGAAGAGCATTGTTATATATCTTATAATGAATGAGTTACCTTACCTGAAGAAGGGAGCTGTTGCTGATAAAAATGAATAAATAAAAGTTTGTGGTCGCACATATGATATGGGAAAAAGATGTCGTTGGATACAAAATTCATCAAAGGACAACAGAAATGAAAGTACAAGCAAAAGATCATGAAGTATCCAATTGAATACGTGATATGGCACTGAAAATTTAAACATTCACTTTTTTTATGTCCAAAAGAAACATTTTTGTTTTTCCGGATTCACTCCTGAATAGGATCAATTTGCAATGTAAGTTTATGCTAAATTGCTCCTTTGTCTGGCAGCTTTAATGCTTGTTTCATGCAAATTCAGACTTTTTAGTGATTTTAGTAACTAGTGGCTCCCACTAAAGAGCAAGTGACAACAAGTCTTCAAATTTACAATTCTTCCAAACACTACTGGATATGATGAGTACAACTGTCACCTTCATAAAGGGTGAAAAAAAGTATGAATCAGCAGTGACATGGTTCTGCTTTACAAAATAATTAGATGAAAGATTATCTGAGAAGGTTTTTGGCATTGTACCTTTAGCTTTCCTCTCTTCATAGTAGCAAGAATTAAAGAAAGGGTAGTATGCAACAAGTGATTAACAACTACTTATAAGAGGTTTTATAAAGGAATGCAAAGAAGAACTGGAGGTTTTTGTTGTAAAAGCAAATGAAACTCCTATTATACACACAATAATTCCTAGTGTACAAATGGAGTTCCACTGTTGTTGATAAAAAATAAATAAATAAAAGTTTGTGGTAGAACATATGATAAAGGAAAAAGGTGCCATTGGATACCAAATTCTTCAAAGAACAAAAATGAAAGAACAAGTAAAAGATCATGAAATATCCTGTTGAATATGTGATATAAGATGACGTATTATTATGGGCAGCGTATAGTCAAGTTGACACCTTACTGACTAAAAACATTCAGAATTCTATTTTGGGGTACTTTTCAAAATTACTTCTGGAGTCTGCTTTCCTTTCATTGGCTGAAAAAATATCATTTGATCTGTGCTATCACACACAAGTGTTTTTGGAGATGGGAATTAAATAACAGCATATTCAAAACTTATCGAAACCAATCAGAAAATTTTTTTCATGGAATCATTTTTTTCTTTTTTCAGGTGGAGGAGGAAGTTAACAACTTTTCTGTATTCATTAGAAACTGTCAACCAAAACTGTCACTCAGGTTGCACCAATGGAGCTAGGGCTGAAAAATTAAACATTTATTCCTTATTTTGTTTAGTATAGGGCTGAAAGAATTTTGACATTCACTCAATATATCCATGAAAAGATTTTCGTTTTATGAAAATTCCTTTACTCCCAAATATGGTTTTTAATAAGTGATTCAATTTGAAATGTAAGTTTATTGACCCCTTAGTTTGTGTCCAGTAACATTCTCACTTGTTTTTTGGAAAATTCAGATCACTGCCCAACAAAGAGGAGTAACTTATTCATTGATCACCTGGCAAGAGATGTTAACCACAATTTCTATTGAGTATCTAACGAGACCTGTTACTTTTTCATTTAGTTCTCTCTTTTCTTCTCAATAACTTTCTCTCTACCACTGATAACACATTTAATGTCATTTTTTCTACCATGTCAGAATTTTGCTTTCTCACCATCAAAAGACAATGACAATTAATCAAAAAATATGATTATCTTTTACTTTTCTATTATGATTATCAGCAAATGATACTTTTATTGTAAAACATTCTTAACCTTTTAGAGGCATACAGAGTAGAGTGATAGATGTGTTTAACTTGTATGATTTCAGAAATTTTTATTCATCATTTATACATTTACATATAGTATCACTCGAGAATTATTCTCATGTTGGTCAAATGTAGTCAATGTGAAGATAAAATTGATGCTTTGTGTATTTTGCATTCTTCCTCTATGCTGCATGGCTTGGCAAAAGAAAAACTGATGCTGTGCCGTAGAATGTTGATATCCTGCACAATGTAAGGAAAAATAATAATGAATGAATAATAGAGAAAAATGAATCATTTTTTTGTGGGATGATATCCCGGTTGGGAAGTGAACTGTTTATAGATTGTATGGTTCTGGATAGTTCTGGTAGTTCTCGTTGAGAAATAGGTAGGTTATAAGATGTATGTGTGGTTGTTACATGATTATTGTTAAGGAAAGAGTAGCGCGAAGACGTTGTGCGAGACAAAGGATTTTGCTTCCATGTGGTTAGGTGTTAACGTCACTGGAGATGTGGAAGGAGGAAGGGAGATGTAGACAGAATGCGCACCAAGTAGACATGAAGAAACACATTCAAGTACATTTGATACAAGAACAGTAATGACAAATAACAAATGAAAGTGTAATAATAACATTAATACGATTAATTACATAAAGAGATGCAAATAGATAGCCAAAGATTGGAGCTTTGTTGCCATTGATAGTATAGGCATCGAAGTCAAAGCGAAGGTGTCTGAACTGCTAGTGAATCCATATGGCTTGGAATGCACCAAGGAATGATTATGGTGTCTGTGTTCAGTGTGCAAGCCAAACTGCCAAGTTGCATGTGTGACTTGGGGGCTATTCTCTAATGCTAGTAGACACTTGACGGACAGATCATGAAAGACAAAGGACACAGAGTTTTATCCATGAGTGTTTCCCGAGGTGAAGAGAATTAGGAGAGATCGTTGTGACTATCGGATAGTAAAACGCATTGCCATTTCATTCATGAGAGGTGTATATGTGTTTGGACGCATTTGAGTAGCCGTGAGTATGTGAAATGCCTCAACATCAGTGAATTAAAATAGTCCAAGTTCATACAGAAATAGGTCACCGTGGAAAAATGATTAGAATCAGATTGGCTGGGCTGTCGGCGAAATGATACTGATCTTAGGGAGGAGGAAAGAGAGAGAAAGAGTAGCTGGCAATGAGTACCAGGGCCAAAAGTGTAAATATTTTGAAGTGCCAGCGCCAATGAGCGTGTGAGTGTGTGCATCCAGGGCTTTATAGGGTAGTCTTAGGGAGTGTCGTTATCGATATCTAGCTAAAAGACGGCCCTCATATTTAATTCCTAAGTAAAAGTATGCACTTTTATTATACATTTGAAAAAAAAGATATCATCCATTATAGTTTCATAAACTAGATACAAAAAATCAATGATTGTCTCAACAGTAGAAATTCAGCAGGAAATGCTGAATTTCTCCATTTCAACATCACTGCGAAAATTGTTAGGATACAAAAATGTATTTTAACAATTCCTAACATTCTAACATGCCATTTTAATTTTTATTTTTATTCTAGTGTGTCTAATGTTAATCTGTTGGGTTTGTTGAAACTGTTGAATGCAAAAAAGACAGATGATTGTTTTGAGAATTTTGAAAATGTTTGAATCCTTAGTGATCTCTTTCTTGGCTGTATAGATACAACAACTGGATTCTTGCATCTAGAGAAGAAAAACAATTGACTAAATGTGCAACAGAAAAGCTTTTACTCATCAAAAATCACAAGACAGTCTAGTAAAGACCGGACTAAACTAATGTGGGGCCTCTAGTATATGTTATAAAGGGCCTTCAATTAACAAATAGGCATGAATATTAAAATGAATTTTCACTTGCATAGTATAGTAATTAAATCTTTTCATTAGTTATCAAGCCAGATAATACAGCAAATATTAAACATTTCAGTAATAGTATAACTTTGTTTTCATTATGATCTTTGTACAGCGGCTATGGATTAAGTTTCTTCATATACGTATCAAATAGATACCAGATTCTCATTAATTACTGTATTAAAACAATAGTCAAAATTTAAGGCAATAATTGGCAAAAATTTTGAACCTTGAACAGAAAGTCACTCATAAAAGTTTAAGGCAATATGATACTAAAGCGATAGAGTAGGATCCTTGAATCTGAATGGATAGCTACAACTATAAGCACGGGGACCCTTGAAAAGGGTGGGGACTGTAACGTATGCTACATGAGCAATATGGTACTGACTAATCTCCATCTGTTATGGCAGGCTGGCACTACTCTTTGCCCAGGATGTGAACTCAACTTTGTCACTCTCTGACACTTACAGAGGCAGACAAAGAGTCATAAACTGGTAAGACCATAAACACTGCCTGTCTAAAAATTACTATTATAGTGTTTGCAGTATTTTATTGGCTCTGTGTAGCCACGAGATTGTTGTTGTTGCTGAGAACAAAGTTCTTTTGTTTACTGCCACGTAGTGATGTCACAATATGAGTTAAAAAAGAGGCTAATCGAGGACACAATCTTGTTTAGGTGCAAATATCCAGCAGCCATTTTGTTTCTGTTAGAAGAGAGGATCTATGCCCACCATGTATGATTATGCACGCAGAGATTAAACATTGTTCATAATCAAAATGAGGACAAATACAAAAGTTTAGACAAACAAATAGGATGTACATTTATTGATTCAACAAATGAGACATTTCTAAATAATACATATGACACTGAAAAGAAACATAAAAAGAAATGATTGATCGCGATAGAAAAGATCGTTTTAGAATTGATTACGAAGTGATTAAGGAAGTATATTGAATCTATGATAGAATGGGTATACAATGCAATCTGGTAGCTACGTAGAAGATTAAAATAGAAGATAGGAGCTCTGAGCTGTAGTCATATTAGCCGTGAGTTAATGAGGTGGAGGTAACTGGATAATTTAAATCCATAAAACTTGATATTCCAAAGACCAAGGAATAATTATGGAGACAGAGTTAGCAGTGATATGCCAGACTGCCAAGTTGGGACCATGTACTGCATCTACGGTGAATAAACAGCACGACTGGGAAGTGATGATTTTCTATCAACATATTGTACAATGATTGGGTAAAATTCTGTTGAAAAGAATATTTATTTACAACTGGACATTGAATAGAAATGACTGGTGACCTGGAGAAGAAGGTGAAAAATAAAAACGAAATGAAAAATATACAGGTCCAACTCGTGATAAATATCTTTTGCCAGTGCGTCTGATTATGGGTGATTAATTGAAAATTAGGAAAAGTTGATCAATTCTCTCATCTTTTGTTGGGCTGCAATCGCTAAAAAATTCTGATTTTAAAAAAGAATTAATAATATACACAGACTAAAATATCATGAAAAACCACAAATATTGCAAAAACTTTCACTAGAAACCTAGTATAATGAAAAATTTTCAAACGTTTATTTTATGGAACAAATATTCAAATTTTCATCAGTCTTGCTCAACTGGTGTAGCATGTATGCATGATGTATACATTACAAACCAGCCAGACTAACTTGGAAAAACCTATAAAGAAACCTATGTTGATACTCACAATTTGGTTGACAGTTTCTGATATTATTGAAATAAAATATTACATTTGACAAAGATATTCAGTTTAGTGTCATAAAGAGTTATGCTGGCAGAAATTGTGTAAGTAAGGAAACTCACAAAATATCCATTTGATGCACACATTTACTTTAAATCAAGAATCTGAAAGAGATTCATATTTCGAAAAATATAATGCAGAACAATAGTAATAGCAGAAAAGCATTCGAAAACTATTATATATTATTCAAGAATGAATGCCTTTCAGAAAAATGTTTGGAATGTTCAAGTGATACTTTTTCATTGCATTTGTCATTCACTAAATTTACCTTCTTGACATGAGACAATAAAGTAAAGGAGCATTCAACTGGAAATAGTCATAATTATCCAAAATAATAAAGCTTTGAAACCTCCTTTGTAACAGAAATTCTTCCACAAGCAAGGTGTATTTGTAGGAAAAAATGGAGTCGGCACAGCACTTACTGAAAATAACTAATAGTAATGAACTACACAAATATGGTTTAAAATCTCTACGCCACTGGGAATAGTTATTGAAAAAAAAACACTGAAAATTTTGGACGAGATTTGCTCAAGCTCAATTATTTTTGGAAGCAGTTAATAGAATCAAAAATTACAATTTTGGCCAGAAAACAAACAGGTCAAGTATGGATGAACATTTGATACAAAAAAACAATCCCCATGTTATGCAAATGATCCTAGAACCACCATCTCCGCTTTATACACTGGGATTCTGGTGTGGCATATGATAGCGGAGCATGGAATTTACAACAATATAATAGCAGAGAAGAACTCGAAAAAGTGAAAACAGGACAGAATTAAGTATTTCTATGTTGAAAATCAACTATTCTAAAAGATCTTTGTATGTACAAATATTATGCTTCGGTATATAAATAATTATACCAGCAAAGAACAAAAAGGGTAAATAAAAAATTTTCAAAGTGAACAACAACATTTATCAAAGTTTCAATGAATTTCACATTATTTGATTTGTGGATTCTGAAATGGATAAAGGTGTCAAAACGGGTCGAAAATCAGCCTAAATAAATTAGTCAACAATGTTAGGGTTAAAAAACCTAGCTAAAACAGTTACAAGTGAAGCTTTTTAAAACTGAATATCAACTTTAATCAACTATTTCAATTGCTTTTACATCAGTAGAATACATGAAATTAGAATTTATCAAAGTCATTTATCAACAGTCATACAAGCCCTAAAATAGGCATTTTCATGTTAGGAAATCAACTATTCTGAAGGGACTTTGAAAGTTATAGTTATGTGTAAATAAGATAGTTAAGAAGGTATACGGTTAAACAATGTAGATGAAATAGTTTGAAGTCAAGATTTTCAAAACTTAAAATCGACTTGTAATACTTTCACAGCAGTAGAATTGATGGTTTCAGAATATATAAAAGTCTCAAAAACAGTCATAGCAGGTCATAATCAAGCATTTTCATGTTGAAAATCAACTATTCTAAAGGGTTTTTGTAAGTTATAGTTACGTGTAAATAACGGAGTTAACAATGTTTAGGGTTCAACAACCTAGCGGACACTGGAAATCAACTTTAATCAACTATTTCAATTGCATTCACATCAATTGAATTGGAGATTTTACAATTTATCAACATATGCAAAAAAGTTACAAAAGGCCCAAATCAAGTATTTTCATGTTAAAAATCAACTATTCTAGAGTGTCTCTGAAAGTAATAGTTCTGTATCAGTACCATAATTGACAATGTATAAGGTTAAACAACCTAACTGAAATGATTATAAGGCAAGCATTTTCAAACTGGAAATCAACTTCAATCAACTATTTCCATTGCTTTTACATGAGTTGAATTGGATATTTTACGATTTATCAAGATATGCAAAACAGTTATAAAACTGGAAGTCAAGTATTTTCATGTTCATGTTGAAAATCAACATAGTTAGAAATGTTTTGGGTCCAACAACCTTATTAAAACTGTTGTAAGGAAGGCTTTTCCAAACTGGAAATCAACTTTACTCAACTGTTTCTAGTGCTTTTACAACACTTGAATTTAGGAGTTTGCAATATATCAAGGCTTGCAAGACAGTTGTAAAAGTAGTAAATCAAGCATTTTCATGTTGAAAATCAACTATTCTAAAGGGTCTTTGTATGTTATAGTTATGTATGAATAACATAGTTAACAATGTTCAGGGTTCATTAACCTTACTAATACTGTTCTTAGGAAAGCTTTTTAGAACTGAAAATCAACTTTAATCAACTGTTTCTATTGCTTTTACAACACTTGAATTTGGGAGTTTGCAATATATCAAGGCTTGCAAGACAGTTGTAAAAGGGGTAAATCAAGCATTTTCATGTTGAAAATCAACTATTCTAAAGGGTCTTTGTAAGTTATAGTTATGCATGAATAACATAGTAAACAACGTTCAGGGTTCATTAACCTTACTAATACTGTTCTTAGGAAAGCTTTTTAGAACTGAAAATCAACTTTGATCAACTGTTTCTATTGCTTTTACAACACTTGAATTTGGGAGTTTGCAATATATCAAGGCTTGCAAGACAGTTGTAAAAGGGGTAAATCAAACATTTTCATGTTGAAAATCAACTATTCTAAAGGGTCTTTGTAAGTTATAGTCATGCATGAATAACATAGTTAACAATGTTCAGGGTTCATTAACCTTACTAATGCTGTTCTTAGGAAAGCTTTTTAGAACTGAAAATCAACTTTAATCAACTGTTTCTATTGCTTTTACAACACTTGAATTTGGGAGTTTGCAATATATCAAGGCTTGCAAGACAGTTGTAAAAGGGGTAAATCAAGCATTTTCATGTTGAAAATCAACTATTCTAAAGGGTCTTTGTAAGTTATAGTTATGCATGAATAACATAGTAAACAATGTTCAGGGTTCATTAACATTACTAATACTGTTCTTAAGTAAGCTTTTCAGAACTGAAAATCAACTTTAATCAACTGTTTCTATTGCTTTTACAACACTTGAATTTGGGAGTTTGCAATATATCAAGGCTTGCAAGACAGTTGTAAAAGTAGTAAATCAAGCATTTTCATGTTGAAAATCAACTATTCTAAAGGGTCTTTGTGAGTTATAGTTATGCAAAAATAACATAGTTAACAATGTTCAGGGTTCATTAACCTTACTAATACTGTTCTTAGGAAAGCTTTTTAGAACTGAAAATCAACTTTAATCAACTGTTTCTATTGCTTTTACAACACTTGAATTTGGGAGTTTGCAATATATCAAGGCTTGCAAGACAGTTGTAATAGGGGTAAATCAAGCATTTTCATGTTGAAAATCAACTATTCTAAAGGGTCTTTGTAAGTTATAGTTATGCATGAATAACATAGTAAACAACGTTCAGGGTTCATTAACCTTACTAATACTGTTCTTAGGAAAGCTTTTTAGAACTGAAAATCAACTTTGATCAACTGTTTCTATTGCTTTTACAACACTTGAATTTGGGAGTTTGCAATATATCAAGGCTTGCAAGACAGTTGTAAAAGGGGTAAATCAAACATTTTCATGTTGAAAATCAACTATTCTAAAGGGTCTTTGTAAGTTATAGTTATGCATGAATAACATAGTTAACAATGTTCAGGGTTCATTAACCTTACTAATGCTGTTCTTAGGAAAGCTTTTTAGAACTGAAAATCAACTTTAATCAACTGTTTCTATTGCTTTTACAACACTTGAATTTGGGAGTTTGCAATATATCAAGGCTTGCAAGACAGTTGTAAAAGGGGTAAATCAAGCATTTTCATGTTGAAAATCAACTATTCTAAAGGGTCTTTGTAAGTTATAGTTATGCATGAATAACATAGTAAACAATGTTCAGGGTTCATTAACATTACTAATACTGTTCTTAAGTAAGCTTTTCAGAACTGAAAATCAACTTTAATCAACTGTTTCTATTGCTTTTACAACACTTGAATTTGGGAGTTTGCAATATATCAAGGCTTGCAAGACAGTTGTAAAAGTAGTAAATCAAGCATTTTCATGTTGAAAATCAACTATTCTAAAGGGTCTTTGTGAGTTATAGTTATGCAAAAATAACATAGTTAACAATGTTCAGGGTTCATTAACCTTACTAATACTGTTCTTAGGAAAGCTTTTTAGAACTGAAAATCAACTTTAATCAACTGTTTCTATTGCTTTTACAACACTTGAATTTGGGAGTTTGCAATATATCAAGGCTTGCAAGACAGTTGTAAAAGGGGTAAATCAAGCATTTTCATGTTGAAAATCAACTATTCTAAAGGGTCTTTGTAAGTTATAGTTATGCATGAATAACATAGTAAACAACGTTCAGGGTTCATTAACCTTACTAATACTGTTCTTAGGAAAGCTTTTTAGAACTGAAAATCAACTTTGATCAACTGTTTCTATTGCTTTTACAACACTTGAATTTGGGAGTTTGCAATATATCAAGGCTTGCAAGACAGTTGTAAAAGGGGTAAATCAAGCATTTTCATGTTGAAAATCAACTATTCTAAAGGGTCTTTGTAAGTTATAGTTATGCATGAATAACATAGTTAACAATGTTCAGGATTCATTAACCTTACTAATGCTGTTCTTAGGAAAGCTTTTTAGAACTGAAAATCAAATTTAATCAACTGTTTCTATTGCTTTTACAACACTTGAATTTGGGAGTTTGCAATATATCAAGGCTTGCAAATCAGTTGTAAAAGGGGTAAATCAAGCATTTTCATGTTGAAAATCAACTATTCTAAAGGGTCTTTGTAAGTTATAGTTATGCATGAATAACATAGTAAACAATGTTCAGGGTTCATTAACATTACTAATACTGTTCTTAAGTAAGCTTTTTAGAACTGAAAATCAACTTTAATCAACTGTTTCTATTGCTTTTACAACACTTGAATTTGGGAGTTTGCAATATATCAAGGCTTGCAAGACAGTTGTAAAAGGAGTAAATCAAGCATTTTCATGTTGAAAATCAACTATTCTAAAGGGTCTTTGTGAGTTATAGTTATGTAAAAATAACATAGTTAACAATGTTCAGGGTTCATTAACATTACTAATACTGTTCTTAGGAAAGCTTTTTAGAACTGAAAATCAACTTTAATCAACTGTTTCTATTGCTTTTACAACACTTGAATTTGGGAGTTTGCAATATATCAAGGCTTGCAAGACAGTTGTAAAAGGGGTAAATCAAGCATTTTCATGTTGAAAATCAACTATTCTAAAGGGTCTTTGTAAGTTATAGTTATGCATGAATAACATAGTTAACAATGTTCAGGGTTCATTAACATTACTAATACTGTTCTTAGGTAAGCTTTTTAGAACTGAAAATCAACTTTAATCAACTGTTTCTATTGCTTTTACAACACTTGAATTTGGGAGTTTGCAATATATCAAGGCTTGCAAGACAGTTGTAAAAGGGGTAAATCAAACATTTTCATGTTGAAAATCAACTATTCTAAAGGGTCTTTGTATGTTATAGTTATGTATGAATAACATAGTTAACAATGTTCAGGGTTCATTAACCTTACTAATACTGTTCTTAGAAAAGCTTTTTAGAACTGAAAATCAACTTTAATCAACTGTTTCTATTGCTTTTACAACACTTGAATTTGGGAGTTTGCAATATATCAAGGCTTGCAAGACAGTTGTAAAAGGGGTAAATCAAGCATTTTCATGTTGAAAATCAACTATTCTAAAGGGTCTTTGTAAGTTATAGTTATGTATGAATAACATAGTTAACAATGTTCAGGGTTCATCAACCTTACTAATATTGTTCTTAGGAAAGCTTTTTAGAACTGAAAATCAACTTTAATCAACTGTTTCTATTGCTTTTACAACACTTGAATTTGGGAGTGTGCAATATATCAAGGCTTGCAAGTCAGTTGTAAAAGGGGTAAATCAAGCATTTTCATGTTGAAAATCAACTATTCTAAAGGGTCTTTGTAAGTTATAGTTATGCATGAATAACATAGTAAACAATGTTCAGGGTTCATTAACATTACTAATACTGTTCTTAAGTAAGCTTTTTAGAACTGAAAATCAACTTTAATCAACTGTTTCTATTGCTTTTACAACACTTGAATTTGGGAGTTTGCAATATATCAAGGCTTGCAAGACAGTTGTAAAAGGAGTAAATCAAGCATTTTCATGTTGAAAATCAACTATTCTAAAGGGTCTTTGTGAGTTATAGTTATGCATGAATAACATAGTTAACAATGTTCAGGGTTCATTAACATTACTAATACTGTTCTTAGGAAAGCTTTTTAGAACTGAAAATCAACTTTAATCAACTGTTTCTATTGCTTTTACAACACTTGAATTTGGGAGTTTGCAATATATCAAGGCTTGCAAGACAGTTGTAAAAGGGGTAAATCAAGCATTTTCATGTTGAAAATCAACTATTCTAAAGGGTCTTTGTATGTTATAGTTATGTATGAATAAAATAGTTAACAATGTTCAGGGTTCATTAACCTTACTAATATTGTTCTCAGGAAAGCTTTTTAGAACTGAAAATCAACTTTAATCAACTGTTTCTATTGCTTTTACAACACTTGAATTTGGGAGTTTGCAATATATCAAGGCTTGCAAGTCAGTTGTAAAAGGGGTAAATCAAGCATTTTCATGTTGAAAATCAACTATTCTAAAGGGTCTTTGTAAGTTATAGTTATGCATGAATAACATAGTAAACAATGTTCAGGGTTCATTAAACTTACTAATACTGTCCTCAGGTAAGCTTTTTAGAACTGAAAATCAACTTTGATCAACAGTTTCTATTGCTTTTACAACACTTGAATTTGGGAGTTTGCAATATAACAAGGCTTGCAAGACAGTTGTAAAAGGGGTAAATCAAGCATTTTCATTTTGAAAATCAACTCTTCTAAAGGGTCTTTGTAAGTTATAGTTATGTATTAATAACATAGTTAACAATGTTCAGGGTTCATTAACCTTACTAATACTGTTCTTAGGAAAGCTTTTTAGAACTGAAAATCAACTTTAATCAACTGTTTCTATTGCTTTTACAACACTTGAATTTGGGAGTTTGCAATATATCAAGGCTTGCAAGACTGTTGTAAAAGGGGTAAATAGGGGATTTTCATGTTGAAAATCAACTATTCTAAAGGGTCTTTGTATGTTATAGTTATGTATGAATAACATAGTTAACAATGTTCAGGGTTCGTTAACCTTACTAATACTGTTCTTAGGAAAGCTTTTTAGAACTGAAAATCAACTTTAATCAACTGTTTCTATTGCTTTTACAACACTTGAATTTGGGAGTTTGCAATATATCAAGGCTTGCAAGACAGTTGTAAAAGGGGTAAATCAAGCATTTTCATGTTGAAAATCAACTCTTCTAAAGGGTCTTTGTAAGTTATAGTTATGTATTAATAACATAGTTAACAATGTTCAGGGTTCATTAACCTTACTAATACTGTTCTTAAGAAAGCTTTTTAGAACTGAAAATCAACTTTAATCTACTGTTTCTTTTCCTTTTACAACACTTGAATTTGGGAGTTTGCAATATATCAAGGCTTGCAAGACAGTTGTAAAAGGGGTAAATCAAGAATTTTCATGTTGAAAATCAACTATTCTAAAGGGTCTTTGTAAGTTATAGTTATGCATGAATAACATAGTTAACAATGTTCAGTGTTCATTAACCTTACTAATACTGTTCTTAGGAAAGCTTTTTAGAACTGAAAATCAACTTTAATCAACTGTTTCTATTGCTTTTACAACACTTGAATTTGGGAGTTTGCAATAGATCAAGGATTGCAACACAGTTGTAATAGGGGTAAATCAAGCATTTTCATGTTGAAAATCAACTATTCTAAAGGGTCTTTGTATGTTATAGTTATGTATGAATAACATAGTTAACAATGTTCAGGGTTCATTGACTTTACTAATACTTTTCTTAAGTAAGCTTTTTAGAACTGAAAATCAACTTTAATCAACTGTTTTTATTGCTTTTACAACACTTGAATTTGGGAGTTTGCAATATATCAAAGCTTGCAAGACAGTTGTAATAGGGGTAAATCAAGCATTTTCATGTTGAAAGTCAACTATTCTAAAGGGTCTTTGTAAGTTATAGTTATGTATGAATAACATAGTTAACAATGTTCAGGGTTCATTGACCTTACGAATATTGTTCTTAGGAAAGCTTTTTAGAAAAGAAAATCAACTTTAATCAACTGTTTCTATTGCTTTTACAACACTTGAATTTGGGAGTTTGCAATATATCAAGGCTTGCAAGTCAGTGTAAAAGGGGTAAATCGAGCATTTTCATGTTGAAAATCAACTATTCTAAAGGGTCTTTGTAAGTTATAGTTATGTATTAATAACATAGTTAACAATGTTCAAGGTTCATTAACCTTACTAATACTGTCCTTAGGAAAGCTTTTTAGAACTGAAAATCAACTTTAATCAACTGTTTCTATTGCTTTTACAACACTTGAATTTGGGAGTTTGCAATGTATCAAGGATTGCAACACAGTTGTAATAGGGGTAAATCAAGCATTTTCATGTTGAAAATCAACTATTCTAAAGGGTCTTTGTATGTTATAGTTATGTATGAATAACATAGTTAACAATGTTCAGGGTTCATTGACCTTACTAATACTGTTCTTAGGAAAGCTGTTTAGAACTGAAAATCAACTTTAATCAACTGTTTCTATTGCTTTTACAACACTTGAATTTGGGAGTTTGCAATATATCAAAGCTTGCAAGACAGTTGTAAAAGGGGTAAATCAAGAATTTTCATTTTGAAAGTCAACTATTCTAAAGAGTCTTTGTAAGTTATAGTTATGTATGAATAACATAGTTAACAATGTTCAGGGTTCATCAACCTTACGAATATTGTTGTTAGGAAAGCTTTTTAGAACTGAAAATCAACTTTAATCAACTGTTTCTATTGCTTTTACAACACTTGAATTTGGGAGTTTGCAATATATCAAGGCTTGCAAGTCAGTTGTAAAAGGGGTAAATCAAGCATTTTCATGTTGAAAATCAACTATTTTAAAGGGTCTTTGTAAGTTATAGTTATGTAGGGTTCATTAACCTTACTAATACTGTTCTCAGGTAAGCTTTTTAGAACTGAAAATCAACTTTAATCAACTGTTTCTATTGCTTTTACAACACTTGAATTTGGGAGTTTGCAATATATCAAGGCTTGCAAGACAGTTGTAAAGGGAGTAAATCAAGCATTTTCATGTTGAAAATCAACTATTCTAAAGGGTCTTTGTGAGTTATAGTTATGCATGAATAACATAGTTAACAATGTTCAGGGTTCATTAACATTACTAATACTGTTCTTAGGAAAGCTTTTTAGAACTGAAAATCAACTTTAATCAACTGTTTCTATTGCTTTTACAACACTTGAATTTGGGAGTTTGCAATATATCAAGGCTTGCAAGACAGTTGTAAAAGGGGTAAATCAAACATTTTCATGTTGAAAATCAACTATTCTAAAGGGTCTTTGTATGTTATAGTTATGTATGAATAAAATAGTTAACAATGTTCAGGGTTCATTAACCTTACTAATATTGTTCTCAGGAAAGCTTTTTAGAACTGAAAATCAACTTTAATCAACTGTTTCTATTGCTTTTACAACACTTGAATTTGGGAGTTTGCAATATATCAAGGCTTGCAAGTCAGTTGTAAAAGGGGTAAATCAAGCATTTTCATGTTGAAAATCAACTATTCTAAAGGGTCTTTGTAAGTTATAGTTATGCATGAATAACATAGTAAACAATGTTCAGGGTTCATTAAACTTACTAATACTGTCCTCAGGTAAGCTTTTTAGAACTGAAAATCAACTTTAATCAACAGTTTCTATTGCTTTTACAACACTTGAATTTGGGAGTTTGCAATATAACAAGGCTTGCAAGACAGTTGTAAAAGGGGTAAATCAAGCATTTTCATTTTGAAAATCAACTCTTCTAAAGGGTCTTTGTAAGTTATAGTTATGTATTAATAACATAGTTAACAATGTTCAGGGTTCATTAACCTTACTAATACTGTTCTTAGGAAAGCTTTTTAGAACTGAAAATCAACTTTAATCAACTGTTTCTATTGCTTTTACAACACTTGAATTTGGGAGTTTGCAATATAACAAGGCTTGCAAGACAGTTGTAAAAGGGGTAAATCAAGCATTTTCATTTTGAAAATCAACTCTTCTAAAGGGTCTTTGTAAGTTATAGTTATGCATGAATAACATAGTTAACAATGTTCAGGGTTCATTAACCTTACTAATGCTGTTCTTAGGAAAGCTTTTTAGAACTGAAAATCAACTTTAATCAACTGTTTCTATTGCTTTTACAACACTTGAATTTGGGAGTTTGCAATATATCAAGGCTTGCAAGACAGTTGTAAAAGGGGTAAATCAAGCATTTTCATGTTGAAAATCAACTATTCTAAAGGGTCTTTGTAAGTTATAGTTATGCATGAATAACATAGTAAACAATGTTCAGGGTTCATTAACATTACTAATACTGTTCTTAAGTAAGCTTTTCAGAACTGAAAATCAACTTTAATCAACTGTTTCTATTGCTTTTACAACACTTGAATTTGGGAGTTTGCAATATATCAAGGCTTGCAAGACAGTTGTAAAAGTAGTAAATCAAGCATTTTCATGTTGAAAATCAACTATTCTAAAGGGTCTTTGTGAGTTATAGTTATGCAAAAATAACATAGTTAACAATGTTCAGGGTTCATTAACCTTACTAATACTGTTCTTAGGAAAGCTTTTTAGAACTGAAAATCAACTTTAATCAACTGTTTCTATTGCTTTTACAACACTTGAATTTGGGAGTTTGCAATATATCAAGGCTTGCAAGACAGTTGTAAAAGGGGTAAATCAAGCATTTTCATGTTGAAAATCAACTATTCTAAAGGGTCTTTGTAAGTTATAGTTATGCATGAATAACATAGTTAACAATGTTCAGGGTTCATTAACATTACTAATACTGTTCTTAGAAAAGCTTTTTAGAACTGAAAATCAACTTCAATCAACTGTTTCTATTGCTTTTACAACACTTGAATTTGGGAGTTTGCAATATATCAAGGCTTGCAAGACAGTTGTAAAAGGGGTAAATCAAGCATTTTCATGTTGAAAATCAACTATTCTAAAGGGTCTTTGTAAGTTATAGTTATGCATGAATAACATAGTTAACAATGTTCAGGGTTCATTAACATTACTAATACTGTTCTTAGGTAAGCTTTTTAGAACTGAAAATCAACTTTAATCAACTGTTTCTATTGCTTTTACAACACTTGAATTTGGGAGTTTGCAATATATAAAGGCTTGCAAGACAGTTGTAAAAGGGGTAAATCAAGGATTTTCATGTTGAAAATCAACTATTCTAAAGGGTCTTTGATGGTATAGTTATGTATGAATAACATAGTTAACAATGTTCAGGGTTCATTAACCTTACTAATACTGTTCTTAGGAAAGCTTTTTAGAACTGAAAATCAACTTTAATCAACTGTTTCTATTGCTTTTACAACACTTGAATTTGGGAGTGTGCAATATATCAAGGCTTGCAAGACAGTTGTAATAGGGGTAAATCAAGCATTTTCATGTTGAAAATCAACTATTCTAAAGGGTCTTTGTATGTTATAGTTATGTATGAATAACATAGTTAACAATGTTCAGGGTTCATTAACCTTACTAATACTGTTCTTAGGAAAGCTTTTTAGAACTGAAAATCAACTTTAATCAACTGTTTCTATTGCTTTTACAACACTTGAATTTGGGAGTTTGCAATATATCAAAGCTTGCAAGACAGTTGTAATAGGGGTAAATCAAGCATTTTCATGTTGAAAATCAACTATTCTAAAGGGTCTTTGTATGTTATAGTTATGTATGAATAACATAGTTAACAATGTTCAGGGTTCATTAACCTTACTAATACTGTTCTTAGGAAAGCTTTTTAGAACTGAAAATCAACTTTAATCAACTGTTTCTATTGCTTTTACAACACTTGAATTTGGGAGTTTGCAATATATCAAAGCTTGCAAGACAGTTGTAAAAGGGGTAAATCAAGCATTTTCATGTTGAAAATCAACTATTCTAAAGGGTCTTTGTATGTTATAGTTATGTATGAATAACATAGTTAACAATGTTCAGGGTTCATTGACCTTACTAATACTGTTCTTAGGAAAGCTTTTTAGAACTGAAAATCAACTTTAATCGACTGTTTCTATTGCTTTTACAACACTTGAATTTGGGAGTGTGCAATATATCAAGGCTTGCAAGACTGTTGTAATAGGGGTGAATCAAGCATTTTCATGTTGAAAATCAACTATTCTAAAGGGTCTTTGTATGTTATAGTTATGTATGAATAACATAGTTAACAATGTTCAGGGTTCATTGACCTTACTAATACTGTTCTTAGGAAAGCTTTTAAGAACTGAAAATCAACTTTAATCAACTGTTTCTATTGCTTTTACAACACTTGAATTTGGGAGTTTGCAATATATCAAGGCTTGCAAGACAGTTGTAATAGGGGTAAATCAAGCATTTTCATGTTGAAAATCAACTACTCTAAAGGGTCTTTGTATGTTATAGTTATGTATGAATAAAATAGTTAACAATGTTCAGGGTTCATTAACCTTACTAATATTGTTCTCAGGAAAGCTTTTTAGAACTGAAAATCAACTTTAATCAACTGTTTCTATTGCTTTTACAACACTTGAATTTGGGAGTTTGCAATATATCAAGGCTTGCAAGTCAGTTGTAAAAGGGGTAAATCAAGCATTTTCATGTTGAAAATCAACTATTCTAAAGGGTCTTTGTAAGTTATAGTTATGCATGAATAACATAGTAAACAATGTTCAGGGTTCATTAAACTTACTAATACTGTCCTCAGGTAAGCTTTTTAGAACTGAAAATCAACTTTAATCAACAGTTTCTATTGCTTTTACAACACTTGAATTTGGGAGTTTGCAATATAACAAGGCTTGCAAGACAGTTGTAAAAGGGGTAAATCAAGCATTTTCATTTTGAAAATCAACTCTTCTAAAGGGTCTTTGTAAGTTATAGTTATGTATTAATAACATAGTTAACAATGTTCAGGGTTCATTAACCTTACTAATACTGTTCTTAGGAAAGCTTTTAAGAACTGAAAATCAACTTTAATCAACTGTTTCTATTGCTTTTACAACACTTGAATTTGGGAGTTTGCAATATATCAAGGCTTGCAAGACAGTTGTAAAAGGGGTAAATCAAACATTTTCATGTTGAAAATCAACTATTCTAAAGGGTCTTTGTATGTTATAGTTATGTATGAATAAAATAGTTAACAATGTTCAGGGTTCATTAACCTTACTAATATTGTTCTCAGGAAAGCTTTTTAGAACTGAAAATCAACTTTAATCAACTGTTTCTATTGCTTTTACAACACTTGAATTTGGGAGTTTGCAATATATCAAGGCTTGCAAGTCAGTTGTAAAAGGGGTAAATCAAGCATTTTCATGTTGAAAATCAACTATTCTAAAGGGTCTTTGTAAGTTATAGTTATGCATGAATAACATAGTAAACAATGTTCAGGGTTCATTAAACTTACTAATACTGTCCTCAGGTAAGCTTTTTAGAACTGAAAATCAACTTTAATCAACAGTTTCTATTGCTTTTACAACACTTGAATTTGGGAGTTTGCAATATAACAAGGCTTGCAAGACAGTTGTAAAAGGGGTAAATCAAGCATTTTCATTTTGAAAATCAACTCTTCTAAAGGGTCTTTGTAAGTTATAGTTATGTATTAATAACATAGTTAACAATGTTCAGGGTTCATTAACCTTACTAATACTGTTCTTAGGAAAGCTTTTTAGAACTGAAAATCAACTTTAATCAACTGTTTCTATTGCTTTTACAACACTTGAATTTGGGAGTTTGCAATATAACAAGGCTTGCAAGACAGTTGTAAAAGGGGTAAATCAAGCATTTTCATTTTGAAAATCAACTCTTCTAAAGGGTCTTTGTAAGTTATAGTTATGCATGAATAACATAGTTAACAATGTTCAGGGTTCATTAACCTTACTAATGCTGTTCTTAGGAAAGCTTTTTAGAACTGAAAATCAACTTTAATCAACTGTTTCTATTGCTTTTACAACACTTGAATTTGGGAGTTTGCAATATATCAAGGCTTGCAAGACAGTTGTAAAAGGGGTAAATCAAGCATTTTCATGTTGAAAATCAACTATTCTAAAGGGTCTTTGTAAGTTATAGTTATGCATGAATAACATAGTAAACAATGTTCAGGGTTCATTAACATTACTAATACTGTTCTTAAGTAAGCTTTTCAGAACTGAAAATCAACTTTAATCAACTGTTTCTATTGCTTTTACAACACTTGAATTTGGGAGTTTGCAATATATCAAGGCTTGCAAGACAGTTGTAAAAGTAGTAAATCAAGCATTTTCATGTTGAAAATCAACTATTCTAAAGGGTCTTTGTGAGTTATAGTTATGCAAAAATAACATAGTTAACAATGTTCAGGGTTCATTAACCTTACTAATACTGTTCTTAGGAAAGCTTTTTAGAACTGAAAATCAACTTTAATCAACTGTTTCTATTGCTTTTACAACACTTGAATTTGGGAGTTTGCAATATATCAAGGCTTGCAAGACAGTTGTAAAAGGGGTAAATCAAGCATTTTCATGTTGAAAATCAACTATTCTAAAGGGTCTTTGTAAGTTATAGTTATGCATGAATAACATAGTTAACAATGTTCAGGGTTCATTAACATTACTAATACTGTTCTTAGAAAAGCTTTTTAGAACTGAAAATCAACTTCAATCAACTGTTTCTATTGCTTTTACAACACTTGAATTTGGGAGTTTGCAATATATCAAGGCTTGCAAGACAGTTGTAAAAGGGGTAAATCAAGCATTTTCATGTTGAAAATCAACTATTCTAAAGGGTCTTTGTAAGTTATAGTTATGCATGAATAACATAGTTAACAATGTTCAGGGTTCATTAACATTACTAATACTGTTCTTAGGTAAGCTTTTTAGAACTGAAAATCAACTTTAATCAACTGTTTCTATTGCTTTTACAACACTTGAATTTGGGAGTTTGCAATATATAAAGGCTTGCAAGACAGTTGTAAAAGGGGTAAATCAAGGATTTTCATGTTGAAAATCAACTATTCTAAAGGGTCTTTGATGGTATAGTTATGTATGAATAACATAGTTAACAATGTTCAGGGTTCATTAACCTTACTAATACTGTTCTTAGGAAAGCTTTTTAGAACTGAAAATCAACTTTAATCAACTGTTTCTATTGCTTTTACAACACTTGAATTTGGGAGTGTGCAATATATCAAGGCTTGCAAGACAGTTGTAATAGGGGTAAATCAAGCATTTTCATGTTGAAAATCAACTATTCTAAAGGGTCTTTGTATGTTATAGTTATGTATGAATAACATAGTTAACAATGTTCAGGGTTCATTAACCTTACTAATACTGTTCTTAGGAAAGCTTTTTAGAACTGAAAATCAACTTTAATCAACTGTTTCTATTGCTTTTACAACACTTGAATTTGGGAGTTTGCAATATATCAAAGCTTGCAAGACAGTTGTAATAGGGGTAAATCAAGCATTTTCATGTTGAAAATCAACTATTCTAAAGGGTCTTTGTATGTTATAGTTATGTATGAATAACATAGTTAACAATGTTCAGGGTTCATTAACCTTACTAATACTGTTCTTAGGAAAGCTTTTTAGAACTGAAAATCAACTTTAATCAACTGTTTCTATTGCTTTTACAACACTTGAATTTGGGAGTTTGCAATATATCAAAGCTTGCAAGACAGTTGTAAAAGGGGTAAATCAAGCATTTTCATGTTGAAAATCAACTATTCTAAAGGGTCTTTGTATGTTATAGTTATGTATGAATAACATAGTTAACAATGTTCAGGGTTCATTGACCTTACTAATACTGTTCTTAGGAAAGCTTTTTAGAACTGAAAATCAACTTTAATCGACTGTTTCTATTGCTTTTACAACACTTGAATTTGGGAGTGTGCAATATATCAAGGCTTGCAAGACTGTTGTAATAGGGGTGAATCAAGCATTTTCATGTTGAAAATCAACTATTCTAAAGGGTCTTTGTATGTTATAGTTATGTATGAATAACATAGTTAACAATGTTCAGGGTTCATTGACCTTACTAATACTGTTCTTAGGAAAGCTTTTAAGAACTGAAAATCAACTTTAATCAACTGTTTCTATTGCTTTTACAACACTTGAATTTGGGAGTTTGCAATATATCAAGGCTTGCAAGACAGTTGTAATAGGGGTAAATCAAGCATTTTCATGTTGAAAATCAACTACTCTAAAGGGTCTTTGTAAGTTATAGTTATGCATGAATAACATAGTTAACAATGTTCAGGGTTCATTAACCTTACGAATATTGTTCTTAGGAAAGCTTTTTAGAACTGAAAATCAACTTTAATCAACTGTTTCTATTGCTTTTACAACACTTGAATTTGGGAGTTTGCAATATATCAAGGCTTGCAAGACAGTTGTAATAGGGGTAAATCAAGCATTTTCATGTTGAAAATCAACTATTCTAAAGGGTCTTTGTATGTTATAGTTATGTATGAATAACATAGTTAACAATGTTCATGGTTCATTGACCTTACTAATACTTTTCTTAGGTAAGCTTTTTAGAACTGAAAATCAACTTTAATCAACTGTTTCTATTGCTTTTACAACACTTGAATTTGGGAGTTTGCAATATATCAAAGCTTGCAAGACAGTTGTAATAGGGGTAAATCAAGCATTTTCATGTTGAAAATCAACTATTCTAAAGGGTCTTTGTAAGTTATAGTTATGTATGAATAACATAGTTAACAATGTTCAGGATTTATTAACCTTACGAATATTGTTCTTAGGAAAGCTTTTTAGAAAAGAAAATCAACTTTAATCAACTGTTTCTATTGCTTTTACAACACTTGAATTTGGGAGTTTGCAATATATCAAGGCTTGCAAGTCAGTTGTAATAGGGGTGAATCAAGCATTTTCATGTTGAAAATCAACTATTCTAAAGGGTCTTTGTATGTTATAGTTATGTATGAATAACATAGTTAACAATGTTCAGGGTTCATTAACCTTACTAATACTGTTCTTAGGAAAGCTTTTTAGAACTGAAAATCAACTTTAATCAACTGTTTCTATTGCTTTTACAACACTTGAATTTGGGAGTGTGCAATATATCAAGGCTTGCAAGACAGTTGTAAAAGGGGTAAATCAAGCATTTTCATGTTGAAAATCAACTATTCTAAAGGGTCTTTGTATGTTATAGTTATGTATGAATAACATAGATAAACAATGTTCAGGGTTCATTAACCTCACTAATACTGTTCGTAGGAAAGCTTTTTAGAACTGAAAATCAACTTTAATCAACTGTTTCTATTGCTTTTACAACACTTGGATTTGGGAGTTTGAAATATATCAAGGCTTGCGAGACAGTTGTAATAGGGGTAAATCAAGCATTTTCATGTTGAAAATCAACTATTCTAAAGGGTCTTTGTATGTTATAGTTATGTATGAATAACATAGTTAACAATGTTCAAGGTTCATTAACCTTACTAATACTGTTCTTAGGAAAGCTTTTTAGAACTGAAAATCAACTTTAATCAACTGTTTCTATTGCTTTTACAACACTTGATTTTGGGAGTTTGCAATATATCAAGGCTTGCAAGACAGTTGTAATAGGGGTAAATCAAGCATTTTCGTGTTGAAAATCAACTATTCTAAAGGGTCTTTGTATGTTATAGTTATGTATGAATAACATAGTTAACAATGTTCAGGGTTCATTAAACTTACTAATACTGTTCTTAGGAAACTTTTTAGAACTGAAAATCAACTTTAATCAACTGTTTCTATTGCTTTTACAACACTTAAATTTGGGAGTGTGCAATATATCAAGGCTTGCAAGACAGTTGTAATAGGGGTAAATCAAGCATTTTCATGTTGAAAATCAACTATTCTAAAGGGTCTTTGTATGTTATAGTTATGTATGAATAACATAGTTAACAATGTTCAGGGTTCATTAACCTTACTAATACTGTTCTTAGGAAAGCTTTTTAGAACTGAAAATCAACTTTAATCAACTGTTTCTATTGCTTTTACAACACTTGGTTTTGGGAGTTTGCAATATATCAAGGCTTGCAAGACAGTTGTAATAGGGGTAAATCAAGCATTTTCATGTTGAAAATCAACTATTCTAAAGGGTCTTTGTATGTTATAGTTATGTATGAATAACATAGTTAACAATGTTCAGGGTTCATTAACCTTACTAATACTGTTCTTAGGAAAGCTTTTTAGAACTGAAAATCAACTTTAATCAACTGTTTCTATTGCTTTTACAACACTTGAATTTGGGAGTGTGCAATATATCAAGGCTTGCAAGACAGTTGTAATAGGGGTAAATCAAGCATTTTCATGTTGAAAATCAACTATTCTAAAGGGTCTTTGTATGTTATAGTTATGTATGAATAACATAGTTAACAATGTTCAGGGTTCATTAACCTTACTAATACTGTTCTTAGGAAAGCTTTTTAGAACTGAAAATCAACTTTAATCAACTGTTTCTATTGCTTTTACAACACTTGAATTTGGGAGTGTGCAATATATCAAGGCTTGCAAGACAGTTGTAATAGGGGTAAATCAAGCATTTTCATGTTGAAAATCAACTATTCTAAAGAATCTTTGTATGTTATAGTTATGTATGAATAACATAGTTAACAATGTTCAGGGTTCATTAACCTTACTAATACTGTTCTTAGGAAAGCTTTTAAGAACTGAAAATCAACTTTAATCAACTGTTTCTATTGCTTTTACAACACTTGAATTTGGGAGTGTGCAATATATCAAGGCTTGCAAGACAGTTGTAATAGGGGTAAATCAAGCATTTTCATGTTGAAAATCAACTATTCTAAAGGGTCTTTGTATGTTATAGTTATGTATGAATAACATAGTTAACAATGTTCAGGGTTCATTAACCTTACTAATACTGTTCTTAGGAAAGCTTTTTAGAACTGAAAATCAACTTTAATCAACTGTTTCTATTGCTTTTACAACACTTGAATTTGGGAGTGTGCAATATATCAAGGCTTGCAAGACAGTTGTAATAGGGGTAAATCAAGCATTTTCATGTTGAAAATCAACTATTCTAAAGGGTCTTTGTATGTTATAGTCATGTATGAATAACATAGTTAACAATGTTCAGGGTTCATTAACCTTACTAATACTGTTCTTAGGAAAGCTTTTAAGAACTGAAAATCAACTTTAATCAACTGTTTCTATTGCTTTTACAACACTTGGATTTGGGAGTTTGCAATATATCAAGGCTTGCAAGACAGTTGTAATAGGGGTAAATCAAGCATTTTCATGTTGAAAATCAACTATTCTAAAGGGTCTTTGTATGTTATAGTTATGTATGAATAACATAGTTAACAATGTTCAGGGTTCATTAACCTTACTAATACTGTTCTTAGGAAAGCTTTTTAGAACTGAAAATCAACTTTAATCAACTGTTTCTATTGCTTTTACAACACTTGAATTTGGGAGTGTGCAATATATCAAGGCTTGCAAGACAGTTGTAATAGGGGTAAATCAAGCATTTTCATGTTGAAAATCAACTATTCTAAAGAATCTTTGTATGTTATAGTTATGTATGAATAACATAGTTAACAATGTTCAGGGTTCATTAACCTTACTAATACTGTTCTTAGGAAAGCTTTTTAGAACTGAAAATCAACTTTAATCAACTGTTTCTATTGCTTTTACAACACTTGAATTTGGGAGTGTGCAATATATCAAGGCTTGCAAGACAGTTGTAAAAGGGGTAAATCAAGCATTTTCATGTTGAAAATCAACTATTCTAAAGGGTCTTTGTATGTTATAGTTATGTATGAATAACATAGTTAACAATGTTCAGGGTTCATTAACCTTACTAATACTGTTCTTAGGAAAGCTTTTTAGAACTGAAAATCAACTTTAATCAACTGTTTCTATTGCTTTTACAACACTTGAATTTGGGAGTGTGCAATATATCAAGGCTTCCAAGACAGTTGTAATAGGGGTAAATCAAGCATTTTCATGTTGAAAATAGACTATTCCAAAGGGTCATTGTATGTTATAGTTATGTATGAATAACATAGTTAACAATGTTCAGGGTTCATTAACCTTACTAATACTGTTCTTAGGAAAGCTTTTTAGAACTGAAAATCAACTTTAATCAACTGTTTCTATTGCTTTTACAACACTTGATTTTGGGAGTGTGCAATATATCAAGGCTTGCAAGACAGTTGTAAAAGGGGTAAATCAAGCATTTTCATGTTGAAAATCAACTATTCTAAAGGGTCTTTGTATGTTATAGTTATGTATGAATAACATAGTTAACAATGTTCAGGGTTCATTAACCTTACTAATACTGTTCTTAGGAAAGCTTTTTAGAACTGAAAATCAACTTTAATCAACTGTTTCTATTGCTTTTACAACACTTGAATTTGGGAGTGTGCAATATATCAAGGCTTGCAAGACAGTTGTAATAGGGGTAAATCAAGCATTTTCATGTTGAAAATCAACTATTCTAAAGGGTCTTTGTATGTTATAGTTATGTATGAATAACATAGTTAACAATGTTCAGGGTTCATTAACCTTACTAATACTGTTCTTAGGAAAGCTTTTTAGAACTGAAAATCAACTTTAATCAACTGTTTCTATTGCTTTTACAACACTTGATTTTGGGAGTTTGCAATATATCAAGAGTTGCAAGACAGTTGTAATAGGGGTAAATCAAGCATTTTCATGTTGAAAATCAACTATTCTAAAGGGTCTTTGTATGTTATAGTTATGTATGAATAACATAGTTAACAATGTTCAGGGTTCATTAACCTTACTAATACTGTTCTTAGGAAAGCTTTTTAGAACTGAAAATCAACTTTAATCAACTGTTTCTATTGCTTTTACAACACTTGGATTTGGGAGTTTGCAATATATCAAGGCTTGCAAGACAGTTGTAATAGGGGTAAATCAAGCATTTTCATGTTGAAAATCAACTATTCTAAAGGGTCTTTGTATGTTATAGTTATGTATGAATAACATAGTTAACAATGTTCAGGGTTCATTAACCTTACTAATACTGTTCTTAGGAAAGCTTTTTAGAACTGAAAATCAACTTTAATCAACTGTTTCTATTGCTTTTACAACACTTGAATTTGGGAGTGTGCAATATATCAAGGCTTGCAAGACAGTTGTAATAGGGGTAAATCAAGCATTTTCATGTTGAAAATCAACTATTCTAAAGGGTCTTTGTATGTTATAGTTATGTATGAATAACATAGTTAACAATGTTCAGGGTTCATTAACCTTACTAATACTGTTCTTAGGAAAGCTTTTTAGAACTGAAAATCAACTTTAATCAACTGTTTCTATTGCTTTTACAACACTTGAATTTGGGAGTGTGCAATATATCAAGGCTTGCAAGACAGTTGTAATAGGGGTAAATCAAGCATTTTCATGTTGAAAATCAACTATTCTAAAGGGTCTTTGTATGTTATAGTTATGTATGAATAACATAGTTAACAATGTTCAGGGTTCATTAACCTTACTAATACTGTTCTTAGGAAAGCTTTTTAGAACTGAAAATCAACTTTAATCAACTGTTTCTATTGCTTTTACAACACTTGAATTTGGGAGTGTGCAATATATCAAGGCTTGCAAGACAGTTGTAATAGGGGTAAATCAAGCATTTTCATGTTGAAAATCAACTATTCTAAAGGGTCTTTGTATGTTATAGTTATGTATGAATAACATAGTTAACAATGTTCAGGGTTCATTAACCTTACTAATACTGTTCTTAGGAAAGCTTTTTAGAACTGAAAATCAACTTTAATCAACTGTTTCTATTGCTTTTACAACACTTGAATTTGGGAGTGTGCAATATATCAAGGCTTGCAAGACAGTTGTAATAGGGGTAAATCAAGCATTTTCATGTTGAAAATCAACTATTCTAAAGGGTCTTTGTATGTTATAGTCATGTATGAATAACATAGTTAACAATGTTCAGGGTTCATTAACCTTACTAATACTGTTCTTAGGAAAGCTTTTAAGAACTGAAAATCAACTTTAATCAACTGTTTCTATTGCTTTTACAACACTTGGATTTGGGAGTTTGCAATATATCAAGGCTTGCAAGACAGTTGTAATAGGGGTAAATCAAGCATTTTCATGTTGAAAATCAACTATTCTAAAGGGTCTTTGTATGTTATAGTTATGTATGAATAACATAGTTAACAATGTTCAGGGTTCATTAACCTTACTAATACTGTTCTTGGGAAAGCTTTTTAGAACTGAAAATCAACTTTAATCAACTGTTTCTATTGCTTTTACAACACTTGGATTTGGGAGTTTGCAATATATCAAGGCTTGCAAGACAGTTGTAATAGGGGTAAATCAAGCATTTTCATGTTGAAAATCAACTATTCTAAAGGGTCTTTGTATGTTATAGTTATGTATGAATAACATAGTTAACAATGTTCAGGGTTCATTAACCTTACTAATACTGTTCTTAGGAAAGCTTTTTAGAACTGAAAATCAACTTTAATCAACTGTTTCTATTGCTTTTACAACACTTGAATTTGGGAGTGTGCAATATATCAAGGCTTGCAAGACAGTTGTAATAGGGGTAAATCAAGCATTTTCATGTTGAAAATCAACTATTCTAAAGGGTCTTTGTATGTTATAGTTATGTATGAATAACATAGTTAACAATGTTCAGGGTTCATTAACCTTACTAATACTGTTCTTAGGAAAGCTTTTTAGAACTGAAAATCAACTTTAATCAACTGTTTCTATTGCTTTTACAACACTTGAATTTGGGAGTGTGCAATATATCAAGGCTTGCAAGACAGTTGTAATAGGGGTAAATCAAGCATTTTCATGTTGAAAATCAACTATTCTAAAGGGTCTTTGTATGTTATAGTTATGTATAAATAACATAGTTAACAATGTTCAGGGTTCATTAACCTTACTAATACTGTTCTTAGGAAAGCTTTTTAGAACTGAAAATCAACTTTAATCAACAGTTTCTATTGCTTTTACAACACTTGAATTTGGGAGTGTGCAATATATCAAGGCTTGCAAGACAGTTGTAAAAGGGGTAAATCAAGCATTTTCATGTTGAAAATCAACTATTCTAAAGGGTCTTTGTATGTTATAGTTATGTATGAATAACATAGTTAACAATGTTCAGGGTTCATTAACCTTACTAATACCGTTCTTAGGAAAGCTTTTTAGAACTGAAAATCAACTTTAATCAACTGTTTCTATTGCTTTTACAACACTTGAATTTGGGAGTGTGCAATATATCGAGGCTTGCAAGACAGTTGTAAAAGGGGTAAATCAAGCATTTTCATGTTAAAAATCAACTATTCTAAAGGGTCTTTGTATGTTATAGTTATGTATGAATAACATAGTTAACAATGTTCAGGGTTCATTAACCTTACTAATACTGTTCTTAGGAAAGCTTTTTAGAATTGAAAATCAACTTTAATCAACTGTTTCTATTGCTTTTACAACACTTGAATTTGGGAGTGTGCAATATATCAAGGCTTGCAAGACAGTTGTAATAGGGGTAAATCAAGCATTTTCATGTTGAATATCAACTATTCTGAAGGGTCTTTGTATGTTATAGTTATGTATGAATAACATAGTTAACAATGTTCAGGGTTCATTGACCTTACTAATACTGTTCTTAAGAAAGCTTTTTAGAACTGAAAATCAACTTTAATCAACTGTTTCTATTGCTTTTACAACACTTGAATTTGGGAATGTGCAATATATCAAGGCTTGCAAGACAGTTGTAATAGGGGTAAATCAAGCATTTTCATGTTGAAAATCAACTATTCTAAAGGGTCTTTGTATGTTATAGTTATGTATGAATAACATAGTTAACAATGTTCAGGGTTCATTAACCTTACTAATACTGTTCTTAGGAAAGCTTTTTAGAACTGAAAATCAACTTTAATCAACTGTTTCTATTGCTTTTACAACACTTGAATTTGGGAGTGTGCAATATATCAAGGCTTGCAAGACAGTTGTAATAGGGGTAAATCAAGCATTTTCATGTTGAAAATCAACTATTCTAAAGGGTCTTTGTATGTTATAGTTATGTATGAATAACATAGTTAACAATGTTCAGGGTTCATTAACCTTACTAATACTGTTCTTAGGAAAGCTTTTTAGAACTGAAAATCAACTTTAATCAACTGTTTCTATTGCTTTTACAACACTTGGATTTGGGAGTTTGCAATATATCAAGGCTTGCGAGACAGTTGTAATAGGGGTAAATCAAGCATTTTCATGTTGAAAATCAACTATTCTAAAGGGTCTTTGTATGTTATAGTTATGTATGAATAACATAGTTAACAATGTTCAGGGTTCATTAACCTTACTAATACTGTTCTTAGGAAAGCTTTTTAGAACTGAAAATCAACTTTAATCAACTGTTTCTATTGCTTTTACAACACTTGATTTTGGGAGTTTGAATACATCAAGAGTTGCAAGACAGTTGTAATAGGGGTAAATCAAGCATTTTCATGTTGAAAATCAACTATTCTAAAGGGTCTTTGTATGTTATAGTTATGTATGAATAACATAGTTAACAATGTTCAGGGTTCATTAACCTTACTAATACTGTTCTTAGGAAAGCTTTTTAGAACTGAAAATCAACTTTAATCAACTGTTTCTATTGCTTTTACAACACTTGAATTTGGGAGTGTGCAATATATCAAGGCTTGCAAGACAGTTGTAAAAAGGGTAAATCAAGCATTTTCATGTTGAAAATCAACTATTCTAAAGGGGCTTTGTATGTTATAGTTATGTATGAATAACATAGTTAACAATGTTCAGGGTTCATTAACCTTACTAATACTGTTCTTAGGAAAGCTTTTTAGAACTGAAAATCAACTTTAATCAACTGTTTCTATTGCTTTTACAACACTTGAATTTGGGAGTGTGCAATATATCAAGGCTTGCAAGACAGTTGTAATAGGGGTAAATCAAGCATTTTTCATGTTGAAAATCAACTATTCTAAAGGGTCTTTGTATGTTATAGTTATGTATGAATAACATAGTTAACAATGTTCAGGGTTCATTAACCTTACTAATACTGTTCTTAGGAAAGCTTTTTAGAACTGAAAATCAACTTTAATCAACTGTTTCTATTGCTTTTACAACACTTGGATTTGGGAGTTTGCAATATATCAAGGCTTGCAAGACAGTTGTAATAGGGGTAAATCAAGCATTTTCATGTTGAAAATCAACTATTCTAAAGGGTCTTTGTATGTTATAGTTATGTATGAATAACATAGTTAACAATGTTCAGGGTTCATTAACCTTACTAATACTGTTCTTAGGAAAGCTTTTTAGAACTGAAAATCAACTTTAATCAACTGTTTCTATTGCTTTTACAACACTTGAATTTGGGAGTGTGCAATATATCAAGGCTTGCAAGACAGTTGTAATAGGGGTAAATCAAGCATTTTCATGTTGAAAATCAACTATTCTAAAGGGTCTTTGTATGTTATAGTTATGTATGAATAACATAGTTAACAATGTTCAGGGTTCATTAACCTTACTAATACTGTTCTTAGGAAAGCGTTTTAGAACTGAAAATCAACTTTAATCAACTGTTTCTATTGCTTTTACAACACTTGATTTTGGGAGTTTGCAATATATCAAGAGTTGCAAGACAGTTGTAATAGGGGTAAATCAAGCATTTTCATGTTGAAAATCAACTATTCTAAAGGGTCTTTGTATGTTATAGTTATGTATGAATAACATAGTTAACAATGTTCAGGGTTCATTAACCTTACTAATACTGTTCTTAGGAAAGCTTTTTAGAACTGAAAATCAACTTTAATCAACTGTTTCTATTGCTTTTACAACACTTGAATTTGGGAGTGTGCAATATATCAAGGCTTGCAAGACAGTTGTAAAAAGGGTAAATCAAGCATTTTCATGTTGAAAATCAACTATTCTAAAGGGTCTTTGTATGTTATAGTTATGTATGAATAACATAGTTAACAATGTTCAGGGTTCATTAACCTTACTAATACTGTTCTTAGGAAAGCTTTTTAGAACTGAAAATCAACTTTAATCAACTGTTTCTATTGCTTTTACAACACTTGAATTTGGGAGTGTGCAATATATCAAGGCTTGCAAGACAGTTGTAATAGGGGTAAATCAAGCATTTTCATGTTGAAAATCAACTATTCTAAAGGGTCTTTGTATGTTATAGTTATGTATGAATAACATAGTTAACAATGTTCAGGGTTCATTAACCTTACTAATACTGTTCTTAGGAAAGCTTTTTAGAACTGAAAATCAACTTTAATCAACTGTTTCTATTGCTTTTACAACACTTGGATTTGGGAGTTTGCAATATATCAAGGCTTGCAAGACAGTTGTAATAGGGGTAAATCAAGCATTTTCATGTTGAAAATCAACTATTCTAAAGGGTCTTTGTATGTTATAGTTATGTATGAATAACATAGTTAACAATGTTCAGGGTTCATTAACCTTACTAATACTGTTCTTAGGAAAGCTTTTTAGAACTGAAAATCAACTTTAATCAACTGTTTCTATTGCTTTTACAACACTTGGATTTCGGAGTTTGCAATATATCAAGGCTTGCAAGACAGTTGTAATAGGGGTAAATCAAGCATTTTCATGTTGAAAATCAACTATTCTAAAGGGTCTTTGTATGTTATAGTTATGTATGAATAACATAGTTAACAATGTTCAGGGTTCATTAACCTTACTAATACTGTTCTTAGGAAAGCTTTTTAGAACTGAAAATCAACTTTAATCAACTGTTTCTATTGCTTTTACAACACTTGGATTTGGGAGTTTGCAATATATCAAGGCTTGTTGTAATAGGGGTAAATCAAGCATTTTCATGTTGAAAATCAACTATTCTAAAGGGTCTTTGTATGTTATAGTTATGTATGAATAACATAATTAACAATGTTCAGGGTTCATTAACCTTACTAATACTGTTCTTAGGAAAGCTTTTTAGAACTGAAAATCAACTTTAATCAACTGTTTCTATTGCTTTTACAACACTTGAATTTGGGAGTGTGCAACATATCAAGGCTTGCAAGACAGTTGTAAAAGGGTTAAATCAAGCATTTTCATGTTGAAAATCAACTATTCTAAAGGGTCTTTGTATGTTATAGTTATGTAAAATAACATAGTTAACAATGTTCAGGGTTCATTAACCTTACTAATACTGTTCTTAGGAAAGCTTTTTAGAACTGAAAATCAACTTTAATCAACTGTTTCTATTGCTTTTACAACACTTGGATTTGGGAGTTTGCAATATATCAAGGCTTGCAAGACAGTTGTAATAGGGGTAAATCAAGCATTTTCATGTTGAAAATCAACTATTCTAAAGGGTCTTTGTATGTTATAGTTATGTATGAATAACATAGTTAACAATGTTCAGGGTTCATTAACCTTACTAATACTGTTCTTAGGAAAGCTTTTTAGAAGTGAAAATCAACTTTAATCAACTGTTTCTAATGCTTTTACAACACTTGGATTTGGGAGTTTGCAATATATCAAGGCTTGCAAGACAGTTGTAATAGGGGTAAATCAAGCATTTTCATGTTGAAAATCAACTATTCTAAAGGGTCTTTGTATGTTATAGTTATGTATGAATAACATAGTTAACAATGTTCAGGGTTCATTAACCTTACTAATACTGTTCTTAGGAAAGCTTTTTAGAACTGAAAATCAACTTTAATCAACTGTTTCTATTGCTTTTACAACACTTGAATTTGGGAGTGTGCAACATATCAAGGCTTGCAAGACAGTTGTAAAAGGGGTAAATCAAGCATTTTCATGTTGAAAATCAACTATTCTAAAGGGTCTTTGTATGTTATAGTTATGTATGAATAACATAGTTAACAATGTTCAGGGTTCATTGACCTTACTAATACTGTTCTTAGGAAAGCTTTTTAGAACTGAAAATCAACTTTAATCAACTGTTTCTATTGCTTTTACAACACTTGAATTTGGGAGTGTGCAATATATCAAGGCTTGCAAGACAGTTGTAATAGGGGTAAATCAAGCATTTTCATGTTGAAAATCAACTATTATAAAGGGTCTTTGTATGTTATAGTTATGTATGAATAACATAGTTAACAATGTTCAGGGTTCATTAACCTTACTAATACTGTTCTTAGGAAAGCTTTTTAGAACTGAAAATCAACTTTAATAAACTGTTTCTATTGCTTTTACAACACTTGATTTTGGGAGTTTGCAATATATCAAGGCTTGCAAGACAGTTGTAAAAGGGGTAAATCAAGCATTTTCATGTTGAAAATCAACTATTCTAAAGGGTCTTTTTCAGTTATAGTTATGTATGAATAACATAGTTAACAATGTTCAGGGTTCATTAACCTTACTAATACTGTTCTTAGGAAAGCTTTTTAGAACTGAAAATCAACTTTAATCAACTGTTTCTATTGCTTTTACAACACTTGAATTTGGGAGTGTGCAATATATCAAGGCTTGCAAGACAGTTGTAATAGGGGTAAATCAAGCATTTTCATGTTGAAAATCAACTATTCTAAAGGGTCTTTGTATGTTATAGTTATGTATGAATAACATAGTTAACAATGTTCAGGGTTCATTAACCTTACTAATACTGTTCTTAGGAAAGCTTTTTAGAACTGAAAATCAACTTTAATCAACTGTTTCTATTGCTTTTACAACACTTGGATTTGGGAGTTTGCAATATATCAAGGCTTGCAAGACAGTTGTAATAGGGGTAAATCAAGCATTTTCATGTTGAAAATCAACTATTCTAAAGGGTCTTTGTATGTTATAGTTATGTATGAATAACATAATTAACAATGTTCAGGGTTCATTAACCTTACTAATACTGTTCTTAGGAAAGCTTTTTAGAACTGAAAATCAACTTTAATCAACTGTTTCTATTGCTTTTACAACACTTGAATTTGGGAGTGTGCAACATATCAAGGCTTGCAAGACAGTTGTAAAAGGGTTAAATCAAGCATTTTCATGTTGAAAATCAACTATTCTAAAGGGTCTTTGTATGTTATAGTTATGTAAAATAACATAGTTAACAATGTTCAGGGTTCATTAACCTTACTAATACTGTTCTTAGGAAAGCTTTTTAGAACTGAAAATCAACTTTAATCAACTGTTTCTATTGCTTTTACAACACTTGGATTTGGGAGTTTGCAATATATCAAGGCTTGCAAGACAGTTGTAATAGGGGTAAATCAAGCATTTTCATGTTGAAAATCAACTATTCTAAAGGGTCTTTGTATGTTATAGTTATGTATGAATAACATAGTTAACAATGTTCAGGGTTCATTAACCTTACTAATACTGTTCTTAGGAAAGCTTTTTAGAAGTGAAAATCAACTTTAATCAACTGTTTCTAATGCTTTTACAACACTTGGATTTGGGAGTTTGCAATATATCAAGGCTTGCAAGACAGTTGTAATAGGGGTAAATCAAGCATTTTCATGTTGAAAATCAACTATTCTAAAGGGTCTTTGTATGTTATAGTTATGTATGAATAACATAGTTAACAATGTTCAGGGTTCATTAACCTTACTAATACTGTTCTTAGGAAAGCTTTTTAGAACTGAAAATCAACTTTAATCAACTGTTTCTATTGCTTTTACAACACTTGAATTTAGGAGTGTGCAACATATCAAGGCTTGCAAGACAGTTGTAAAAGGGGTAAATCAAGCATTTTCATGTTGAAAATCAACTATTCTAAAGGGTCTTTGTATGTTATAGTTATGTATGAATAACATAGTTAACAATGTTCAGGGTTCATTGACCTTACTAATACTGTTCTTAGGAAAGCTTTTTAGAACTGAAAATCAACTTTAATCAACTGTTTCTATTGCTTTTACAACACTTGAATTTGGGAGTGTGCAATATATCAAGGCTTGCAAGACAGTTGTAATAGGGGTAAATCAAGCATTTTCATGTTGAAAATCAACTATTATAAAGGGTCTTTGTATGTTATAGTTATGTATGAATAACATAGTTAACAATGTTCAGGGTTCATTAACCTTACTAATACTGTTCTTAGGAAAGCTTTTTAGAACTGAAAATCAACTTTAATAAACTGTTTCTATTGCTTTTACAACACTTGATTTTGGGAGTTTGCAATATATCAAGGCTTGCAAGACAGTTGTAAAAGGGGTAAATCAAGCATTTTCATGTTGAAAATCAACTATTCTAAAGGGTCTTTTTCAGTTATAGTTATGTATGAATAACATAGTTAACAATGTTCAGGGTTCATTAACCTTACTAATACTGTTCTTAGGAAAGCTTTTTAGAACTGAAAATCAACTTTAATCAACTGTTTCTATTGCTTTTACAACACTTGAATTTGGGAGTGTGCAATATATCAAGGCTTGCAAGACAGTTGTAATAGGGGTAAATCAAGCATTTTCATGTTGAAAATCAACTATTCTAAAGGGTCTTTGTATGTTATAGTTATGTATGAATAACATAGTTAACAATGTTCAGGGTTCATTAACCTTACTAATACTGTTCTTAGGAAAGCTTTTTAGAACTGAAAATCAACTTTAATCAACTGTTTCTATTGCTTTTACAACACTTGGATTTGGGAGTTTGCAATATATCAAGGCTTGCAAGACAGTTGTAATAGGGGTAAATCAAGCATTTTCATGTTGAAAATCAACTATTCTAAAGGGTCTTTGTATGTTATAGTTATGTATGAATAACATAATTAACAATGTTCAGGGTTCATTAACCTTACTAATACTGTTCTTAGGAAAGCTTTTTAGAACTGAAAATCAACTTTAATCAACTGTTTCTATTGCTTTTACAACACTTGAATTTGGGAGTGTGCAACATATCAAGGCTTGCAAGACAGTTGTAAAAGGGGTAAATCAAGCATTTTCATGTTGAAAATCAACTATTCTAAAGGGTCTTTGTATGTTATAGTTATGTATGAATAACATAGTTAACAATGTTCAGGGTTCATTAACCTTACTAATACTGTTCTTAGGAAAGCTTTTTAGAACTGAAAATCAACTTTAATCAACTGTTTCTATTGCTTTTACAACACTTGGATTTGGGAGTTTGCAATATATCAAGGCTTGCAAGACAGTTGTAATAGGGGTAAATCAAGCATTTTCATGTTGAAAATCAACTATTCTAAAGGGTGTTTGTATGTTATAGTTATGTATGAATAACATAGTTAACAATGTTCAGGGTTCATTAACCTTACTAATACTGTTCTTAGGAAAGCTTTTTAGAAGTGAAAATCAACTTTAATCAACTGTTTCTAATGCTTTTACAACACTTGGATTTGGGAGTTTGCAATATATCAAGGCTTGCAAGACAGTTGTAATAGGGGTAAATCAAGCATTTTCATGTTGAAAATCAACTATTCTAAAGGGTCTTTGTCAGTTATAGTTATGTATGAATAACATAGTTAACAATGTTCAGGGTTCATTAACCTTACTAATACTGTTCTTAGGAAAGCTTTTTAGAACTGAAAATCAACTTTAATCAACTGTTTCTATTGCTTTTACAACACTTGAATTTGGGAGTGTGCAATATATCAAGGCTTGCAAGACAGTTGTAAAAGGGGTAAATCAAGCATTTTCATGTTGAAAATCAACTATTCTAAAGGGTCTTTGTATGTTATAGTTATGTATGAATAACATAGTTAACAATGTTCAGGGTTCATTAACCTTACTAATACTGTTCTTAGGAAAGCTTTTTAGAACTGAAAATCAACTTTAATCAACTGTTTCTATTGCTTTTACAACACTTGAATTTGGGTGTGTGCAACATATCAAGGCTTGCAAGACAGTTGTAAAAGGGGTAAATCAAGCATTTTCATGTTGAAAATCAACTATTCTAAAGGGTCTTTGTATGTTATAGTTATGTAAAATAACATAGTTAACAATGTTCAGGGTTCATTAACCTTACTAATACTGTTCTTAGGAAAGCTTTTTAGAACTGAAAATCAACTTTAATCAACTGTTTCTATTGCTTTTACAACACTTGGATTTGGGAGTTTGCAATATATCAAGGCTTGCAAGACAGTTGTAATAGGGGTAAATCAAGCATTTTCATGTTGAAAATCAACTATTCTAAAGGGTCTTTGTATGTTATAGTTATGTATGAATAACATAGTTAACAATTTTCAGGGTTCATTAACCTTACTAATACTGTTCTTAGGAAAGCTTTTTAGAACTGAAAATCAACTTTAATCAACTGTTTCTAATGCTTTTACAACACTTGGATTTGGGAGTTTGCAATATATCAAGGCTTGCAAGACAGTTGTAATAGGGGTAAATCAAGCATTTTCATGTTGAAAATCAACTATTCTAAAGGGTCTTTGTATGTTATAGTTATGTATGAATAACATAGTTAACAATGTTCAGGGTTCATTAACCTTACTAATACTGTTCTTAGGAAAGCTTTTTAGAACTGAAAATCAACTTTAATCAACTGTTTCTATTGCTTTTACAACACTTGAATTTGGGAGTGTGCAACATATCAAGGCTTGCAAGACAGTTGTAAAAGGGGTAAATCAAGCATTTTCATGTTGAAAATCAACTATTCTAAAGGGTCTTTGTATGTTATAGTTATGTATGAATAACATAGTTAACAATGTTCAGGGTTCATTGACCTTACTAATACTGTTATTAGGAAAGCTTTTTAGAACTGAAAATCAACTTTAATCAACTGTTTCTATTGCTTTTACAACACTTGGATTTGGGAGTTTGCAATATATCAAGGCTTGCAAGACAGTTGTAATAGGGGTAAATCAAGCATTTTCATGTTGAAAATCAACTATTCTAAAGGGTCTTTGTATGTTATAGTTATGTATGAATAACATAGTTAACAATGTTCAGGGTTCATTAACCTTACTAATACTGTTCTTAGGAAAGCTTTTTAGAACTGAAAATCAACTTTAATCAACTGTTTCTATTGCTTTTACAACACTTGAATTTGGGAGTGTGCAACATATCAAGGCTTGCAAGACAGTTGTAAAAGGGGTAAATCAAGCATTTTCATGTTGAAAATCAACTATTCTAAAGGGTCTTTGTATGTTATAGTTATGTATGAATAACATAGTTAACAATGTTCAGGGTTCATTGACCTTACTAATACTGTTCTTAGGAAAGCTTTTTAGAACTGAAAATCAACTTTAATCAACTGTTTCTATTGCTTTTACAACACTTGAATTTGGGAGTGTGCAATATATCAAGGCTTGCAAGACAGTTGTAATAGGGGTAAATCAAGCATTTTCATGTTGAAAATCAACTATTATAAAGGGTCTTTGTATGTTATAGTTATGTATGAATAACATAGTTAACAATGTTCAGGGTTCATTAACCTTACTAATACTGTTCTTAGGAAAGCTTTTTAGAACTGAAAATCAACTTTAATAAACTGTTTCTATTGCTTTTACAACACTTGATTTTGGGAGTTTGCAATATATCAAGGCTTGCAAGACAGTTGTAAAAGGGGTAAATCAAGCATTTTCATGTTGAAAATCAACTATTCTAAAGGGTCTTTTTCAGTTATAGTTATGTATGAATAACATAGTTAACAATGTTCAGGGTTCATTAACCTTACTAATACTGTTCTTAGGAAAGCTTTTTAGAACTGAAAATCAACTTTAATCAACTGTTTCTATTGCTTTTACAACACTTGAATTTGGGAGTGTGCAATATATCAAGGCTTGCAAGACAGTTGTAATAGGGGTAAATCAAGCATTTTCATGTTGAAAATCAACTATTCTAAAGGGTCTTTGTATGTTATAGTTATGTATGAATAACATAGTTAACAATGTTCAGGGTTCATTAACCTTACTAATACTGTTCTTAGGAAAGCTTTTTAGAACTGAAAATCAACTTTAATCAACTGTTTCTATTGCTTTTACAACACTTGGATTTGGGAGTTTGCAATATATCAAGGCTTGCAAGACAGTTGTAATAGGGGTAAATCAAGCATTTTCATGTTGAAAATCAACTATTCTAAAGGGTCTTTGTATGTTATAGTTATGTATGAATAACATAATTAACAATGTTCAGGGTTCATTAACCTTACTAATACTGTTCTTAGGAAAGCTTTTTAGAACTGAAAATCAACTTTAATCAACTGTTTCTATTGCTTTTACAACACTTGAATTTGGGAGTGTGCAACATATCAAGGCTTGCAAGACAGTTGTAAAAGGGGTAAATCAAGCATTTTCATGTTGAAAATCAACTATTCTAAAGGGTCTTTGTATGTTATAGTTATGTATGAATAACATAGTTAACAATGTTCAGGGTTCATTAACCTTACTAATACTGTTCTTAGGAAAGCTTTTTAGAACTGAAAATCAACTTTAATCAACTGTTTCTATTGCTTTTACAACACTTGGATTTGGGAGTTTGCAATATATCAAGGCTTGCAAGACAGTTGTAATAGGGGTAAATCAAGCATTTTCATGTTGAAAATCAACTATTCTAAAGGGTGTTTGTATGTTATAGTTATGTATGAATAACATAGTTAACAATGTTCAGGGTTCATTAACCTTACTAATACTGTTCTTAGGAAAGCTTTTTAGAAGTGAAAATCAACTTTAATCAACTGTTTCTAATGCTTTTACAACACTTGGATTTGGGAGTTTGCAATATATCAAGGCTTGCAAGACAGTTGTAATAGGGGTAAATCAAGCATTTTCATGTTGAAAATCAACTATTCTAAAGGGTCTTTGTCAGTTATAGTTATGTATGAATAACATAGTTAACAATGTTCAGGGTTCATTAACCTTACTAATACTGTTCTTAGGAAAGCTTTTTAGAACTGAAAATCAACTTTAATCAACTGTTTCTATTGCTTTTACAACACTTGAATTTGGGAGTGTGCAATATATCAAGGCTTGCAAGACAGTTGTAAAAGGGGTAAATCAAGCATTTTCATGTTGAAAATCAACTATTCTAAAGGGTCTTTGTATGTTATAGTTATGTATGAATAACATAGTTAACAATGTTCAGGGTTCATTAACCTTACTAATACTGTTCTTAGGAAAGCTTTTTAGAACTGAAAATCAACTTTAATCAACTGTTTCTATTGCTTTTACAACACTTGAATTTGGGTGTGTGCAACATATCAAGGCTTGCAAGACAGTTGTAAAAGGGGTAAATCAAGCATTTTCATGTTGAAAATCAACTATTCTAAAGGGTCTTTGTATGTTATAGTTATGTAAAATAACATAGTTAACAATGTTCAGGGTTCATTAACCTTACTAATACTGTTCTTAGGAAAGCTTTTTAGAACTGAAAATCAACTTTAATCAACTGTTTCTATTGCTTTTACAACACTTGGATTTGGGAGTTTGCAATATATCAAGGCTTGCAAGACAGTTGTAATAGGGGTAAATCAAGCATTTTCATGTTGAAAATCAACTATTCTAAAGGGTCTTTGTATGTTATAGTTATGTATGAATAACATAGTTAACAATGTTCAGGGTTCATTAACCTTACTAATACTGTTCTTAGGAAAGCTTTTTAGAACTGAAAATCAACTTTAATCAACTGTTTCTAATGCTTTTACAACACTTGGATTTGGGAGTTTGCAATATATCAAGGCTTGCAAGACAGTTGTAATAGGGGTAAATCAAGCATTTTCATGTTGAAAATCAACTATTCTAAAGGGTCTTTGTATGTTATAGTTATGTATGAATAACATAGTTAACAATGTTCAGGGTTCATTGACCTTACTAATACTGTTCTTAGGAAAGCTGTTTAGAACTGAAAATCAACTTTAATCAACTGTTTCTATTGCTTTTACAACACTTGAATTTTAGAGTGTGCAATATATCAAGGCTTGCAAGACTGTTGTAATAGGGGTAAATCAAGCATTTTCATGTTGAAAATCAACTATTCTAAAGGGTGTTTGTATGTTATAGTTATTTATGAATAACATAGTTAACAATGTTCAGGGTTCTTTGACCTTACTAATACTGTTCTTAGGAAAGCTTTTTAGAACTGAAAATCAACTTTAATCAACTGTTTCTATTGCTTTTACAACACTTGAATTTGGGAGTGTGCAACATATCAAGGCTTGCAAGACAGTTGTAAAAGGGGTAAATCAAGCATTTTCATGTTGAAAATCAACTATTCTAAAGGGTCTTTGTATGTTATAGTTATGTATGAATAACATAGTTAACAATGTTCAGGGTTCATTGACCTTACTAATACTGTTCTTAGGAAAGCTTTTTAGAACTGAAAATCAACTTTAATCAACTGTTTCTATTGCTTTTACAACACTTGAATTTGGGAGTGTGCAATATATCAAGGCTTGCAAGACAGTTGTAATAGGGGTAAATCAAGCATTTTCACGTTGAAAATCAACTATTCTAAAGGGTCTTTGTATGTTATAGTTATGTATGAATAACATAGTTAACAATGTTCAGGGTTCATTAACCTTACTAATACTGTTCTTAGGAAAGCTTTTTAGAACTGAAAATCAACTTTAATAAACTGTTTCTATTGCTTTTACAACACTTGATTTTGGGAGTTTGCAATATATCAAGGCTTGCAAGACAGTTGTAAAAGGGGTAAATCAAGCATTTTCATGTTGAAAATCAACTATTCTAAAGGGTCTTTTTCAGTTATAGTTATGTATGAATAACATAGTTAACAATGTTCAGGGTTCATTAACCTTACTAATACTGTTCTTAGGAAAGCTTTTTAGAACTGAAAATCAACTTTAATCAACTGTTTCTATTGCTTTTACAACACTTGAATTTGGGAGTGTGCAATATATCAAGGCTTGCAAGACAGTTGTAATAGGGGTAAATCAAGCATTTTCATGTTGAAAATCAACTATTCTAAAGGGTCTTTGTATGTTATAGTTATGTATGAATAACATAGTTAACAATGTTCAGGGTTCATTAACCTTACTAATACTGTTCTTAGGAAAGCTTTTTAGAACTGAAAATCAACTTTAATCAACTGTTTCTATTGCTTTTACAACACTTGGATTTGGGAGTTTGCAATATATCAAGGCTTGCAAGACAGTTGTAATAGGGGTAAATCAAGCATTTTCATGTTGAAAATCAACTATTCTAAAGGGTCTTTGTATGTTATAGTTATGTATGAATAACATAATTAACAATGTTCAGGGTTCATTAACCTTACTAATACTGTTCTTAGGAAAGCTTTTTAGAACTGAAAATCAACTTTAATCAACTGTTTCTATTGCTTTTACAACACTTGAATTTGGGTGTGTGCAACATATCAAGGCTTGCAAGACAGTTGTAAAAGGGGTAAATCAAGCATTTTCATGTTGAAAATCAACTATTCTAAAGGGTCTTTGTATGTTATAGTTATGTATGAATAACATAGTTAACAATGTTCAGGGTTCATTAACCTTACTAATACTGTTCTTAGGAAAGCTTTTTAGAACTGAAAATCAACTTTAATCAACTGTTTCTATTGCTTTTACAACACTTGGATTTGGGAGTTTGCAATATATCAAGGCTTGCAAGACAGTTGTAATAGGGGTAAATCAAGCATTTTCATGTTGAAAATCAACTATTCTAAAGGGTCTTTGTATGTTATAGTTATGTATGAATAACATAGTTAACAATGTTCAGGGTTCATTAACCTTACTAATACTGTTCTTAGGAAAGCTTTTTAGAAGTGAAAATCAACTTTAATCAACTGTTTCTAATGCTTTTACAACACTTGGATTTGGGAGTTTGCAATATATCAAGGCTTGCAAGACAGTTGTAATAGGGGTAAATCAAGCATTTTCATGTTGAAAATCAACTATTCTAAAGGGTCTTTGTCAGTTATAGTTATGTATGAATAACATAGTTAACAATGTTCAGGGTTCATTAACCTTACTAATACTGTTCTTAGGAAAGCTTTTTAGAACTGAAAATCAACTTTAATCAACTGTTTCTATTGCTTTTACAACACTTGAATTTGGGAGTGTGCAATATATCAAGGCTTGCAAGACAGTTGTAAAAGGGGTAAATCAAGCATTTTCATGTTGAAAATCAACTATTCTAAAGGGTCTTTGTATGTTATAGTTATGTATGAATAACATAGTTAACAATGTTCAGGGTTCATTAACCTTACTAATACTGTTCTTAGGAAAGCTTTTTAGAACTGAAAATCAACTTTAATCAACTGTTTCTATTGCTTTTACAACACTTGAATTTGGGAGTGTGCAATATATCAAGGCTTGCAAGACAGTTGTAATAGGGGTAAATCAAGCATTTTCATGTTGAAAATCAACTATTCTAAAGGGTCTTTGTATGTTATAGTTGTGTATGAATAACATAGTTAACAATGTTCAGGGTTCATTAACCTTACTAATACTGTTCTTAGGAAAGCTTTTTAGAACTGAAAATCAACTTTAATCAACTGTTTCTATTGCTTTTACAACACTTGAATTTGGGAGTGTGCAATATATCAAGGCTTGCAAGACAGTTGTAATAGGGGTAAATCAAGCATTTTCATGTTGAAAATCAACTATTCTAAAGGGTCTTTGTATGTTATAGTTATGTATGAATAACATAGTTAACAATGTTCAGGGTTCATTAACCTTACTAATACTGTTCTTAGGAAAGCTTTTTAGAACTGAAAATCAACTTTAATCAACTGTTTCTATTGCTTTTACAACACTTGGATTTGGGAGTTTGCAATATATCAAGGCTTGCAAGACAGTTGTAATAGGGGTAAATCAAGCATTTTCATGTTGAAAATCAACTATTCTAAAGGGTCTTTGTATGTTATAGTTATGTATGAATAACATAATTAACAATGTTCAGGGTTCATTAACCTTACTAATACTGTTCTTAGGAAAGCTTTTTAGAACTGAAAATCAACTTTAATCAACTGTTTCTATTGCTTTTACAACACTTGAATTTGGGTGTGTGCAACATATCAAGGCTTGCAAGACAGTTGTAAAAGGGGTAAATCAAGCATTTTCATGTTGAAAATCAACTATTCTAAAGGGTCTTTGTATGTTATAGTTATGTATGAATAACATAGTTAACAATGTTCAGGGTTCATTAACCTTACTAATACTGTTCTTAGGAAAGCTTTTTAGAACTGAAAATCAACTTTAATCAACTGTTTCTATTGCTTTTACAACACTTGGATTTGGGAGTTTGCAATATATCAAGGCTTGCAAGACAGTTGTAATAGGGGTAAATCAAGCATTTTCATGTTGAAAATCAACTATTCTAAAGGGTCTTTGTATGTTATAGTTATGTATGAATAACATAGTTAACAATGTTCAGGGTTCATTAACCTTACTAATACTGTTCTTAGGAAAGCTTTTTAGAAGTGAAAATCAACTTTAATCAACTGTTTCTAATGCTTTTACAACACTTGGATTTGGGAGTTTGCAATATATCAAGGCTTGCAAGACAGTTGTAATAGGGGTAAATCAAGCATTTTCATGTTGAAAATCAACTATTCTAAAGGGTCTTTGTCAGTTATAGTTATGTATGAATAACATAGTTAACAATGTTCAGGGTTCATTAACCTTACTAATACTGTTCTTAGGAAAGCTTTTTAGAACTGAAAATCAACTTTAATCAACTGTTTCTATTGCTTTTACAACACTTGAATTTGGGAGTGTGCAATATATCAAGGCTTGCAAGACAGTTGTAAAAGGGGTAAATCAAGCATTTTCATGTTGAAAATCAACTATTCTAAAGGGTCTTTGTATGTTATAGTTATGTATGAATAACATAGTTAACAATGTTCAGGGTTCATTAACCTTACTAATACTGTTCTTAGGAAAGCTTTTTAGAACTGAAAATCAACTTTAATCAACTGTTTCTATTGCTTTTACAACACTTGAATTTGGGAGTGTGCAATATATCAAGGCTTGCAAGACAGTTGTAATAGGGGTAAATCAAGCATTTTCATGTTGAAAATCAACTATTCTAAAGGGTCTTTGTATGTTATAGTTGTGTATGAATAACATAGTTAACAATGTTCAGGGTTCATTAACCTTACTAATACTGTTCTTAGGAAAGCTTTTTAGAACTGAAAATCAACTTTAATCAACTGTTTCTATTGCTTTTACAACACTTGAATTTGGGAGTGTGCAATATATCAAGGCTTGCAAGACAGTTGTAATAGGGGTAAATCAAGCATTTTCATGTTGAATATCAACTATTCTGAAGGGTCTTTGTATGTTATAGTTATGTATGAATAACATAGTTAACAATGTTCAGGGTTCATTAACCTTACTAATACTGTTCTTAGGAAAGCTTTTTAGAACTGAAAATCAACTTTAATCAACTGTTTCTATTGCTTTTGAAACACTTGAATTTGGGAGTGTGCAATATATCAAGGCTTGCAAGACAGTTGTAATAGGGGTAAATCAAGCATTTTCATGTTGAAAATCAACTATTCTAAAGGGTCTTTGTATGTTATAGTTATGTATGGATAACATAGTTAACAATGTTCAGGGTTCATTAACCTTACTAATACTGTTCTTAGGAAAGCTTTTTAGAACTGAAAATCAACTTTAATCAACTGTTTCTATTGCTTTTACAACACTTGATTTTGGGAGTTTGCAATATATCAAGGCTTGCAAGACAGTTGTAAAAGGTGTAAATCAAGCATTTTCATGTTGAAAATCAACTATTCTAAAGGGTGTTTGTATGTTATAGTTATGTATGAATAACATAATTAACAATGTTCAGGGTTCATTGACCTTACTAATATTGTTCTTAGGAAAGCTTTTTAGAACTGAAAATCAACTTTAATCAACTGTTTCTATTGCTTTTACAACACTTGAATTTGGGAGTGTGCAACATATCAAGGCTTGCAAGACAGTTGTAAAAGGGGTAAATCAAGCATTTTCATGTTGAAAATCAACTATTCTAAAGGGTGTTTGTATGTTATAGTTATTTATGAATAACATAGTTAACAATGTTCAGGGTTCATTGACCTTACTAATACTGTTCTTAGGAAAGCTTTTTAGAACTGAAAATCAACTTTAATCAACTGTTTCTATTGCTTTTACAACACTTGAATTTGGGAGTGTGCAATATATCAAGGCTTGCAAGACAGTTGTAAAAGGGGTAAATCAAGCATTTTCATGTTGAAAATCAACTATTCTAAAGGGTCTTTGTATGTTATAGTTATGTATGAATAACATAGTTAACAATGTTCAGGGTTCATTAACCTTACTAATACTGTTCTTAGGAAAGCTTTTTAGAACTGAAAATCAACTTTAATAAACTGTTTCTATTGCTTTTACAACACTTGATTTTGGGAGTGTGCAATATATCAAGGCTTGCAAGACAGTTGTAAAAGGGGTAAATCAAGCATTTTCATGTTGAAAATCAACTATTCTAAAGGGTCTTTGTATGTTATAGTTATGTATGGATAACATAGTTAACAATGTTCAAGGTTCATTAACCTTACTAATACTGTTCTTAGGAAAGCTTTTTAGAACTGAAAATCAACTTTAATCAACTGTTTCTATTGCTTTTACAACACTTGATTTTGGGAGTGTGCAATATATCAAGGCTTGCAAGACAGTTGTAAAAGGGGTAAATCAAGCATTTTCATGTTGAAAATCAACTATTCTAAAGGGTCTTTGTATGTTATAGTTATGTATGAATAACATAGTTAACAATGTTCAGGGTTCATTGACCTTACTAATACTGTTCTTAGGAAAGCTTTTTAGAACTGAAAATCAACTTTAATCAACTGTTTCTATTGCTTTTACAACACTTGAATTCGGGAGTGTGCAATATATCAAGGCTCGCAAGACAGTTGTAATAGGGGTAAATCAAGCATTTTCATGTTGAAAATCAACTATTCTAAAGGGTCTTTGTATGTTATAGTTATGTATGAATAACATAGTTAACAATGTTCAGGGTTCATTGACCTTACTAATACTGTTCTTAGGAAAGCTTTTTAGAACTGAAAATCAACTTTAATCAACTGTTTCTATTGCTTTTACAACACTTGAATTTGGGAGTGTGCAATATATCAAGGCTTGCAAGACAGTTGTAATAGGGGTAAATCAAGCATTTTCATGTTGAATATCAACTATTCTGAAGGGTCTTTGTATGTTATAGTTATGTATGAATAACATAGTTAACAATGTTCAGGGTTCATTAACCTTACTAATACTGTTCTTAGGAAAGCTTTTTAGAACTGAAAATCAACTTTAATCAACTGTTTCTATTGCTTTTGAAACACTTGAATTTGGGAGTGTGCAATATATCAAGGCTTGCAAGACAGTTGTAATAGGGGTAAATCAAGCATTTTCATGTTGAAAATCAACTATTCTAAAGGGTCTTTGTATGTTATAGTTATGTATGGATAACATAGTTAACAATGTTCAGGGTTCATTAACCTTACTAATACTGTTCTTAGGAAAGCTTTTTAGAACTGAAAATCAACTTTAATCAACTGTTTCTATTGCTTTTACAACACTTGATTTTGGGAGTTTGCAATATATCAAGGCTTGCAAGACAGTTGTAAAAGGTGTAAATCAAGCATTTTCATGTTGAAAATCAACTATTCTAAAGGGTCTTTGTATGTTATAGTTATGTATGAATAACATAATTAACAATGTTCAGGGTTCATTGACCTTACTAATATTGTTCTTAGGAAAGCTTTTTAGAACTGAAAATCAACTTTAATCAACTGTTTCTATTGCTTTTACAACACTTGAATTTGGGAGTGTGCAACATATCAAGGCTTGCAAGACAGTTGTAAAAGGGGTAAATCAAGCATTTTCATGTTGAAAATCAACTATTCTAAAGGGTGTTTGTATGTTATAGTTATTTATGAATAACATAGTTAACAATGTTCAGGGTTCATTGACCTTACTAATACTGTTCTTAGGAAAGCTTTTTAGAACTGAAAATCAACTTTAATCAACTGTTTCTATTGCTTTTACAACACTTGAATTTGGGAGTGTGCAATATATCAAGGCTTGCAAGACAGTTGTAAAAGGGGTAAATCAAGCATTTTCATGTTGAAAATCAACTATTCTAAAGGGTCTTTGTATGTTATAGTTATGTATGAATAACATAGTTAACAATGTTCAGGGTTCATTAACCTTACTAATACTGTTCTTAGGAAAGCTTTTTAGAACTGAAAATCAACTTTAATAAACTGTTTCTATTGCTTTTACAACACTTGATTTTGGGAGTGTGCAATATATCAAGGCTTGCAAGACAGTTGTAAAAGGGGTAAATCAAGCATTTTCATGTTGAAAATCAACTATTCTAAAGGGTCTTTGTATGTTATAGTTATGTATGGATAACATAGTTAACAATGTTCAAGGTTCATTAACCTTACTAATACTGTTCTTAGGAAAGCTTTTTAGAACTGAAAATCAACTTTAATCAACTGTTTCTATTGCTTTTACAACACTTGATTTTGGGAGTGTGCAATATATCAAGGCTTGCAAGACAGTTGTAAAAGGGGTAAATCAAGCATTTTCATGTTGAAAATCAACTATTCTAAAGGGTCTTTGTATGTTATAGTTATGTATGAATAACATAGTTAACAATGTTCAGGGTTCATTGACCTTACTAATACTGTTCTTAGGAAAGCTTTTTAGAACTGAAAATCAACTTTAATCAACTGTTTCTATTGCTTTTACAACACTTGAATTCGGGAGTGTGCAATATATCAAGGCTCGCAAGACAGTTGTAATAGGGGTAAATCAAGCATTTTCATGTTGAAAATCAACTATTCTAAAGGGTCTTTGTATGTTATAGTTATGTATGAATAACATAGTTAACAATGTTCAGGGTTCATTGACCTTACTAATACTGTTCTTAGGAAAGCTTTTTAGAACTGAAAATCAACTTTAATCAACTGTTTCTATTGCTTTTACAACACTTGAATTTGGGAGTTTGCAATATATCAAGGCTTGCAAGACAGTTGTAATAGGGGTAAATCGAGCATTTTCATGTTGAAAATCAACTATTCTAAAGGGTGTTTGTATGTTATAGTTATTTATGAATAACATAGTTAACAAAGTTCAGGGTTCATTGATCTTACTAATACTGTTCTTAGGAAAGCTTTTTAGAACTGAAAATCAACTTTAATCAACTGTTTCTATTGCTTTTACAACACTTGAATTTGGGAGTTTGCAATATATCAAGGCTTGCAAGACAGTTGTAATAGGGGTAAATCAAGCATTTTCATGTTGAAAATCAACTATTCTAAAGGGTCTTTGTATGTTATAGTTATGTATGAATAACATAGTTAACAATGTTCAGGGTTCATTAACCTTACTAGTACTGTTCTTAGGAAAGCTTTTTAGAACTGAAAATCAACTTTAATCAACTGTTTCTATTGCTTTTACAACACTTGAATTTGGGAGTGTGCAATATATCAAGGCTTGCAAGACAGTTGTAAAAGTGGTAAATCAAGCATTTTCATGTTGAAAATCAACTATTCTAAAGGGTCTTTGTATGTTATAGTTATGTATGAATAACATAGTTAACAATGTTCAGGGTTCATTAACCTTACTAATACTGTTCTTAGGAAAGCTTTTTAGAACTGAAAATCAACTTTAATCAACTGTTTCTATTGCTTTTACAACACTTGAATTTGGGAGTGTGCAATATATCAAGGCTTGCAAGACAGTTGTAATAGGGGTAAATCAAGCATTTTCATGTTGAAAATCAACTATTCTAAAGGGTCTTTGTATGTTATAGTTATGTATGAATAACATAGTTAACAATGTTCAGGGTTCATTGACCTTACTAATACTGTTCTTAGGAAAGCTTTTTAGAACTGAAAATCAACTTTAATCAACTGTTTCTATTGCTTTTACAACACTTGAATTTGGGAGTGTGCAATATATCAAGGTTTGCAAGACAGTTGTAATAGGGGTAAATCAAGCATTTTTATGTTGAAAATCAACTATTCTAAAGGGTCTTTGTATGTTATAGTTATGTATGAATAACATAGTTAACAATGTTCAGGGTTCATTAACCTTACTAATACTGTTCTTAGGAAAGCTTTTTAGAACTGAAAATCAACTTTAATCAACTGTTTCTATTGCTTTTACAACACTTGAATTTGGGAGTTTGCAATATATCAAGGCTTGCAAATCAGTTGTAAAAGGGGTAAATCAAGCATTTTCATGTTGAAAATCAACTATTCTAAAGGGTCTTTGTATGTTATAGTTATGTATGAATAACATAGTTAACAATGTTCAGGGTTCATTGACCTTACTAATACTTTTCTTAGGAAAGCTTTTTAGAACTGAAAATCAACTTTAATCAACTGTTTCTATTGCTTTTACAACACTTGAATTTGGGAGTGTGCAATATATCAAGGCTTGCAAGACAGTTGTAATAGGGGTAAATCAAGCATTTTCATGTTGAAAATCAACTATTCTAAAGGGTCTTTGTATGTTATAGTTATTTATGAATAACATATTTAACAATGTTCAGGGTTCATTGACCTTACTAATACTGTTCTTAGGAAAGCTTTTTAGAACTGAAAATCAACTTCAATCAACTGTTTCTATTGCTTTTACAACACTTGAATTTGGGAGTGTGCAATATATCAAGGCTTGCAAGACAGTTGTAATAGGGGTAAATCAAGCATTTTCATGTTGAAAATCAACTATTCTAAATGGTCTTTGTATGTTAGAGTTATGTATAAATAACATAGTTAACAATGTTCAGGGTTCATTAACCTTACTAATACTGTTCTTAGGAAAGCTTTTTAGAACTGAAAATCAACTTTAATCAACTGTTTCTATTGCTTTTACAACACTTGAATTTGGGAGTGTGCAATATATCAAGGCTTGCAAGACAGTTGTAAAAGTGGTAAATCAAGCATTTTCATGTTGAAAATCAACTATTCTAAAGGGTCTTTGTATGTTATAGTTATGTATGAATAACATAGTTAACAATGTTCAGTGTTCATTAACCTTACTAATACTGTTCTTAGGAAAGCTTTTTAGAACTGAAAATCAACTTTAATCAACTGTTTCTATTGCTTTTACAACACTTGAATTTGGGAGTGTGCAATATATCAAGGCTTGCAATACAGTTGTAATAGGGGTAAATCAGGCATTTTCATGTTGAAAATCAACTATTCTAAAGGGTCTTTGTATGTTATAGTTATGTATGGATAACATAGTTAACAATGTTCAAGGTTCATTAACCTTACTAATACTGTTCTTAGGAAAGCTTTTTAGAACTGAAAATCAACTTTAATCAACTGTTTCTATTGCTTTTACAACACTTGATTTTGGGAGTTTGCAATATATCAAGGCTTGCAAGACAGTTGTAAAAGGGGTAAATCAAGCATTTTCATGTTGAAAATCAACTATTCTAAAGGGTCTTTGTATGTTATAGTTATGTATGAATAACATAGTTAACAATGTTCAGGGTTCATTAACCTTACTAATACTGTTCTTAGGAAAGCTTTTCAGAACTGAAAATCAACTTTAATCAACTGTTTCTATTGCTTTTACAACACTTGAATTTGGGAGTGTGCAATATATCAAGGCTTGCAAGACAGTTGTAATAGGGGTAAATCAAGCATTTTCATGTTGAAAATCAACAATTCTAAAGGGTCTTTGTATGTTATAGTTATGTATGAATAACATAGTTAAGAATGTTCAGGGTTAATTAACCTTACTAATACTGTTCTTAGGAAAGCTTTTTAGAACTGAAAATCAACTTTAATCAACTGTTTCAATTGCTTTTACAACACTTGAATTTGGGAGTTTGCAATATATCAAAGCTTGCAAGACAGTTGTAAAAGGGGTAAATCAAGCATTTTCATGTGGAAAATCAACTATTTTAAAGGGTCTTTGTATGTTATAGTTATGTATGAATAACATAGTTAACAATGTTCAGGGTTCATTGACCTTACTAATACTGTTCTTAGGAAAGCTGTTTAGAACTGAAAATCAACTTTAATCAACTGTTTCTATTGCTTTTACAACACTTGAATTTGGGAGTGTGCAATATATCAATGCTTGCAAGACTGTTGTAATAGGGGTAAATCAAGCATTTTCATGTTGAAAATCAACTATTCTAAAGGGTGTTTGTATGTTATAGTTATTTATGAATAACATAGTTAACAATGTTCAGGGTTCATTGACCTTACTAATACTGTTCTTAGGAAAGCTTTTTAGAACTGAAAATCAACTTTAATCAACTGTTTCTATTGCTTTTACAACACTTGAATTTGGGAGTGTGCAATATATCCAGGCTTGCAAGACAGTTGTAATAGGGGTAAATCAAGCATTTTCATGTTGAAAATCAACTATTCTAAAGGGTCTTTGTATGTTATAGTTATGTATGAATAACATAGTTAACAATGTTCAGGGTTCATTAACCTTACTAATACTGTTCTTAGGAAAGCTTTTTAGAACTGAAAATCAACTTTAATCAACTGTTTCTATTGCTTTTACAACACTTGAATTTGGGAGTGTGCAACATATCAAGGCTTGCAAGACAGTTGTAAAAGGGGTAAATCAAGCATTTTCATGTTGAAAATCAACTATTCTAAAGGGTCTTTGTATGTTATAGTTATGTATGAATAACATAGTTAACAATGTTCAGGGTTCATTAACCTTACTAATACTGTTCTTAGGAAAGCTTTTTAGAACTGAAAATCAACTTTAATCAACTGTTTCTATTGCTTTTACAACACTTGAATTTGGGAGTGTGCAATATATCAAGGCTTGCAAGACAGTTGTAATAGGGGTAAATCAAGCATTTTCATGTTGAAAATCAACAATTCTAAAGGGTCTTTGTATGTTATAGTTATGTATGAATAACATAGTTAACAATGTTCAGGGTTAATTAACCTTACTAATACTGTTCTTAGGAAAGCTTTTTAGAACTGAAAATCAACTTTAATCAACTGTTTCAATTGCTTTTACAACACTTGAATTTGGGAGTTTGCAATATATCAAGGCTTGCAAGACAGTTGTAATAGGGGTAAATCAAGCATTTTCATGTGGAAAATCAACTATTTTAAAGGGTCTTTGTATGTTATAGTTATGTATGAATAACATAGTTAACAATGTTCAGGGTTCATTGACCTTACTAATACTGTTCTTAGGAAAGCTGTTTAGAACTGAAAATCAACTTTAATCAACTGTTTCTATTGCTTTTACAACACTTGAATTTTAGAGTGTGCAATATATCAAGGCTTGCAAGACTGTTGTAATAGGGGTAAATCAAGCATTTTCATGTTGAAAATCAACTATTCTAAAGGGTGTTTGTATGTTATAGTTATTTATGAATAACATAGTTAACAATGTTCAGGGTTCTTTGACCTTACTAATACTGTTCTTAGGAAAGCTTTTTAGAACTGAAAATCAACTTTAATCAACTGTTTCTATTGCTTTTACAACACTTGAATTTGGGAGTGTGCAATATATCAAGGCTTGCAAGACAGTTGTAATAGGGGTAAATCAAGCATTTTCATGTTGAAAATCAACTATTCTAAAGGGTCTTTGTATGTTATAGTTATGTATGAATAACATAGTTAACAATGTTCAGGGTTCATTGACCTTACTAATACTGTTCTTAGGAAAGCTTTTTAGAACTGAAAATCAACTTTAATCAACTGTTTCTATTGCTTTTACAACACTTGAATTTGGGAGTGTGCAATATATCAAGGCTTGCAAGACAGTTGTAAAAGTGGTAAATCAAGCATTTTCATGTTGAAAATCAACTATTCTAAAGGGTCTTTGTATGTTATAGTTATGTATGAATAACATAGTTAACAATGTTCAGGGTTCATTAACCTTACTAACTCTGTTCTTAGGAAAGCTTTTTAGAACTGAAAATCAACTTTAATCAACTGTTTCTATTGCTTTTACAACACTTGAATTTGGGAGTGTGCAATATATCAAGGCTTGCAAGACAGTTGTAATAGGGGTAAATCAAGCATTTTCATGTTGAAAATCAACTATTCTAAAGGGTCTTTGTATGTTATAGTTATGTATGGATAACATAGTTAACAATGTTCAAGGTTCATTAACCCTACTAATACTGTTCTTAGGAAAGCTTTTTAGAACTGAAAATCAACTTTAATCAACTGTTTCTATTGCTTTTACAACACTTGAATTTGGGAGTGTGCAATATATCAAGGCTTGCAAGACAGTTGTAATAGGGGTAAATCAAGCATTTTCATGTTGAAAATCAACTATTCTAAAGGGTCTTTGTATGTTATAGTTATGTATGAATAACATAGTTAACAATGTTCAGGGTTCATTAACCTTACTAATACTGTTCTTAGGAAAGCTTTTTAGAACTGAAAATCAACTTTAATCAACTGTTTCTATTGCTTTTACAACACTTGAATTTGGGAGTGTGCAATATATCAAGGCTTGCAAGACAGTTGTAAAAGGGGTAAATCAAGCATTTTCATGTTGAAAATCAACTATTCTAAAGGGTCTTTGTATGTTATAGTTATGTATGAATAACATAGTTAACAATGTTCAGGGTTCATTAACCTTACTAATACTGTTCTTAGGAAAGCTTTTTAGAACTGAAAATCAACTTTAATCAACTGTTTCTATTGCTTTTACAACACTTGAATTTGGGAGTGTGCAATATATCAAGGCTTGCAAGACAGTTGTAATAGGGGTAAATCAAGCATTTTCATGTTGAAAATCAACAATTCTAAAGGGTCTTAGTATGTTATAGTTATGTATGAATAACATAGTTAAGAATGTTCAGGGTTAATTAACCTTACTAATACTGTTCTTAGGAAAGCTTTTTAGAACTGAAAATCAACTTTAATCAACTGTTTCAATTGCTTTTACAACACTTGAATTTGGGAGTTTGCAATATATCAAGGCTTGCAAGACAGTTGTAATAGGGGTAAATCAAGCATTTTCATGTGGAAAATCAACTATTTTAAAGGGTCTTTGTATGTTATAGTTATGTATGAATAACATAGTTAACAATGTTCAGGGTTCATTGACCTTACTAATACTGTTCTTAGGAAAGCTGTTTAGAACTGAAAATCAACTTTAATCAACTGTTTCTATTGCTTTTACAACACTTGAATTTTAGAGTGTGCAATATATCAAGGCTTGCAAGACTGTTGTAATAGGGGTAAATCAAGCATTTTCATGTTGAAAATCAACTATTCTAAAGGGTGTTTGTATGTTATAGTTATTTATGAATAACATAGTTAACAATGTTCAGGGTTCTTTGACCTTACTAATACTGTTCTTAGGAAAGCTTTTTAGAACTGAAAATCAACTTTAATCAACTGTTTCTATTGCTTTTACAACACTTGAATTTGGGAGTGTGCAATATATCAAGGCTTGCAAGACAGTTGTAATAGGGGTAAATCAAGCATTTTCATGTTGAAAATCAACTATTCTAAAGGGTCTTTGTATGTTATAGTTATGTATGAATAACATAGTTAACAATGTTCAGGGTTCATTGACCTTACTAATACTGTTCTTAGGAAAGCTTTTTAGAACTGAAAATCAACTTTAATCAACTGTTTCTATTGCTTTTACAACACTTGAATTTGGGAGTGTGCAATATATCAAGGCTTGCAAGACAGTTGTAAAAGTGGTAAATCAAGCATTTTCATGTTGAAAATCAACTATTCTAAAGGGTCTTTGTATGTTATAGTTATGTATGAATAACATAGTTAACAATGTTCAGGGTTCATTAACCTTACTAACTCTGTTCTTAGGAAAGCTTTTTAGAACTGAAAATCAACTTTAATCAACTGTTTCTATTGCTTTTACAACACTTGAATTTGGGAGTGTGCAATATATCAAGGCTTGCAAGACAGTTGTAATAGGGGTAAATCAAGCATTTTCATGTTGAAAATCAACTATTCTAAAGGGTCTTTGTATGTTATAGTTATGTATGGATAACATAGTTAACAATGTTCAAGGTTCATTAACCCTACTAATACTGTTCTTAGGAAAGCTTTTTAGAACTGAAAATCAACTTTAATCAACTGTTTCTATTGCTTTTACAACACTTGAATTTGGGAGTGTGCAATATATCAATGCTTGCAAGACTGTTGTAATAGGGGTAAATCAAGCATTTTCATGTTGAAAATCAACTATTCTAAAGGGTGTTTGTATGTTATAGTTATTTATGAATAACATAGTTAACAATGTTCAGGGTTCATTGACCTTACTAATACTGTTCTTAGGAAAGCTTTTTAGAACTGAAAATCAACTTTAATCAACTGTTTCTATTGCTTTTACAACACTTGAATTTGGGAGTGTGCAATATATCCAGGCTTGCAAGACAGTTGTAATAGGGGTAAATCAAGCATTTTCATGTTGAAAATCAACTATTCTAAAGGGTCTTTGTATGTTATAGTTATGTATGAATAACATAGTTAACAATGTTCAGGGTTCATTAACCTTACTAATACTGTTCTTAGGAAAGCTTTTTAGAACTGAAAATCAACTTTAATCAACTGTTTCTATTGCTTTTACAACACTTGAATTTGGGAGTGTGCAACATATCAAGGCTTGCAAGACAGTTGTAAAAGGGGTAAATCAAGCATTTTCATGTTGAAAATCAACTATTCTAAAGGGTCTTTGTATGTTATAGTTATGTATGAATAACATAGTTAACAATGTTCAGGGTTCATTAACCTTACTAATACTGTTCTTAGGAAAGCTTTTTAGAACTGAAAATCAACTTTAATCAACTGTTTCTATTGCTTTTACAACACTTGAATTTGGGAGTGTGCAATATATCAAGGCTTGCAAGACAGTTGTAATAGGGGTAAATCAAGCATTTTCATGTTGAAAATCAACAATTCTAAAGGGTCTTTGTATGTTATAGTTATGTATGAATAACATAGTTAACAATGTTCAGGGTTAATTAACCTTACTAATACTGTTCTTAGGAAAGCTTTTTAGAACTGAAAATCAACTTTAATCAACTGTTTCAATTGCTTTTACAACACTTGAATTTGGGAGTTTGCAATATATCAAGGCTTGCAAGACAGTTGTAATAGGGGTAAATCAAGCATTTTCATGTGGAAAATCAACTATTTTAAAGGGTCTTTGTATGTTATAGTTATGTATGAATAACATAGTTAACAATGTTCAGGGTTCATTGACCTTACTAATACTGTTCTTAGGAAAGCTGTTTAGAACTGAAAATCAACTTTAATCAACTGTTTCTATTGCTTTTACAACACTTGAATTTTAGAGTGTGCAATATATCAAGGCTTGCAAGACTGTTGTAATAGGGGTAAATCAAGCATTTTCATGTTGAAAATCAACTATTCTAAAGGGTGTTTGTATGTTATAGTTATTTATGAATAACATAGTTAACAATGTTCAGGGTTCTTTGACCTTACTAATACTGTTCTTAGGAAAGCTTTTTAGAACTGAAAATCAACTTTAATCAACTGTTTCTATTGCTTTTACAACACTTGAATTTGGGAGTGTGCAATATATCAAGGCTTGCAAGACAGTTGTAATAGGGGTAAATCAAGCATTTTCATGTTGAAAATCAACTATTCTAAAGGGTCTTTGTATGTTATAGTTATGTATGAATAACATAGTTAACAATGTTCAGGGTTCATTGACCTTACTAATACTGTTCTTAGGAAAGCTTTTTAGAACTGAAAATCAACTTTAATCAACTGTTTCTATTGCTTTTACAACACTTGAATTTGGGAGTGTGCAATATATCAAGGCTTGCAAGACAGTTGTAAAAGTGGTAAATCAAGCATTTTCATGTTGAAAATCAACTATTCTAAAGGGTCTTTGTATGTTATAGTTATGTATGAATAACATAGTTAACAATGTTCAGGGTTCATTAACCTTACTAACTCTGTTCTTAGGAAAGCTTTTTAGAACTGAAAATCAACTTTAATCAACTGTTTCTATTGCTTTTACAACACTTGAATTTGGGAGTGTGCAATATATCAAGGCTTGCAAGACAGTTGTAATAGGGGTAAATCAAGCATTTTCATGTTGAAAATCAACTATTCTAAAGGGTCTTTGTATGTTATAGTTATGTATGAATAACATAGTTAACAATGTTCAAGGTTCATTAACCCTACTAATACTGTTCTTAGGAAAGCTTTTTAGAACTGAAAATCAACTTTAATCAACTGTTTCTATTGCTTTTACAACACTTGAATTTGGGAGTGTGCAATATATCAAGGCTTGCAAGACAGTTGTAATAGGGGTAAATCAAGCATTTTCATGTTGAAAATCAACTATTCTAAAGGGTCTTTGTATGTTATAGTTATGTATGAATAACATAGTTAACAATGTTCAGGGTTCATTAACCTTACTAATACTGTTCTTAGGAAAGCTTTTTAGAACTGAAAATCAACTTTAATCAACTGTTTCTATTGCTTTTACAACACTTGAATTTGGGAGTGTGCAATATATCAAGGCTTGCAAGACAGTTGTAAAAGGGGTAAATCAAGCATTTTCATGTTGAAAATCAACTATTCTAAAGGGTCTTTGTATGTTATAGTTATGTATGAATAACATAGTTAACAATGTTCAGGGTTCATTAACCTTACTAATACTGTTCTTAGGAAAGCTTTTTAGAACTGAAAATCAACTTTAATCAACTGTTTCTATTGCTTTTACAACACTTGAATTTGGGAGTGTGCAATATATCAAGGCTTGCAAGACAGTTGTAATAGGGGTAAATCAAGCATTTTCATGTTGAAAATCAACAATTCTAAAGGGTCTTAGTATGTTATAGTTATGTATGAATAACATAGTTAAGAATGTTCAGGGTTAATTAACCTTACTAATACTGTTCTTAGGAAAGCTTTTTAGAACTGAAAATCAACTTTAATCAACTGTTTCAATTGCTTTTACAACACTTGAATTTGGGAGTTTGCAATATATCAAGGCTTGCAAGACAGTTGTAATAGGGGTAAATCAAGCATTTTCATGTGGAAAATCAACTATTTTAAAGGGTCTTTGTATGTTATAGCTATGTATGAATAACATAGTTAACAATGTTCAGGGTTCATTGACCTTACTAATACTGTTCTTAGGAAAGCTGTTTAGAACTGAAAATCAACTTTAATCAACTGTTTCTATTGCTTTTACAACACTTGAATTTTAGAGTGTGCAATATATCAAGGCTTGCAAGACTGTTGTAATAGGGGTAAATCAAGCATTTTCATGTTGAAAATCAACTATTCTAAAGGGTGTTTGTATGTTATAGTTATTTATGAATAACATAGTTAACAATGTTCAGGGTTCTTTGACCTTACTAATACTGTTCTTAGGAAAGCTTTTTAGAACTGAAAATCAACTTTAATCAACTGTTTCTATTGCTTTTACAACACTTGAATTTGGGAGTGTGCAATATATCAAGGCTTGCAAGACAGTTGTAATAGGGGTAAATCAAGCATTTTCATGTTGAAAATCAACTATTCTAAAGGGTCTTTGTATGTTATAGTTATGTATGAATAACATAGTTAACAATGTTCAGGGTTCATTGACCTTACTAATACTGTTCTTAGGAAAGCTTTTTAGAACTGAAAATCAACTTTAATCAACTGTTTCTATTGCTTTTACAACACTTGAATTTGGGAGTGTGCAATATATCAAGGCTTGCAAGACAGTTGTAAAAGTGGTAAATCAAGCATTTTCATGTTGAAAATCAACTATTCTAAAGGGTCTTTGTATGTTATAGTTATGTATGAATAACATAGTTAACAATGTTCAGGGTTCATTAACCTTACTAACTCTGTTCTTAGGAAAGCTTTTTAGAACTGAAAATCAACTTTAATCAACTGTTTCTATTGCTTTTACAACACTTGAATTTGGGAGTGTGCAATATATCAAGGCTTGCAAGACAGTTGTAATAGGGGTAAATCAAGCATTTTCATGTTGAAAATCAACTATTCTAAAGGGTCTTTGTATGTTATAGTTATGTATGGATAACATAGTTAACAATGTTCAAGGTTCATTAACCCTACTAATACTGTTCTTAGGAAAGCTTTTTAGAACTGAAAATCAACTTTAATCAACTGTTTCTATTGCTTTTACAACACTTGATTTTGGGAGTTTGCAATATATCAAGGCTTGCAAGACAGTTGTAAAAGGGGTAAATCAAGCATTTTCATGTTGAAAATCAACTATTCTAAAGGGTCTTTTTCAGTTATAGTTATGTATGAATAACATAGTTAACAATGTTCAGGGTTCATTAACCTTACTAATACTGTTCTTAGGAAAGCTTTTTAGAACTGAAAATCAACTTTAATCAACTGTTTCTATTGCTTTTACAACACTTGAATTTGGGAGTGTGCAATATATCAAGGCTTGCAAGACAGTTGTAATAGGGGTAAATCAAGCATTTTCATGTTGAAAATCAACTATTCTAAAGGGTCTTTGTATGTTATAGTTATGTATGAATAACATAGTTGACAATGTTCAGGGTTAATTAACCTTACTAATACTGTTCTTAGGAAAGCTTTTTAGAACTGAAAATCAACTTTAATCAACTGTTTCTATTGCTTTTACAACACTTGAATTTGGGAGTTTGCAATATATCAAGGCTTGCAAGACAGTTGTAAAAGGGGTAAATCAAGCATTTTCATGTGGAAAATCAACTATTCTAAAGGGTCTTTGTATGTTATAGTTATGTATGAATAACATAGTTAACAATGTTCAGGGTTCATTACCTTACTAATACTGTTCTTAGGAAAGCTTTTTAGAACTGAAAATCAACTTCAATCAACTGTTTCTATTGCTTTTACAACACTTGAATTTGGGAGTGTGCAATATATCAAGGCTTGCAAGACAGTTGTAATAGGGGTAAATCAAGCATTTTCATTTTGAAAATCAACTATTCTAAAGGGTGTTTGTATGTTATAGTTATTTATGAATAACATAGTCAACAATGTTCAGGGTTCATTGACCTTACTAATACTGTTCTTAGGAAAGCTTTTTAGAACTGAAAATCAACTTTAATCAACTGTTTCTATTGCTTTTACAACACTTGAATTTGGGAGTGTGCAATATATCAAGGCTTGCAAGACAGTTGTAATAGGGGTAAATCAAGCATTTTCATGTTGAAAATCAACTATTCTAAAGGGTCTTTGTATGTTATAGTTATGTATAAATAACATAGTTAACAATGTTCAGGGTTCATTAACCTTACTAATACTGTTCTTAGGAAAGCTTTTTAGAACTGAAAATCAACTTCAATCAACTGTTTCTATTGCTTTTTCAACACTTGAATTTGGGAGTGTGCAATATATCAAGGCTTGCAAGACAGTTGTAATAGGGGTAAATCAAGCATTTTCATGTTGAAAATCAACAATTCTAAAGGGTCTTTGTATGTTATAGTTATGTATGAATAACATAGTTAACAATGTTCAGGGTTCATTAACCTTACTAATACTGTTCTTAGGAAAGCTTTTTAGAACTGAAAATCAACTTTAATCAACTGTTTCTATTGCTTTTACAACACTTGAATTTGGGAGTTTGCAATATATCAAGGCTTGCAAGACAGTTGTAAAAGGGGTAAATCAAGCATTTTCATGTGGAGAATCAATTATTCCAGAGGGTCTTTGTATGTTATAGTTATGTATGAATAACATAGTTAACAATGTTCAGGGTTCATTGACCTTACTAATACTGTTCTTAGGAAAGCTGTTTAGAACTGAAAATCAACTTTAATCAACTGTTTCTATTGCTTTTACAACACTTGAATTTGGGAGTGTGCAATATATCAAGGCTTGCAAGACAGTTGTAATAGGGGTAAATCAAGCATTTTCATGTTGAAAATCAACTATTCTAAAGGGTCTTTGTATGTTATAGTTATGTATGAATAACATAGTTAACAATGTTCAGGGTTCATTGACCTTACTAATACTGTTCTTAGGAAAGCTTTTTAGAACTGAAAATCAACTTTAATCAACTGTTTCTATTGCTTTTACAACACTTGAATTTGGGAGTGTGCAATATATCAAAGCTTGCAAGACAGTTTTAATAGGGGTAAATCAAGCATTTTTATGTTGAAAATCAACTATTCTAAAGGGTCTTTGTATGTTATAGTTATGTATGAATAACATAGTTAACAATGTTCAGGGTTCATTAACCTTACTAATACTGTTCTTAGGAAAGCTTTTTAGAACTGAAAATCAACTTTAATCAACTGTTTCTATTGCTTTTACAACACTTGAATTTGGGAGTGTGCAATATATCAAAGCTTGCAAGACAGTTGTAAAAGGGGTAAATCGAGCATTTTCATGTTGAAAATCAACAATTCTAAAGGGTCTTTGTATGTTATAGTTATGTATGAATAACATAGTTAACAATGTTCAGGGTTCATTGACCTCACTAATACTGTTCTTAGGAACGCTTTTTAGAACTGAAAATCAACTTTAATCAACTGTTTCAATTGCTTTTACAACACTTGAATTTGGGAGTTTGCAATATATCAAGGCTTGCAAGACAGTTGTAATAGGGGTAAATCAAGCATTTTCATGTTGAAAATCAACAATTCTAAAGGGTCTTTGTATGTTATAGTTATGTATGAATAACATAGTTAACAATGTTCAGGGTTCATTGACCTTACTAATACTGTTCTTAGGAAAGCTGTTTAGAACTGAAAATCAACTTTAACCAACTGTTTCTATTGCTTTTACAACACTTGAATTTGGGAGTGTGCAACATATCAAGGCTTGCAAGACAGTTGTAAAAAGAGTAAATCAAGCATTTTCATGTTGAAAATCAACTATTCTAGAGGGTCTTTGTATGTTATAGTTATGTATGAATAACATAGTTAACAATGTTCAGGGTTCATTGACCTTACTAATACTGTTCTTAGGAAAGCTTTTTAGAACTGAAAATCAACTTTAATCAACTGTTTCTATTGCTTTTACAACACTTGAATTTGGGAGTTTGCAATATATCAAGGCTTGCAAGACAGTTGTAATAGGGGTAAATCAAGCATTTTCATGTTGAAAATCAACAATTCTAAAGGGTCTTTGTATGTTATAGTTATGTATGAATAACATAGTTAACAATGTTCAGGGTTCATTGACCTTACTAATACTGTTCTTAGGAAAGCTTTTTAGAACTGAAAATCAACTTTAATCAACTGTTTCTATTGCTTTTACAACACTTGAATTTGGGAGTTTGCAATATATCAAGGCTTGCAAGACAGTTCTAAAAGGGGTAAATCGAGCATTTTCATGTTGAAAATCAACTATTCTAGAGGGTCTTTGTATGTTATAGTTATGTATGAATAACATAGTTAACAATGTTCAGGGTTCATTGACCTTACTAATACTGTTCTTAGGAAAGCTTTTTAGAACTGAAAATCAACTTTAATCCACTGTTTCAATTGCTTTTACAACACTTGAATTTGGGAGTTTGCAATATATCAAGGCTTGCAAGACAGTTGTAAAAGGGGTAAATCAAGCATTTTCATGTTGTAAATCAACTATTCTAGAGGGTCTTTGTATGTTATAGTTATGTATGAATAACATAGTTAACAATGTTCAGGGTTCATTGACCTTACTAATACTGTTCTTAGGAAAGCTGTTTAGAACTGAAAATCAACTTTAATCAACTGTTTCTATTGCTTTTACAACACTTGAATTTGGGAGTGTGCAATATATCAAGGCTTGCAAGACAGTTGTAATAGGGGTAAATCAAGCATTTTCATGTTGAAAATCAACTATTCTAGAGGGTCTTTGTCTGTTATAGTTATGTATGAATAACATAGTTAACAATGTTCAGGGTTCATTAACCTTACTAATACTGTTCTTAGAAAAGCTTTTTAGAACTGAAAATCAACTTTAATCAACTGTTTCAATTGCTTTTACAACACTTGAATTTGGGAGTTTGCAATATATCAAGGCTTGCAAGACAGTTGTAAAAGGGGTAAATCAAGCATTTTCATGTGGAAAATCAACTATTCCAGAGGGTCTTTGTATGTTATAGTTATGTATGAATAACATAGTTAACAATGTTCAGGGTTCATTGACCTTACTAATACTGTTCTTAGGAAAGCTGTTTAGAACTGAAAATCAACTTTAATCAACTGTTTCTATTGCTTTTACAACACTTGAATTTGGGAGTGTGCAATATATCAAGGCTTGCAAGACAGTTGTAAAAAGGGTAAATCAAGCATTTTCATGTTGAAAATCAACTATTCTAGAGGGTCTTTGTATGTTATAGTTATGTATGAATAACATAGTTAACAATGTTCAGGGTTCATTGACCTTACTAATACTGTTCTTAGGAAAGCTTTTTAGAACTGAAAATCAACTTTAATCAACTGTTTCTATTGCTTTTACAACACTTGAATTTGGGAGTGTGCAATATATCAAGGCTTGCAAGACAGTTGTAATAAGGGAAAATCAAGCATTTTCATGTGGAAAATCAACTATTCTAGAGGGTCTTTGTATGTTATAGTTATGTATGAATAACATAGTTAACAATGTTCAGGGTTCATTGACCTTACTAATACTGTTCTTAGGAAAGCTTTTTAGAACTGAAAATCAACTTTAATCAACTGTTTCTATTGCTTTTACAACACTTGAATTTGGGAGTTTGCAATATATCAAGGCTTGCAAGACAGTTGTAATAGGGGTAAATCAAGCATTTTCATGTTGAAAATCAACAATTCTAAAGGGTCTTTGTATGTTATAGTTATGTATGAATAACATAGTTAACAATGTTCAGGGTTCATTGACCTTACTAATACTGTTCTTAGGAAAGCTTTTTAGAACTGAAAATCAACTTTAATCAACTGTTTCTATTGCTTTTACAACACTTGAATTTGGGAGTTTGCAATATATCAAGGCTTGCAAGACAGTTGTAAAAGGGGTAAATCGAGCATTTTCATGTTGAAAATCAACTATTCTAGAGGGTCTTTGTATGTTATAGTTATGTATGAATAACATAGTTAACAATGTTCAGGGTTCATTGACCTTACTAATACTGTTCTTAGGAAAGCTTTTTAGAACTGAAAATCAACTTTAATCCACTGTTTCAATTGCTTTTACAACACTTGAATTTGGGAGTTTGCAATATATCAAGGCTTGCAAGACAGTTGTAAAAGGGGTAAATCAAGCATTTTCATGTTGTAAATCAACTATTCTAGAGGGTCTTTGTATGTTATAGTTATGTATGAATAACATAGTTAACAATGTTCAGGGTTCATTGACCTTACTAATACTGTTCTTAGGAAAGCTTTTTAGAACTGAAAATCAACTTTAATCAACTGTTTCTATTGCTTTTACAACACTTGAATTTGGGAGTGTGCAATATATCAAGGCTTGCAAGACAGTTGTAATAGGGGTAAATCAAGCATTTTCATGTTGAAAATCAACTATTCTAAAGGGTCTTTGTATGTTATAGTTATGTATGAATAACATAGTTAACAATGTTCAGGGTTCATTAACCTTACTAATACTGTTCTTAGGAAAGCTTTTTAGAACTGAAAATCAACTTTAATCAACTGTTTCTATTGCTTTTAGTACACTTGAATTTGGGAGTGTGCAATATATCAAGGCTTGCAAGACAGTTTTAATAGGGGTAAATCAAGCATTTTCATGTTGAAAATCAACAATTCTAAAGGGTCTTTGTATGTTATAGTCATGTATGAATAACATAGTTAACAATGTTCAGGGTTCATTGACCTTACTAATACTGTTCTTCGGAAAGCTTTTTAGAACTGAAAATCAACTTTAATCAACTGTTTCTATTGCTTTTACAACACTTGAATTTGGGAGTGTGCAATATATCAAGGCTTTCAAGACAGTTGTAATAGGGGTAAATCAAGCATTTTCATGTTGAAAATCAACTATTCTAAAGGGTCTTTGTATGTTATAGTTATTTATGAATAACATAGTTAACAATGTTCAGGGTTCATTGACCTTACTAATACTGTTCTTAGGAAAGCTTTTTAGTACTGAAAATCTACTGTAATCAACTGTTTCAATTGCTTTTACAACACTTGAATTTGGGAGTTTGCAATATATCAAGGCTTGCAAGACAGTTGTAAAAGGGGTAAATCAAGCATTTTCATGTTGTAAATCAACTATTCTAGAGGGTCTTTGTATGTTATAGTTATGTATGAATAACATAGTTAACAATGTTCAGGGTTCATTGACCTTACTAATACTGTTCTTAGGAAAGCTGTTTAGAACTGAAAATCAACTTTAATCAACTGTTTCTATTGCTTTTACAACACTTGAATTTGGGAGTGTGCAATATATCAAGGCTTGCAAGACAGTTGTAATAGGGGTAAATCAAGCATTTTCATGTAGAAAATCAACTATTCTAAAGGGTGTTTGTATGTTATAGTTATGTATGAATAACATAGTTAACAATGTTCAGGGTTCATTACCTTACTAATACTGTTCTTAGGAAAGCTTTTTAGAACTGAAAATCAACTTTAATCAACTGTTTCTATTGCTTTTACAACACTTGAATTTGGGAGTTTGCAATATATCAAGGCTCGCAAGACAGTTGTAAAAGGGGTAAATCAAGCATTTTCATGTTGAAAATCAACTATTCTAAAGGGTCTTTGTATGTTATAGTTATGTATGAATAACATAGTTAACAATGTTCAGGGTTCATTAACCTTACTAATACTGTTCTTAGGAAAGCTTTTTAGAACTGAAAATCAACTTTAATCAACTGTTTCTATTGCTTTTAGTACACTTGAATTTGGGAGTGTGCAATATATCAAGGCTTGCAAGACAGTTTTAATAGGGGTAAATCAAGCATTTTCATGTTGAAAATCAACAATTCTAAAGGGTCTTTGTATGTTATAGTCATGTATGAATAACATAGTTAACAATGTTCAGGGTTCATTGACCTTACTAATACTGTTCTTCGGAAAGCTTTTTAGAACTGAAAATCAACTTTAATCAACTGTTTCTATTGCTTTTACAACACTTGAATTTGGGAGTTTGCAATATATCAAGGCTTTCAAGACAGTTGTAATAGGGGTAAATCAAGCATTTTCATGTTGAAAATCAACTATTCTAAAGGGTCTTTGTATGTTATAGTTATTTATGAATAACATAGTTAACAATGTTCAGGGTTCATTGACCTTACTAATACTGTTCTTAGGAAAGCTTTTTAGTACTGAAAATCTACTGTAATCAACTGTTTCAATTGCTTTTACAACACTTGAATTTGGGAGTTTGCAATATATCAAGGCTTGCAAGACAGTTGTAAAAGGGGTAAATCAAGCATTTTCATGTTGTAAATCAACTATTCTAGAGGGTCTTTGTATGTTATAGTTATGTATGAATAACATAGTTAACAATGTTCAGGGTTCATTGACCTTACTAATACTGTTCTTAGGAAAGCTGTTTAGAACTGAAAATCAACTTTAATCAACTGTTTCTATTGCTTTTACAACACTTGAATTTGGGAGTGTGCAATATATCAAGGCTTGCAAGACAGTTGTAATAGGGGTAAATCAAGCATTTTCATGTAGAAAATCAACTATTCTAAAGGGTGTTTGTATGTTATAGTTATGTATGAATAACATAGTTAACAATGTTCAGGGTTCATTACCTTACTAATACTGTTCTTAGGAAAGCTTTTTAGAACTGAAAATCAACTTTAATCAACTGTTTCTATTGCTTTTACAACACTTGGATTTGGGAGTTTGCAATATATCAAGGCTTGCAAGACAGTTGTAAAAGGGGTACATCAAGCATTTTCATGTTGAAAATCAACTATTCTAAAAGGTCTTTGTATGTTATAGTTATGTATGAATAACATAGTTATCAATGTTCAGGGTTCATTGACCTTACTAATACTGTTCTTAGGAAAGCTTTTTAGAACTGAAAATCAACTTTAATCAACTGATTCTATTGCTTTTACAACACTTGAACTTGGGAGTTTGCAATATATCAAGGCTTGCAAGACAGTTGTAAAAGGGGTAAATCAAGCATTTTCATGTTGAAAATCAACTATTCTAAAGGGTCTTTGTATGTTATAGTTATGTATGAATAACATAGTTAACAATGTTCAGGGTTCATTGACCTTACTAATACTTTTCTTAGGAAAGCTTTTTAGAACTGAAAATCAACTTTAATCAACTGTTTCTATTGCTTTTACAACACTTGAATTTGGGAGTTTGCAATATATCAAGGCTTGCAAGACAGTTGTAAAAGGGGTAAATCAAGCATTTTCATATTGAAAATCAACTATTCTAAAGGGTCTTTGTATGTTATAGTTATGTATGAATAACATAGTTATCAATGTTCAGGGTTCATTGACCTTACTAATACTGTTCTTAGGAAAGCTTTTTAGAACTGAAAATCAACTTTAATCAACTGTTTCTATTGCTTTTACAACACTTGAACTTGGGAGTTTGCAATATATCAAGGCTTGCAAGACAGTTGTAAAAGGGGTAAATCAAGCATTTTCATGTTGAAAATCAACTATTCTAAAGGGACTTTGTATGTTATAGTTATGTATGAATAACATCGTTAACAATGTTCAGGGTTCATTAACCTTACTAATACTGTTCTTAGGAAAGCTGTTTAGAACTGAAAATCAACTTTAATCAACAGTTTCTATTGCTTTTACAACACTTGAATTTGGGAGTTTGCAATATATCAAGGCTTGCAAGACAGTTTTAAAAGGGGTAAATCAAGCATTTTCATGTTGAGAATCAACTATTCTAAAGGGTCTTTGTATTTTATAGTTATTTATGAATAACATAGTTAACAATGTTCAGGGTTCATTGACCTTACTAATACTGTTCTTAGGAAAGCTTTTTAGAACTGAAAATCAACTTTAATCAACTGTTTCCATTGCTTTTACAACACTTGAATTTGGGAGTTTGCAATATATCAAGGCTTGCAAGACAGTTGTAATAGGGGTAAATCAAGCATTTTCATGTTGAAAATCAACTATTCTAAAGGGTCTTTGTATGTTATAGTTATGTATGAATAACATAGTTAACAATGTTCAGGATTCATTAACCTTACTAATACTGTTCTTAGGAAAGCTTTTTAGAACTGAAAATCAACTTTAATCAACTGTTTCTATTGCTTTTAGTACACTTGAATTTGGGAGTTTGCAATATATCAAGGCTTGCAAGACAGTTGTAAAAGGGGTAAATCAAGCATTTTCATGTTGAAAATCAACTATTCTAAAGGGACTTTGTATGTTATAGTTTTTTATGAATAACATAGTTAACAATGTTCAGGGTTCATTGACCTTACTAATACTGTTCTTACGAAAGCTTTTTAGAACTGAAAATCAACTTTAATCAACTGTTTCTATTGCTTTTACAACACTTGAATTTGGGAGTTTGCAATATATCAAGGCTTGCAAGACAGTTGTAAAAGGGGTAAATCAAGCATTTTCATGTTGAAAATCAACTATTCTAAAGGGTCTTTGTATGTTATAGTTATTTATGAATAACATAGTTAACAATGTTCAGGGTTCATTGACCTTACTAATACTGTTCTTAGGAAAGCTTTTTAGAACTGAAAATCAACTTTAATCAACTGTTTCAATTGCTTTTACAACACTTGAATTTGGGAGTTTGCAATATATCAAGGCTTGCAAGACAGTTGTAAAAGGGGTAAATCAAGCATTTTCATGTTGTAAATCAACTATTCTAGAGGGTCTTTGTATGTTATAGTTATGTATGAATAACATAGTTAACAATGTTCAGGGTTCATTGACCTTACTAATACTTTTCTTAGGAAAGCTGTTTAGAACTGAAAATCAACTTTAATCAACTGTTTCTATTGCTTTTACAACACTTGAATTTGGGAGTGTGCAATATATCAAGGCTTGCAAGACAGTTGTAATAGGGGTAAATCAAGCATTTTCATGTTGAAAATCAACTATTCTGAAGGGTGTTTGTATGTTATAGTTATTTATGAATAACATAGTTAACAATGTTCAGGGTTCATTAACCTTACTAATACTGTTCTTAGGAAAGCTTTTTAGAACTGAAAATCAACTTTAATCAACTGTTTCTATTGATTTTACAACACTTGAATTTGGGAGTGTGCAATATATAAAGCCTCGCAAGACAGTTTTAATAGGGGTAAATCAAGCATTTTCATGTTGAAAATCAACTATTCTAGAGGGTCTTTGTATGTTATAGTTATGTATGAATAACATAGTTAACAATGTTCAGGGTTCATTGACCTTACTAATACTGTTGTTAGGAAAGCTTTTTAGAACTGAAAATCAACTTTAATCAACTTTCTATTGCTTTTACAACACTTGAATTTGGGAGTTTGCAATATATCAAGGCTTGCAAGACAGTTGTAAAAGGGGTAAATCAAGCATTTTCATGTTGAAAATCAACTATTCTAGAGGGACTTTGTATGTTATAGTTTTTTATGAATAACATAGTTAACAATGTTCAGGGTTCATTGACCTTACTAATACTGTTCTTAGGAAAGCTTTTTAGAACTGAAAATCAACTTTAATCAACTGTTTCTATTGCTTTTACAACACTTGAATTTGGGAGTTTGCAATATATCAAGGCTTGCAAGACAGTTGTAAAAGGGGTAAATCAAGCATTTTCATGTTGTAAATCAACTATTCTAAAGGGTCTTTGTATGTTATAGTTATGTATGAATAACATAGTTAACAATGTTCAGGGTTCATTAACCTTACTAATACTGTTCTTAGGAAAGCTTTTTAGAACTGAAAATCAACTTTAATCAACTTTCTATTGCTTTTACAACACTTGAATTTGGGAGTTTGCAATATATCAAGGCTTGCAAGACAGTTGTAAAAGGGGTAAATCAAGCATTTTCATGTTGAAAATCAACTATTCTAAAGGGACTTTGTATGTTATAGTTATGTATGAATAACATAGTTAACAATGTTCAGGGTTCATTGACCTTACTAAGACTGTTCTTAGGAAAGCTTTTTAGAACTGAAAATCAACTTTAGTCAACTTTTTATTGCTTTTACAACACTTGAATTTGGGAGTGTGCAATATATCAAGGCTTGCAAGACAGTTGTAAAAGGGGTAAATCAAGCATTTTCATGTTGAAAATCAACTAATCTAAAGGGTCTTGTATGTTATAGTTATGTATGAATAACATAGTTAACAATGTTCAGGGTTCATTAACCTTACTAATACTGTTCTTAGGAAAGCTTTTTAGAACTGAAAATCAACTTTAATCAACTGTTTCTATTGCTTTTACAACACTTGAATTTGGGAGTTTGCAATATATCAAGGCTTGCAAGACAGTTGTAAAAGGGGTAAATCAAGCATTTTCATGTTGAAAATCAACTATTCTAAAGGGTCTTTGTATGTCATAGTTATGTATGAATAACATAGTTAACAATGTTCAGGGTTCATTACCTTATTAATACTGTTCTTAGGAAAGCTTTTTAGAACTGAAAATCAACTTTAATCAACTGTTTCTATTGCTTTTACAACACTTGGATTTGGGAGTTTGCAATATATCAAGGCTTGCAAGACAGTTGTAAAAGGGGTAAATCAAGCATTTTCATGTTGAGAATCAACTATTCTAAAGGGTTTTTGTATGTTATAGTTATGTATGAATAACATAGTTAACAATGTTCAGGGTTCATTAACCTTACTAATACTGTTGTTAGGAAAGCTTTTTAGAACTGAAAATCAACTTTAATCAACTTTCTATTGCTTTTACAACACTTGAATTTGGGAGTTTGCAATATATCAAGGCTTGCAAGACAGTTGTAAAAGGGGTAAATCAAGCATTTTCATGTTGAAAATCAACTATTCTAAAGGGACTTTGTATGTTATAGTTTTTTATGAATAACATAGTTAACAATGTTCAGGGTTCATTGACCTTACTAATACTGTTCTTAGGAAAGCTGTTTAGAACTGAAAATCAACTTTAATCAACAGTTTCTATTGCTTTTACAACACTTGAATTTGGGAGTTTGCAATATATCAAGGCTTGCAAGACAGTTGTAAAAGGGGTAAATCAAGCATTTTCATGTTGAGAATCAACTATTCTAAAGGGTCTTTGTATTTTATAGTTATTTATGAATAACATAGTTAACAATGTTCAGGGTTCATTGACCTTACTAATACTGTTCTTAGGAAAGCTTTTTAGAACTGAAAATCAACTTTAATCAACTGTTTCTATTGCTTTTACAACACTTGAATTTGGGAGTTTGCAATATATCAAGGCTTGCAAGACAGTTGTAACAGGGGTAAATCAAGCATTTTCATGTTGAAAATCAACTATTCTAAAGGGTCTTTGTATGTTATAGTTATGTATGAATAACATAGTTAACAATGTTCAGGGTTCATTAACCTTACTAATACTGTTCTTAGGAAAGCTTTTTAGAACTGAAAATCAACTTTAATCAACTGTTTCTATTGCTTTTAGTACACTTGAATTTGGGAGTTTGCAATATATCAAGGCTTGCAAGACAGTTGTAAAAGGGGTAAATCAAGCATTTTCATGTTGAAAATCAACTATTCTAAAGGGACTTTGTATGTTATAGTTTTTTATGAATAACATAGTTAACAATGTTCAGGGTTCATTGACCTTACTAATACTGTTCTTAGGAAAGCTTTTTAGAACTGAAAATCAACTTTAATCAACTGTTTCTATTGCTTTTACAACACTTGAATTTGGGAGTTTGCAATATATCAAGGCTTGCAAGACAGTTGTAAAAGGGGTAAATCAAGCATTTTCATGTTGAGAATCAACTATTCTAAAGGGTTTTTGTATGTTATAGTTATGTATGAATAACATAGTTAACAATGTTCAGGGTTCATTAACCTTACTAATACTGTTGTTAGGAAAGCTTTTTAGAACTGAAAATCAACTTTAATCAACTTTCTATTGCTTTTACAACACTTGAATTTGGGAGTTTGCAATATATCAAGGCTTGCAAGACAGTTGTAAAAGGGGTAAATCAAGCATTTTCATGTTGAAAATCAACTATTCTAAAGGGACTTTGTATGTTATAGTTTTTTATGAATAACATAGTTAACAATGTTCAGGGTTCATTGACCTTACTAATACTGTTCTTAGGAAAGCTTTTTAGAACTGAAAATCAACTTTAATCAACTGTTTCTATTGCTTTTACAACACTTGAATTTGGGAGTTTGCAATATATCAAGGCTTGCAAGACAGTTGTAAAAGGGGTAAATCAAGCATTTTCATGTTGAGAATCAACTATTCTGAAGGGTCTTTGTATGTTATAGTTATGTATGAATAACATAGTTAACAATGTTCAGGGTTCATTAACCTTACTAATACTGTTCTTAGGAAAGCTTTTTAGAACTGAAAATCAACTTTAATCAATTTTCTATTGCTTTTACAACACTTGAATTTGGGAGTTTGCAATATATCAAGGCTTGCAAGACAGTTGTAAAAGGGGTAAATCAAGCATTTTCATGTTGAAAATCAACTATTCTAAAGGGTCTTTGTATGTTATAGTTATGTATGAATAACATAGTTATCAATGTTCAGGGTTCATTAACCTTACTAATACTGTTCTTAGGAAAGCTTTTTAGAACTGAAAATCAACTTTAATCAACTTTCTATTGCTTTTACAACACTTGAATTTGGGAGTTTGCAATATATCAAGGCTTGCAAGACAGTTGTAAAAGGGGTAAATCAAGCCTTTTCATGTTGAAAATCAACTATTCTAAAGGGACTTTGTATGTTATAGTTATGTATGAATAACATAGTTAACAATGTTCAGGGTTCATTGACCTTACTAATACTGTTCTTCGGAAAGCTTTTTAGAACTGAAAATCAACTTTAATCAACTGTTTCTATTGCTTTTACAACACTTGAATTTGGGAGTGTGCAATATATCAAGGCTTGCAAGACAGTTGTAAAAGGGGTAAATCAAGCATTTTCATGTTGAGAATCAACTAATCTAAAGGGTCTTTGTATGTTATAGTTATGTATGAATAACATAGTTAACAATGTTCAGGGTTCATTAACCTTACTAATACTGTTCTTAGGAAAGCTTTTTAGAACTTAAAATCAACTTTAATCAACTGTTTCTATTGCTTTTACAACACTTGAATTTGGGAGTTTGCAATATATCAAGGCTTGCAAGACAGTTGTAAAAGGGGTAAATCAAGCATTTTCATGTTGAAAATCAACTATTCTAAAGGGTCTTTGTATGTTATAGTTATGTATGAATAACATAGTTAACAATGTTCAGGGTTCATTACCTCATTAATACTGTTCTTAGGAAAGCTTTTTAGAACTGAAAATCAACTTTAATCAACTGTTTCTATTGCTTTTACAACACTTGGATTTGGGAGTTTGCAATATATCAAGGCTTGCAAGACAGTTGTAAAAGGGGTAAATCAAGCATTTTCATGTTGAGAATCAACTATTCTAAAGGGTTTTTGTATGTTATAGTTATGTATGAATAACATAGTTAACAATGTTCAGGGTTCATTAACCTTACTAATACTGTTCTTAGGAAAGCTTTTTAGAACTGAAAATCAACTTTAATCAACTTTCTATTGCTTTTACAACACTTGAATTTGGGAGTTTGCAATATATCAAGGCTTGCAAGACAGTTGTAAAAGGGGTAAATCAAGCATTTTCATGTTGAAAATCAACTATTCTAAAGGGACTTTGTATGTTATAGTTTTTTATGAATAACATAGTTAACAATGTTCAGGGTTCATTGACCTTACTAATACTGTTCTTAGGAAAGCTTTTTAGAACTGAAAATCAACTTTAATCAACTGTTTCTATTGCTTTTACAACACTTGAATTTGGGAGTTTGCAATATATCAAGGCTTGCAAGACAGTTGTAAAAGGGGTAAATCAAGCATTTTCATGTTGAGAATCAACTATTCTAAAGGGTCTTTGTATGTTATAGTTATGTATGAATAACATAGTTATCAATGTTCAGGGTTCATTAACCTTACTAATACTGTTCTTAGGAAAGCTTTTTAGAACTGAAAATCAACTTTAATCAACTTTCTATTGCTTTTACAACACTTGAATTTGGGAGTTTGCAATATATCAAGGCTTGCAAGACAGTTGTAAAAGGGGTAAATCAAGCATTTTCATGTTGAAAATCAACTATTCTAAAGGGACTTTGTATGTTATAGTTTTTTATGAATAACATAGTTAACAATGTTCAGGGTTCATTGACCTTACTAATACTGTTCTTCGGAAAGCTTTTTAGAACTGAAAATCAACTTTAATCAACTGTTTCTATTGCTTTTACAACACTTGAATTTGGGAGTGTGCAATATATCAAGGCTTGCAAGACAGTTGTAATAGGGGTAAATCAAGCATTTTCATGTTGAGAATCAACTAATCTAAAGGGTCTTTGTATGTTATAGTTATGTATGAATAACATAGTTAACAATGTTCAGGGTTCATTAACCTTACTAATACTGTTCTTAGGAAAGCTTTTTAGAACTGAAAATCAACTTTAATCAACTGTTTCTATTGCTTTTACAACACTTGAATTTGGGAGTTTGCAATATATCAAGGCTTGCAAGACAATTGTAAAAGGGGTAAATCAAGCATTTTCATGTTGAAAATCAACTATTCTAAAGGGTCTTTGTATGTTATAGTTATGTATGAATAACATAGTTAACAATGTTCAGGGTTCATTACCTTATTAATACTGTTCTTAGGAAAGCTTTTTAGAACTGAAAATCAACTTTAATCAACTGTTTCTATTGCTTTTACAACACTTGAACTTGGGAGTTTGCAATATATCAAGGCTTGCAAGACAGTTGTAAAAGGGGTAAATCAAGCATTTTCATGTTGAAAATCAACTATTCTAAAGGGTCTTTGTATGTTATAGTTATGTATGAATAACATAGTTATCAATGTTCAGGGTTCATTGACCTTACTAATACTGTTCTTAGGAAAGCTTTTTAGAACTGAAAATCAACTTTAATCAACTGTTTCTATTGCTTTTACAACACTTGGATTTGGGAGTTTGCAATATATCAAGGCTTGCAAGACAGTTGTAAAAGGGGTAAATCAAGCATTTTCATGTTGAAAATCAACTATTCTAAAGGGTCTTTGTATGTTATTGTTATGTATGAATAACATAGTTAACAATGTTCAGGGTTCATTGACCTTACTAATACTGTTCTTAGGAAAGCTTTGTAGAACTGAAAATCAACTTTAATCAACTGTTTCTATTGCTTTTACAACACTTGAGTTTAGGAGTGTGCAACATATCAAGGCTCGCAAGACAGTTGTAAAAGGGGTAAATCAAACATTTTCATGTTGAAAATCAACTATTCTAAAGGGTCTTTGTATGTTATAGTTATGTATGATTAACATAGCTAACAATATTCAGGGTTCATTGACCTTACTAATACTGTTCTTAGGAAAGCTTTTTAGAACTGAAAATCAACTTTAATCAACTGTTTCTATTGCTTTTACAACACTTGAATTTGGGAGTTTCCAATATATCAAGGCTTGCAAGACAGTTGTAAAAGGGGTAAATCAAGCATTTTCATGTTGAAAATCAACTATTCTAAAGGGTCTTTGTATGTTATAGTTATGTATGAATAACATAGTTAACAATGTTCAGGGTTCATTAACCTTACTAATACTGTTCTTAAGAAAGCTTTTTAGAACTGAAAATCAACTTTAATCAACTGTTTCTATTGCTTTTACAACACTTGAATTTGGGAGTTTGCAATATATCAGGGCTTGCAAGACGGTTGTAAAAGGGGTAAATCAAGCATTTTCATGTTGAAAATCAACTATTCTAAAGGGTCTTTGTATGTTATAGTTATGTATGAATAACATAGTTAACAATGTTCAGGGTTCATTAACCTTACTAATACTGTTCTTAGGAAAGCTTTTTAGAACTGAAAATCAACTTTAATCAACTGTTTCTATTGCTTTTACAACACTTGAATTTGGGAGTTTGCAATATGTCAAGGCTCGCAAGACAGTTGCAATAGGGGTAAATCAAGCATTTTCATTTTGAAAATCAACTATTCTAAAGGGTCTTTGTATGTTATAGTTATGAATGAATAACATAGTTAACAATGTTCAGGGTTCATTAACCTTACTAATACTGTTCTTAGGAAAGCTTTTTAGAACTGAAAATCAACTTTAATCAACTGTTTCTATTGCTTTTACAACACTTGAATTTGGGAGTTTGCAATATGTCAAGGCTCGCAAGACAGTTGCAATAGGGGTAAATCAAGCATTTTCATGTTGAAAATCAACTATTCTAAAGGGTCTTTGTATGTTATAGATATGTATGAATAACATAGTTAACAATGTTCAGGGTTCATTAACCTTACTAATACTGTTCTTAGGAAAGCTTTTTAGAACTGAAAATCAACTTTAATCAACTGTTTCTATTGCTTTTACAACACTTGAATTCAGGAGTTTGTAACGTATCAAGGCTCGCAAGACAGTTGTAATAGGGGTAAATCAAGCATTTTCATGTTGAAAATCAACTATTCTAAAGGGACTTTGTATGTTATAGTTATGTATGAATAACATAGTTAACAATGTTCAGGGTTCATTAACCTTACTAATACTGTTCTTAGGAAAGCTTTTTAGAACTGAAAATCAACTTTAATCAACTGTTTCTATTGCTTTTACAACAATTTAATTTGGGAGTGTGCAATATATCAAGGATTGCAACACAGTTGTAATAGGGGTAAATCAAGCATTTTCATGTTGAAAATCAACTATTCTAAAGGGTCTTTGTATGTTATAGATATGTATGAATAACATAGTTAACAATGTTCAGGGTTCATTAACCTTACTAATACTGTTCTTGGGAAAGCTTTTTAGAACTGAAAATCAACTTTAATCAACTGTTTCTATTGCTTTTACAACACTTGAATTTGGGAGTTTGCAATATATCAAGGCTTGCAAGACAGTTGTGAAAGGGGTAAATCGAACATTTTCATGTTGAAAATCAACTATTCTAAAGGGTTTTTGTATGTTATAGTTATGTATAAATAACATAGTTAACAATGTTTAGGGTTCATTAACCTTACTAATACTTTTCTTAGGAAAGCTTTTTAGAACTGAAAATCAACTTTAATCAACTGTTTCTATTGCTTTTACAACACTTGAATTTGGGAGTTTGCAATATATCAAGGCTTGCAAGACAGTTGTAAAAGGGGTAAATCAAGCATTTTCATGTTGAAAATCAACTATTCTAAAGGGTCTTTGTACGTTATAGTTATGTATGAATAACATAGTTAATAATGTTCACGGTTCATCAACCTTACTAATACTGTTCTTAGGAAAGCTTTTTAGAACTGAAAATCAACTTTAATCAACTGTTTCTATTGCTTTTACAACACTTGAATTCAGGAGTTTGTAACGTATCAAGGCTCGCAAGACAGTTGTAATAGGGGTAAATCAAGCATTTTCATGTTGAAAATCAACTATTCTAAAGGGTCTTTCTATGTTATAGTTATGTATGAATAACATAGTTAACAATGTTCAGGGTTCATTAACCTTACTAATACTGTTCTTAGGAAAGCTTTTTAGAACTGAAAATCAACTTTAATCAACTGTTTCTATTGCTTTTACAACACTTGAATTTGGGAGTGTGCAATATATCAAGGATTGCAACACAGTTGTAATAGGGGTAAATCAAGCATTTTCATGTTGAAAATCAACTATTCTAAAGGGTGTTTGTATGTTATAGTTATGTATGAATAACATAGTTAACAATGTTCAGGGTTCATTAACCTTACTAATACTGTTCTTGGGAAAGCTTTTTAGAACTGAAAATCAACTTTAATCAACTGTTTCTATTGCTTTTACAACACTTGAATTTGGGAGTTTGCAATATATCAAGGCTCGCAAGACAGTTGTAAAAGGGGTAAATCAAGCATTTTCATGTTGAAAATCAACTATTCTAAAGGGTCTTTGTATGTTATAGTTATGTATGAATAACATAGTTAACAATATTCAGGGTTCATTGACCTTACTAATACTGTTCTTAGGAAAGCTTTTTAGAACTGAAAATCAACTTTAATCAACTGTTTCTATTGCTTTTACAACACTTGAATTTGGGAGTTTCCAATATATCAAGGCTTGCAAGACAGTTGTGAAAGGGGTAAATCAAGCATTTTCATGTTGAAAATAAACTATTCTAAAGGGTCTTTGTATGTTATAGTTATGTATAAATAACATAGTTAACAATGTTCAGGGTTCATTAACCTTACTAATACTTTTCTTAGGAAAGCTTTTTAGAACTGAAAATCAACTTTAATCAACTGTTTCTATTGCTTTTACAACACTTGAATTTGGGAGTTTGCAATATATCAAGGCTTGCAAGACAGTTGTAAAAGGGGTAAATCAAGCATTTTCATGTTGAAAATCAACTATTCTAAAGGGTCTTTGTACGTTATAGTTATGTATGAATAACATAGTTAATAATGTTCACGGTTCATCAACCTTACTAATACTGTCTTAGGAAAGCTTTTTAGAACTGAAAATCAACTTTAATCAACTGTTTCTATTGCTTTTACAACACTTGAGTTTGGGAGTGTGCAACATATCAAGGCTCGCAAGACAGTTGTAAAAGGGGTAAATCAAACATTTTCATGTTGAAAATCAACTATTCTAAAGGGTCTTTGTATGTTATAGTTATGTATGATTAACATAGCTAACAATATTCAGGGTTCATTGACCTTACTAATACTGTTCTTAGGAAAGCTTTTTAGAACTGAAAATCAACTTTAATCAACTGTTTCTATTGCTTTTACAACACTTGAATTTGGGAGTTTGCAATATATCAAGGCTTGCAAGACAGTTGTAATAGGGGTAAATCAAGCATTTTCATGTTGAAAATCAACTATTCTAAAGGGTCTTTGTATGTTATAGTTATGTATGAATAACATAGTTAACAATGTTCAGGGTTCATTAACCTTACTAATACTGTTCTTAGGAAAGCTTTTTAGAACTGAAAATCAACTTTAATCAACTGTTTCTATTGCTTTTACAACACTTGAATTTGGGAGTTTGCAATATATCAGGGCTTGCAAGACGGTTGTAAAAGGGGTAAATCAAGCATTTTCATGTTGAAAATCAACTATTCTAAAGGGTCTTTGTATGTTATAGTTATGTATGAATAACATAGTTAACAATGTTCAGGGTTCATTAACCTTACTAATACTGTTCTTAGGAAAGCTTTTTAGAACTGAAAATCAACTTTAATCAACTGTTTCTATTGCTTTTACAACACTTGAATTTGGGAGTTTGCAATATGTCAAGGGTCGCAAGACAGTTGCAATAGGGGTAAATCAAGCATTTTCATGTTGAAAATCAACTATTCTAAAGGGTCTTTGTATGTTATAGTTATGAATGAATAACATAGTTAACAATGTTCAGGGTTCATTAACCTTACTAATACTGTTCTTAGGAAAGCTTTTTAGAACTGAAAATCAACTTTAATCAACTGTTTCTATTGCTTTTACAACACTTGAATTCGGGAGTTTGCAATATATCAAGGATTGCAAGACAGTTGCAATAGGGGTAAATCAAGCATTTTCATGTTGAAAATCAACTATTCTAAAGGGTCTTTGTATGTTATAGTTATGTATGAATAACATAGTTAACAATGTTCAGGGTTCATTAACCTTACTAATACTGTTCTTAGGAAAGCTTTTTAGAACTGAAAATCAACTTTAATCAACTGTTTCTATTGCTTTTACAACACTTGAATTCAGGAGTTTGTAACGTATCAAGGCTCGCAAGACAGTTGTAATAGGGGTAAATCAAGCATTTTCATGTTGAAAATCAACTATTCTAAAGGGTCTTTGTATGTTATAGTTATGTATGAATAACATAGTTAACAATGTTCAGGGTTCATTAACCTTACTAATACTGTTCTTAGGAAAGCTTTTTAGAACTGAAAATCAACTTTAATCAACTGTTTCTATTGCTTTTACAACAATTTAATTTGGGAGTGTGCAATATATCAAGGATTGCAACACAGTTGTAATAGGGGTAAATCAAGCATTTTCATGTTGAAAATCAACTATTCTAAAGGGTCTTTGTATGTTATAGATATGTATGAATAACATAGTTAACAATGTTCAGGGTTCATTAACCTTACTAATACTGTTCTTAGGAAAGCTTTTTAGAACTGAAAATCAACTTTAATCAACTGTTTCTATTGCTTTTACAACACTTGAATTTGGGAGTTTGCAATATATCAAGGCTTGCAAGACAGTTGTGAAAGGGGTAAATCAAGCATTTTCATGTTGAAAATCAACTATTCTAAAGGGTCTTTGTATGTTATAGTTATGTATAAATAACATAGTTAACAATGTTCAGGGTTCATTAACCTTACTAATACTTTTCTTAGGAAAGCTTTTTAGAACTGAAAATCAACTTTAATCAACTGTTTCTATTGCTTTTACAACACTTGAGTTTGGGAGTGTGCAACATATCAAGGCTCGCAAGACAGTTGTAAAAGGGGTAAATCAAACATTTTCATGTTGAAAATCAACTATTCTAAAGGGTCTTTGTATGTTATAGTTATGTATGATTAACATAGCTAACAATATTCAGGGTTCATTGACCTTACTAATACTGTTCTTAGGAAAGCTTTTTAGAACTGAAAATCAACTTTAATCAACTGTTTATATTGCTTTTACAACACTTGAATTTGGGAGTTTGCAATATATCAAGGCTTGCAAGACAGTTGTAAAAGGGGTAAATCAAGCATTTTCATGTTGAAAATCAACTATTCTAAAGGGTCTTTGTATGTTATAGTTATGTATGAATAACATAGTTAACAATGTTCAGGGTTCATTAACCTTACTAATACTGTTCTTAGGAAAGCTTTTTAGAACTGAAAATCAACTTTAATCAACTGTTTCTATTGCTTTTACAACACTTGAATTTGGGAGTTTGCAATATATCAGGGCTTGCAAGACGGTTGTAAAAGGGGTAAATCAAGCATTTTCATGTTGAAAATCAACTATTCTAAAGGGTCTTTGTATGTTATAGTTATGTATGAATAACATAGTTAACAATGTTCAGGGTTCATTAACCTTACTAATACTGTTCTTAGGAAAGCTTTTTAGAACTGAAAATCAACTTTAATCAACTGTTTCTATTGCTTTTACAACACTTGAATTTGGGAGTTTGCAATATGTCAAGGCTCGCAAGACAGTTGCAATAGGGGTAAATCAAGCATTTTCATGTTGAAAATCAACTATTCTAAAGGGTCTTTGTATGTTATAGTTATGAATGAATAACATAGTTAACAATGTTCAGGGTTCATTAACCTTACTAATACTGTTCTTAGGAAAGCTTTTTAGAACTGAAAATCAACTTTAATCAACTGTTTCTATTGCTTTTACAACACTTGAATTTGGGAGTTTGCAATATATCAAGGCTTGCAAGACAGTTGTAAAAGGGGTAAATCAAGCATTTTCATGTTGAAAATCAACTATTCTAAAGGGTCTTTGTATGTTATAGTTATGTATGAATAACATAGTTAACAATGTTCAGGGTTCATTAACCTTACTAATACTGTTCTTAGGAAAGCTTTTTAGAACTGAAAATCAACTTTAATCAACTGTTTCTATTGCTTTTACAACACTTGAATTTGGGAGTTTGCAATATATCACGGCTTGCAAGACGGTTGTAAAAGGGGTAAATCAAGCATTTTCATGTTGAAAATCAACTATTCTAAAGGGTCTTTGTATGTTATAGTTATGTATGAATAACATAGTTAACAATGTTCAGGGTTCATTAACCTTACTAATACTGTTCTTAGGAAAGCTTTTTAGAACTGAAAATCAACTTTAATCAACTGTTTCTATTGCTTTTACAACACTTGAATTTGGGAGTTTGCAATATGTCAAGGCTCGCAAGACAGTTGCAATAGGGGTAAATCAAGCATTTTCATGTTGAAAATCAACTATTCTAAAGGGTCTTTGTATGTTATAGTTATGTATGAATAACATAGTTAACAATGTTCAGGGTTCATTAACCTTACTAATACTGTTCTTAGGAAAGCTTTTTAGAACTGAAAATCAACTTTAATCAACTGTTTCTATTGCTTTTACAACACTTGAATTTGGGAGTTTGCAATATATCAGGGCTTGCAAGACGGTTGTAAAAGGGGTAAATCAAGCATTTTCATGTTGAAAATCAACTATTCTAAAGGGTCTTTGTATGTTATAGTTATGTATGAATAACATAGTTAACAATGTTCAGGGTTCATTAACCTTACTAATACTGTTCTTAGGAAAGCTTTTTAGAACTGAAAATCAACTTTAATCAACTGTTTCTATTGCTTTTACAACACTTGAATTCAGGAGTTTGTAACGTATCAAGGCTCGCAAGACAGTTGTAATAGGGGTAAATCAAGCATTTTCATGTTGAAAATCAACTATTCTAAAGGGTCTTTGTATGTTATAGTTATGTATGAATAACATAGTTAACAATGTTCAGGGTTCATTAACCTTACTAATACTGTTCTTAGGAAAGCTTTTTAGAACTGAAAATCAACTTTAATCAACTGTTTCTATTGCTTTTACAACAATTTAATTTGGGAGTGTGCAATATATCAAGGATTGCAACACAGTTGTAATAGGGGTAAATCAAGCATTTTCATGTTGAAAATCAACTATTCTAAAGGGTCTTTGTATGTTATAGATATGTATGAATAACATAGTTAACAATGTTCAGGGTTCATTAACCTTACTAATACTGTTCTTAGGAAAGCTTTTTAGAACTGAAAATCAACTTTAATCAACTGTTTCTATTGCTTTTACAACACTTGAATTTGGGAGTTTGCAATATATCAAGGCTTGCAAGACAGTTGTGAAAGGGGTAAATCAAGCATTTTCATGTTGAAAATAAACTATTCTAAAGGGTCTTTGTATGTTATAGTTATGTATAAATAACATAGTTAACAATGTTCAGGGTTCATTAACCTTACTAATACTTTTCTTAGGAAAGCTTTTTAGAACTGAAAATCAACTTTAATCAACTGTTTATATTGCTTTTACAACACTTGAATTTGGGAGTTTGCAATATATCAAGGCTTGCAAGACAGTTGTAAAAGGGGTAAATCAAGCATTTTCATGTTAAAAATCAACTATTCTAAAGGGTCTTTGTACGTTATAGTTATGTATGAATAACATAGTTAATAATGTTCACGGTTCATCAACCTTACTAATACTGTTCTTAGGAAAGCTTTTTAGAACTGAAAATCAACTTTAATCAACTGTTTCTATTGCTTTTACAACACTTGAGTTTGGGAGTGTGCAACATATCAAGGCTCGCAAGACAGTTGTAAAAGGGGTAAATCAAACATTTTCATGTTGAAAATCAACTATTCTAAAGGGTCTTTGTATGTTATAGTTATGTATGAATAACATAGCTAACAATATTCAGGGTTCATTGACCTTACTAATACTGTTCTTAGGAAAGCTTTTTAGAACTGAAAATCAACTTTAATCAACTGTTTCTATTGCTTTTACAACACTTGAATTTGGGAGTTTGCAATATATCAAGGCTTGCAAGACAGTTGTAAAAGGGGTAAATCAAGCATTTTCATGTTGAAAATCAACTATTCTAAAGGGTCTTTGTATGTTATAGTTATGTATGAATAACATAGTTAACAATGTTCAGGGTTCATTAACCTTACTAATACTGTTCTTAGGAAAGCTTTTTAGAACTGAAAATCAACTTTAATCAACTGTTTCTATTGCTTTTACAACACTTGAATTCAGGAGTTTGTAACGTATCAAGGCTCGCAAGACAGTTGTAATAGGGGTAAATCAAGCATTTTCATGTTGAAAATCAACTATTCTAAAGGGTCTTTGTATGTTATAGTTATGTATGAATAACATAGTTAACAATGTTCAGGGTTCATTAACCTTACTAATACTGTTCTTAGGAAAGCTTTTTAGAACTGAAAATCAACTTTAATCAACTGTTTCTATTGCTTTTACAACAATTTGATTTGGGAGTGTGCAATATATCAAGGATTGCAACACAGTTGTAATAGGGGTAAATCAAGCATTTTCATGTTGAAAATCAACTATTCTAAAGGGTCTTTGTATGTTATAGATATGTATGAATAACATAGTTAACAATGTTCAGGGTTCATTAACCTTACTAATACTGTTCTTAGGAAAGCTTTTTAGAACTGAAAATCAACTTTAATCAACTGTTTCTATTGCTTTTACAACACTTGAATTTGGGAGTTTGCAATATATCAAGGCTTGCAAGACAGTTGTGAAAGGGGTAAATCAAGCATTTTCATGTTGAAAATAAACTATTCTAAAGGGTCTTTGTATGTTATAGTTATGTATAAATAACATAGTTAACAATGTTCAGGGTTCATTAACCTTACTAATACTTTTCTTAGGAAAGCTTTTTAGAACTGAAAATCAACTTTAATCAACTGTTTATATTGCTTTTACAACACTTGAATTTGGGAGTTTGCAATATATCAAGGCTTGCAAGACAGTTGTAAAAGGGGTAAATCAAGCATTTTCATGTTAAAAATCAACTATTCTAAAGGGTCTTTGTACGTTATAGTTATGTATGAATAACATAGTTAATAATGTTCACGGTTCATCAACCTTACTAATACTGTTCTTAGGAAAGCTTTTTAGAACTGAAAATCAACTTTAATCAACTGTTTCTATTGCTTTTACAACACTTGAGTTTGGGAGTGTGCAACATATCAAGGCTCGCAAGACAGTTGTAAAAGGGGTAAATCAAACATTTTCATGTTGAAAATCAACTATTCTAAAGGGTCTTTGTATGTTATAGTTATGTATGAATAACATAGCTAACAATATTCAGGGTTCATTGACCTTACTAATACTGTTCTTAGGAAAGCTTTTTAGAACTGAAAATCAACTTTAATCAACTGTTTCTATTGCTTTTACAACACTTGAATTTGGGAGTTTGCAATATATCAAGGCTTGCAAGACAGTTGTAAAAGGGGTAAATCAAGCATTTTCATGTTGAAAATCAACTATTCTAAAGGGTCTTTGTATGTTATAGTTATGTATGAATAACATAGTTAACAATGTTCAGGGTTCATTAACCTTACTAATACTGTTCTTAGGAAAGCTTTTTAGAACTGAAAATCAACTTTAATCAACTGTTTCTATTGCTTTTAGTACACTTGAATTTGGGAGTTTGCAATATATCAAGGCTTGCAAGACAGTTGTAAAAGGGGTAAATCAAGCATTTTCATGTTGAAAATCAACTATTCTAAAGGGACTTTGTATGTTATAGTTTTTTATGAATAACATAGTTAACAATGTTCAGGGTTCATTGACCTTACTAATACTGTTCTTAGGAAAGCTTTTTAGAACTGAAAATCAACTTTAATCAACTGTTTCTATTGCTTTTACAACACTTGAATTTGGGAGTTTGCAATATATCAAGGCTTGCAAGACAGTTGTAAAAGGGGTAAATCAAGCATTTTCATGTTGAGAATCAACTATTCTAAAGGGTTTTTGTATGTTATAGTTATGTATGAATAACATAGTTAACAATGTTCAGGGTTCATTAACCTTACTAATACTGTTGTTAGGAAAGCTTTTTAGAACTGAAAATCAACTTTAATCAACTTTCTATTGCTTTTACAACACTTGAATTTGGGAGTTTGCAATATATCAAGGCTTGCAAGACAGTTGTGAAAGGGGTAAATCAAGCATTTTCATGTTGAAAATAAACTATTCTAAAGGGTCTTTGTATGTTATAGTTATGTATAAATAACATAGTTAACAATGTTCAGGGTTCATTAACCTTACTAATACTTTTCTTAGGAAAGCTTTTTAGAACTGAAAATCAACTTTAATCAACTGTTTATATTGCTTTTACAACACTTGAATTTGGGAGTTTGCAATATATCAAGGCTTGCAAGACAGTTGTAAAAGGGGTAAATCAAGCATTTTCATGTTAAAAATCAACTATTCTAAAGGGTCTTTGTACGTTATAGTTATGTATGAATAACATAGTTAATAATGTTCACGGTTCATCAACCTTACTAATACTGTTCTTAGGAAAGCTTTTTAGAACTGAAAATCAACTTTAATCAACTGTTTCTATTGCTTTTACAACACTTGAGTTTGGGAGTGTGCAACATATCAAGGCTCGCAAGACAGTTGTAAAAGGGGTAAATCAAACATTTTCATGTTGAAAATCAACTATTCTAAAGGGTCTTTGTATGTTATAGTTATGTATGAATAACATAGCTAACAATATTCAGGGTTCATTGACCTTACTAATACTGTTCTTAGGAAAGCTTTTTAGAACTGAAAATCAACTTTAATCAACTGTTTCTATTGCTTTTACAACACTTGAATTTGGGAGTTTGCAATATATCAAGGCTTGCAAGACAGTTGTAAAAGGGGTAAATCAAGCATTTTCATGTTGAAAATCAACTATTCTAAAGGGTCTTTGTATGTTATAGTTATGTATGAATAACATAGTTAACAATGTTCAGGGTTCATTAACCTTACTAATACTGTTCTTAGGAAAGCTTTTTAGAACTGAAAATCAACTTTAATCAACTGTTTCTATTGCTTTTAGTACACTTGAATTTGGGAGTTTGCAATATATCAAGGCTTGCAAGACAGTTGTAAAAGGGGTAAATCAAGCATTTTCATGTTGAAAATCAACTATTCTAAAGGGACTTTGTATGTTATAGTTTTTTATGAATAACATAGTTAACAATGTTCAGGGTTCATTGACCTTACTAATACTGTTCTTAGGAAAGCTTTTTAGAACTGAAAATCAACTTTAATCAACTGTTTCTATTGCTTTTACAACACTTGAATTTGGGAGTTTGCAATATATCAAGGCTTGCAAGACAGTTGTAAAAGGGGTAAATCAAGCATTTTCATGTTGAGAATCAACTATTCTAAAGGGTTTTTGTATGTTATAGTTATGTATGAATAACATAGTTAACAATGTTCAGGGTTCATTAACCTTACTAATACTGTTGTTAGGAAAGCTTTTTAGAACTGAAAATCAACTTTAATCAACTTTCTATTGCTTTTACAACACTTGAATTTGGGAGTTTGCAATATATCAAGGCTTGCAAGACAGTTGTAAAAGGGGTAAATCAAGCATTTTCATGTTGAAAATCAACTATTCTAAAGGGACTTTGTATGTTATAGTTTTTTATGAATAACATAGTTAACAATGTTCAGGGTTCATTGACCTTACTAATACTGTTGTTAGGAAAGCTTTTTAGAACTGAAAATCAACTTTAATCAACTGTTTCTATTGCTTTTACAACACTTGAATTTGGGAGTTTGCAATATATCAAGGCTTGCAAGACAGTTGTAAAAGGGGTAAATCAAGCATTTTCATGTTGAGAATCAACTATTCTGAAGGGTCTTTGTATGTTATAGTTATGTATGAATAACATAGTTAACAATGTTCAGGGTTCATTAACCTTACTAATACTGTTCTTAGGAAAGCTTTTTAGAACTGAAAATCAACTTTAATCAATTTTCTATTGCTTTTACAACACTTGAATTTGGGAGTGTGCAATATATCAAGGCTTGCAAGACAGTTGTAAAAGGGGTAAATCAAGCATTTTCATGTTGAAAATCAACTATTCTAAAGGGTCTTTGTATGTTATAGTTATGTATGAATAACATAGTTATCAATGTTCAGGGTTCATTAACCTTACTAATACTGTTCTTAGGAAAGCTTTTTAGAACTGAAAATCAACTTTAATCAACTTTCTATTGCTTTTACAACACTTGAATTTGGGAGTTTGCAATATATCAAGGCTTGCAAGACAGTTGTAAAAGGGGTAAATCAAGCCTTTTCATGTTGAAAATCAACTATTCTAAAGGGACTTTGTATGTTATAGTTATGTATGAATAACATAGTTAACAATGTTCAGGGTTCATTGACCTTACTAATACTGTTCTTCGGAAAGCTTTTTAGAACTGAAAATCAACTTTAATCAACTGTTTCTATTGCTTTTACAACACTTGAATTTGGGAGTGTGCAATATATCAAGGCTTGCAAGACAGTTGTAAAAGGGGTAAATCAAGCATTTTCATGTTGAGAATCAACTAATCTAAAGGGTCTTTGTATGTTATAGTTATGTATGAATAACATAGTTAACAATGTTCAGGGTTCATTAACCTTACTAATACTGTTCTTAGGAAAGCTTTTTAGAACTTAAAATCAACTTTAATCAACTGTTTCTATTGCTTTTACAACACTTGGATTTGGGAGTTTGCAATATATCAAGGCTTGCAAGACAGTTGTAAAAGGGGTAAATCAAGCATTTTCATGTTGAGAATCAACTATTCTAAAGGGTCTTTGTATGTTATAGTTATGTATGAATAACATAGTTATCAATGTTCAGGGTTCATTAACCTTACTAATACTGTTCTTAGGAAAGCTTTTTAGAACTGAAAATCAACTTTAATCAACTTTCTATTGCTTTTACAACACTTGAATTTGGGAGTTTGCAATATATCAAGGCTTGCAAGACAGTTGCAAAAGGGGTAAATCAAGCATTTTCATGTTGAAAATCAACTATTCTAAAGGGACTTTGTATGTTATAGTTTTTTATAAATAACATAGTTAACAATGTTCAGGGTTCATTGACCTTACTAATACTGTTCTTCGGAAAGCTTTTTAGAACTGAAAATCAACTTTAATCAACTGTTTCTATTGCTTTTACAACACTTGAAATTGGGAGTGTGCAATATATCAGGGCTTGCAAGACAGTTGTAATAGGGGTAAATCAAGCATTTTCATGTTGAGAATCAACTAATCTAAAGGGTCTTTGTATGTTATAGTTATGTATGAATAACATAGTTAACAATGTTCAGGGTTCATTAACCTTACTAATACTGTTCTTAGGAAAGCTTTTTAGAACTGAAAATCAACTTTAATCAACTGTTTCTATTGCTTTTACAACACTTGAATTTGGGAGTTTGCAATATATCAAGGCTTGCAAGACAGTTGTAAAAGGGGTAAATCAAGCATTTTCATGTTGAAAATCAACTATTCTAAAGGGTCTTTGTATGTTATAGTTATGTATGAATAACATAGTTAACAATGTTCAGGGTTCATTACCTTATTAATACTGTTCTTAGGAAAGCTTTTTAGAACTGAAAATCAACTTTAATCAACTGTTTCTATTGCTTTTACAACACTTGAACTTGGGAGTTTGCAATATATCAAGGCTTGCAAGACAGTTGTAAAAGGGGTAAATCAAGCATTTTCATGTTGAAAATCAACTATTCTAAAGGGTCTTTGTATGTTATAGTTATGTATGAATAACATAGTTATCAATGTTCAGGGTTCATTGACCTTACTAATACTGTTCTTAGGAAAGCTTTTTAGAACTGAAAATCAACTTTAATCAACTGTTTCTATTGCTTTTACAACACTTGGATTTGGGAGTTTGCAATATATCAAGGCTTGCAAGACAGTTGTAAAAGGGGTAAATCAAGCATTTTCATGTTGAAAATCAACTATTCTAAAGGGTCTTTGTATGTTATAGTTATGTATGAATAACATAGTTAACAATGTTCAGGGTTCATTGACCTTACTAATACTGTTCTTAGGAAAGCTTTGTAGAACAGAAAATCAACTTTAATCAACTGTTTCTATTGCTTTTACAACACTTGAGTTTAGGAGTGTGCAACATATCAAGGCTCGCAAGACAGTTGTAAAAGGGGTAAATCAAACATTTTCATGTTGAAAATCAACTATTCTAAAGGGTCTTTGTATGTTATAGTTATGTATGATTAACATAGCTAACAATATTCAGGGTTCATTGACCTTACTAATACTGTTCTTAGGAAAGCTTTTTAGAACTGAAAATCAACTTTAATCAACTGTTTCTATTGCTTTTACAACACTTGAATTTGGGAGTTTCCAATATATCAAGGCTTGCAAGACAGTTGTAAAAGGGGTAAATCAAGCATTTTCATGTTGAAAATCAACTATTCTAAAGGGTCTTTGTATGTTATAGTTATGTATGAATAACATAGTTAACAATGTTCAGGGTTCATTAACCTTACTAATACTGTTCTTAGGAAAGCTTTTTAGAACTGAAAATCAACTTTAATCAACTGTTTCTATTGCTTTTACAACACTTGAATTTGGGAGTTTGCAATATATCAGGGCTTGCAAGACGGTTGTAAAAGGGGTAAATCAAGCATTTTCATGTTGAAAATCAACTATTCTAAAGGGTCTTTGTATGTTATAGTTATGTATGAATAACATAGTTAACAATGTTCAGGGTTCATTAACCTTACTAATACTGTTCTTAGGAAAGCTTTTTAGAACTGAAATCAACTTTAATCAACTGTTTCTATTGCTTTTACAACACTTGAATTTGGGAGTTTGCAATATGTCAAGGGTCGCAAGACAGTTGCAATAGGGGTAAATCAAGCATTTTCATGTTGAAAATCAACTATTCTAAAGGGTCTTTGTATGTTATAGTTATGAATGAATAACATAGTTAACAATGTTCAGGGTTCATTAACCTTACTAATACTGTTCTTAGGAAAGCTTTTTAGAACTGAAAATCAACTTTAATCAACTGTTTCTATTGCTTTTACAACACTTGAATTTGGGAGTTTGCAATATATCAAGGCTTGCAAGACAGTTGTGAAAGGGGTAAATCGAACATTTTCATGTTGAAAATCAACTATTCTAAAGGGTTTTTGTATGTTATAGTTATGTATAAATAACAAAGTTAACAATGTTTAGGGTTCATTAACCTTACTAATACTTTTCTTAGGAAAGCTTTTTAGAACTGAAAATCAACTTTAATCAACTGTTTCTATTGCTTTTACAACACTTGAATTTGGGAGTTTGCAATATATCAAGGCTTGCAAGACAGTTGTAAAAGGGGTAAATCAAGCATTTTCATGTTGAAAATCAACTATTCTAAAGGGTCTTTGTACGTTATAGTTATGTATGAATAACATAGTTAATAATGTTCACGGTTCATCAACCTTACTAATACTGTTCTTAGGAAAGCTTTTTAGAACTGAAAATCAACTTTAATCAACTGTTTCTATTGCTTTTACAACACTTGAATTCAGGAGTTTGTAACGTATCAAGGCTCGCAAGACAGTTGTAATAGGGGTAAATCAAGCATTTTCATGTTGAAAATCAACTATTCTAAAGGGTCTTTGTATGTTATAGTTATGTATGAATAACATAGTTAACAATGTTCAGGGTTCATTAACCTTACTAATACTGTTCTTAGGAAAGCTTTTTAGAACTGAAAATCAACTTTAATCAACTGTTTCTATTGCTTTTACAACACTTGAATTTGGGAGTGTGCAATATATCAAGGATTGCAAGACAGTTGTAATAGGGGTAAATCAAGCATTTTCATGTTGAAAATCAACTATTCTAAAGGGTCTTTTTATGTTATAGATATGTATGAATAACATAGTTAACAATGTTCAGGGTTCATTAACCTTACTAATACTGTTCTTGGGAAAGCTTTTTAGAACTGAAAATCAACTTTAATCAACTGTTTCTATTGCTTTTACAACACTTGAATTTGGGAGTTTGCAATATATCAAGGCTCGCAAGACAGTTGTAAAAGGGGTAAATCAAGCATTTTCATGTTGAAAATCAACTATTCTAAAGGGTCTTTGTATGTTATAGTTATGTATGAATAACATAGTTAACAATATTCAGGGTTCATTGACCTTACTAATACTGTTCTTAGGAAAGCTTTTTAGAACTGAAAATCAACTTTAATCAACTGTTTCTATTGCTTTTACAACACTTGAATTTGGGAGTTTCCAATATATCAAGGCTTGCAAGACAGTTGTGAAAGGGGTAAATCAAGCATTTTCATGTTGAAAATAAACTATTCTAAAGGGTCTTTGTATGTTATAGTTATGTATAAATAACATAGTTAACAATGTTCAGGGTTCATTAACCTTACTAATACTTTTCTTAGGAAAGCTTTTTAGAACTGAAAATCAACTTTAATCAACTGTTTCTATTGCTTTTACAACACTTGAATTTGGGAGTTTGCAATATATCAAGGCTTGCAAGACAGTTGTAAAAGGGGTAAATCAAGCATTTTCATGTTGAAAATCAACTATTCTAAAGGGTCTTTGTACGTTATAGTTATGTATGAATAACATAGTTAATAATGTTCACGGTTCATCAACCTTACTAATACTGTTCTTAGGAAAGCTTTTTAGAACTGAAAATCAACTTTAATCAACTGTTTCTATTGCTTTTACAACACTTGAGTTTGGGAGTGTGCAACATATCAAGGCTCGCAAGACAGTTGTAAAAGGGGTAAATCAAACATTTTCATGTTGAAAATCAACTATTCTAAAGGGTCTTTGTATGTTATAGTTATGTATGATTAACATAGCTAACAATATTCAGGGTTCATTGACCTTACTAATACTGTTCTTAGGAAAGCTTTTTAGAACTGAAAATCAACTTTAATCAACTGTTTCTATTGCTTTTACAACACTTGAATTTGGGAGTTTCCAATATATCAAGGCTTGCAAGACAGTTGTAAAAGGGGTAAATCAAGCATTTTCATGTTGAAAATCAACTATTCTAAAGGGTCTTTGTATGTTATAGTTATGTATGAATAACATAGTTAACAATGTTCAGGGTTCATTAACCTTACTAATACTGTTCTTAGGAAAGCTTTTTAGAACTGAAAATCAACTTTAATCAACTGTTTCTATTGCTTTTACAACACTTGAATTTGGGAGTTTGCAATATATCAGGGCTTGCAAGACGGTTGTAAAAGGGGTAAATCAAGCATTTTCATGTTGAAAATCAACTATTCTAAAGGGTCTTTGTATGTTATAGTTATGTATGAATAACATAGTTAACAATGTTCAGGGTTCATTAACCTTACTAATACTGTTCTTAGGAAAGCTTTTTAGAACTGAAAATCAACTTTAATCAACTGTTTCTATTGCTTTTACAACACTTGAATTTGGGAGTTTGCAATATGTCAAGGGTCGCAAGACAGTTGCAATAGGGGTAAATCAAGCATTTTCATGTTGAAAATCAACTATTCTAAAGGGTCTTTGTATGTTATAGTTATGAATGAATAACATAGTTAACAATGTTCAGGGTTCATTAACCTTACTAATACTGTTCTTAGGAAAGCTTTTTAGAACTGAAAATCAACTTTAATCAACTGTTTCTATTGCTTTTACAACACTTGAATTCGGGAGTTTGCAATATATCAAGGATTGCAAGACAGTTGCAATAGGGGTAAATCAAGCATTTTCATGTTGAAAATCAACTATTCTAAAGGGTCTTTGTATGTTATAGTTATGTATGAATAACATAGTTAACAATGTTCAGGGTTCATTAACCTTACTAATACTGTTCTTAGGAAAGCTTTTTAGAACTGAAAATCAACTTTAATCAACTGTTTCTATTGCTTTTACAACACTTGAATTCAGGAGTTTGTAACGTATCAAGGCTCGCAAGACAGTTGTAATAGGGGTAAATCAAGCATTTTCATGTTGAAAATCAACTATTCTAAAGGGTCTTTGTATGTTATAGTTATGTATGAATAACATAGTTAACAATGTTCAGGGTTCATTAACCTTACTAATACTGTTCTTAGGAAAGCTTTTTAGAACTGAAAATCAACTTTAATCAACTGTTTCTATTGCTTTTACAACAATTTAATTTGGGAGTGTGCAATATATCAAGGATTGCAACACAGTTGTAATAGGGGTAAATCAAGCATTTTCATGTTGAAAATCAACTATTCTAAAGGGTCTTTGTATGTTATAGATATGTATGAATAACATAGTTAACAATGTTCAGGGTTCATTAACCTTACTAATACTGTTCTTAGGAAAGCTTTTTAGAACTGAAAATCAACTTTAATCAACTGTTTCTATTGCTTTTACAACACTTGAATTTGGGAGTTTGCAATATATCAAGGCTTGCAAGACAGTTGTGAAAGGGGTAAATCAAGCATTTTCATGTTGAAAATAAACTATTCTAAAGGGTCTTTGTATGTTATAGTTATGTATAAATAACATAGTTAACAATGTTCAGGGTTCATTAACCTTACTAATACTTTTCTTAGGAAAGCTTTTTAGAACTGAAAATCAACTTTAATCAACTGTTTATATTGCTTTTACAACACTTGAATTTGGGAGTTTGCAATATATCAAGGCTTGCAAGACAGTTGTAAAAGGGGTAAATCAAGCATTTTCATGTTGAAAATCAACTATTCTAAAGGGTCTTTGTACGTTATAGTTATGTATGAATAACATAGTTAATAATGTTCACGGTTCATCAACCTTACTAATACTGTTCTTAGGAAAGCTTTTTAGAACTGAAAATCAACTTTAATCAACTGTTTCTATTGCTTTTACAACACTTGAATTTGGGAGTTTGCAATATATCAAGGCTTGCAAGACAGTTGTAAAAGGGGTAAATCAAGCATTTTCATGTTGAAAATCAACTATTCTAAAGGGTCTTTGTATGTTATAGTTATGTATGAATAACATAGTTAACAATGTTCAGGGTTCATTAACCTTACTAATACTGTTCTTAGGAAAGCTTTTTAGAACTGAAAATCAACTTTAATCAACTGTTTCTATTGCTTTTACAACACTTGAATTTGGGAGTTTGCAATATATCAGGGCTTGCAAGACGGTTGTAAAAGGGGTAAATCAAGCATTTTCATGTTGAAAATCAACTATTCTAATGGGTCTTTGTATGTTATAGTTATGTATGAATAACATAGTTAACAATGTTCAGGGTTCATTAACCTTACTAATACTGTTCTTAGGAAAGCTTTTTAGAACTGAAAATCAACTTTAATCAACTGTTTCTATTGCTTTTACAACACTTGAATTTGGGAGTTTGCAATATATCAAGGCTTGCAAGACAGTTGTAAAAGGGGTAAATCAAGCATTTTCATGTTGAAAATCAACTATTCTAAAGGGTCTTTGTATGTTATAGTTATGTATGAATAACATAGTTAACAATGTTCAGGGTTCATTAACCTTACTAATACTGTTCTTAGGAAAGCTTTTTAGAACTGAAAATCAACTTTAATCAACTGTTTCTATTGCTTTTACAACACTTGAATTCAGGAGTTTGTAACGTATCAAGGCTCGCAAGACAGTTGTAATAGGGGTAAATCAAGCATTTTCATGTTGAAAATCAACTATTCTAAAGGGTCTTTGTATGTTATAGTTATGTATGAATAACATAGTTAACAATGTTCAGGGTTCATTAACCTTACTAATACTGTTCTTAGGAAAGCTTTTTAGAACTGAAAATCAACTTTAATCAACTGTTTCTATTGCTTTTACAACAATTTAATTTGGGAGTGTGCAATATATCAAGGATTGCAACACAGTTGTAATAGGGGTAAATCAAGCATTTTCATGTTGAAAATCAACTATTCTAAAGGGTCTTTGTATGTTATAGATATGTATGAATAACATAGTTAACAATGTTCAGGGTTCATTAACCTTACTAATACTGTTCTTAGGAAAGCTTTTTAGAACTGAAAATCAACTTTAATCAACTGTTTCTATTGCTTTTACAACACTTGAATTTGGGAGTTTGCAATATATCAAGGCTTGCAAGACAGTTGTGAAAGGGGTAAATCAAGCATTTTCATGTTGAAAATAAACTATTCTAAAGGGTCTTTGTATGTTATAGTTATGTAGAAATAACATAGTTAACAATGTTCAGGGTTCATTAACCTTACTAATACTTTTCTTAGGAAAGCTTTTTAGAACTGAAAATCAACTTTAATCAACTGTTTATATTGCTTTTACAACACTTGAATTTGGGAGTTTGCAATATATCAAGGCTTGCAAGACAGTTGTAAAAGGGGTAAATCAAGCATTTTCATGTTGAAAATCAACTATTCTAAAGGGTCTTTGTACGTTATAGTTATGTATGAATAACATAGTTAATAATGTTCACGGTTCATCAACCTTACTAATACTGTTCTTAGGAAAGCTTTTTAGAACTGAAAATCAACTTTAATCAACTGTTTCTATTGCTTTTACAACACTTGAGTTTGGGAGTGTGCAACATATCAAGGCTCGCAAGACAGTTGTAAAAGGGGTAAATCAAACATTTTCATGTTGAAAATCAACTATTCTAAAGGGTCTTTGTATGTTATAGTTATGTATGATTAACATAGTTAACAATATTCAGGGTTCATTGACCTTACTAATACTGTTCTTAGGAAAGCTTTTTAGAACTGAAAATCAACTTTAATCAACTTTCTATTGCTTTTACAACACTTGAATTTGGGAGTTTGCAATATATCAAGGCTTGCAAGACAGTTGTAAAAGGGGTAAATCAAGCATTTTCATGTTGAAAATCAACTATTCTAAAGGGACTTTGTATGTTATAGTTTTTTATGAATAACATAGTTAACAATGTTCAGGGTTCATTGACCTTACTAATACTGTTCTTAGGAAAGCTTTTTAGAACTGAAAATCAACTTTAATCAACTGTTTCTATTGCTTTTACAACACTTGAATTTGGGAGTTTGCAATATATCAAGGCTTGCAAGACAGTTGTAAAAGGGGTAAATCAAGCATTTTCATGTTGAGAATCAACTATTCTGAAGGGTCTTTGTATGTTATAGTTATGTATGAATAACATAGTTAACAATGTTCAGGGTTCATTAACCTTACTAATACTGTTCTTAGGAAAGCTTTTTAGAACTGAAAATCAACTTTAATCAATTTTCTATTGCTTTTACAACACTTGAATTTGGGAGTTTGCAATATATCAAGGCTTGCAAGACAGTTGTAAAAGGGGTAAATCAAGCATTTTCATGTTGAAAATCAACTATTCTAAAGGGTCTTTGTATGTTATAGTTATGTATGAATAACATAGTTATCAATGTTCAGGGTTCATTAACCTTACTAATACTGTTCTTAGGAAAGCTTTTTAGAACTGAAAATCAACTTTAATCAACTTTCTATTGCTTTTACAACACTTGAATTTGGGAGTTTGCAATATATCAAGGCTTGCAAGACAGTTGTAAAAGGGGTAAATCAAGCCTTTTCATGTTGAAAATCAACTATTCTAAAGGGTCTTTGTATGTTATAGTTATGTATGAATAACATAGTTAACAATGTTCAGGGTTCATTGACCTTACTAATACTGTTCTTCGGAAAGCTTTTTAGAACTGAAAATCAACTTTAATCAACTGTTTCTATTGCTTTTACAACACTTGAATTTGGGAGTGTGCAATATATCAAGGCTTGCAAGACAGTTGTAAAAGGGGTAAATCAAGCATTTTCATGTTGAGAATCAACTAATCTAAAGGGTCTTTGTATGTTATAGTTATGTATGAATAACATAGTTAACAATGTTCAGGGTTCATTAACCTTACTAATACTGTTCTTAGGAAAGCTTTTTAGAACTTAAAATCAACTTTAATCAACTGTTTCTATTGCTTTTACAACACTTGAATTCAGGAGTTTGTAACGTATCAAGGCTCGCAAGACAGTTGTAATAGGGGTAAATCAAGCATTTTCATGTTGAAAATCAACTATTCTAAAGGGTCTTTGTATGTTATAGTTATGTATGAATAACATAGTTAACAATGTTCAGGGTTCATTAACCTTACTAATACTGTTCTTAGGAAAGCTTTTTAGAACTGAAAATCAACTTTAATCAACTGTTTCTATTGCTTTTACAATAATTTAATTTGGGAGTGTGCAATATATCAAGGATTGCAACACAGTTGTAATAGGGGTAAATCAAGCATTTTCATGTTGAAAATCAACTATTCTAAAGGGTCTTTGTATGTTATAGATATGTATGAATAACATAGTTAACAATGTTCAGGGTTCATTAACCTTACTAATACTGTTCTTAGGAAAGCTTTTTAGAACTGAAAATCAACTTTAATCAACTGTTTCTATTGCTTTTACAACACTTGAATTTGGGAGTTTGCAATATATCAAGGCTTGCAAGACAGTTGTGAAAGGGGTAAATCAAGCATTTTCATGTTGAAAATCAACTATTCTAAAGGGTCTTTGTATGTTATAGATATGTATAAATAACATAGTTAACAATGTTCAGGGTTCATTAACCTTACTAATACTTTTCTTAGGAAAGCTTTTTAGAACTGAAAATCAACTTTAATCAACTGTTTATATTGCTTTTACAACACTTGAATTTGGGAGTTTGCAATATATCAAGGCTTGCAAGACAGTTGTAAAAGGGGTAAATCAAGCATTTTCATGTTGAAAATCAACTATTCTAAAGGGTCTTTGTATGTTATAGTTATGTATGAATAACATAGTTATCAATGTTCAGGGTTCATTAACCTTACTAATACTGTTCTTAGGAAAGCTTTTTAGAACTGAAAATCAACTTTAATCAACTGTTTCTATTGCTTTTACAACACTTGAATTTGGGAGTTTGCAATATATCAAGGCTTGCAAGACAGTTGTAAAAGGGGTAAATCAAGCATTTTCATGTTGAAAATCAACTATTCTAAAGGGTCTTTGTATGTTATAGTTATGTATGAATAACATAGTTAACAATGTTCAGGTTTCATTGACCTTACTAATACTGTTCTTCGGAAAGCTTTTTAGAACTGAAAATCAACTTTAATCAACTGTTTCTATTGCTTTTACAACACTTGAATTTGGGAGTGTGCAATATATCAAGGCTTGCAAGACAGTTGTAAAAGGGGTAAATCAAGCATTTTCATGTTGAGAATCAACTAATCTAAAGGGTCTTTGTATGTTATAGTTATGTATGAATAACATAGTTAACAATGTTCAGGGTTCATTAACCTTACTAATACTGTTCTTAGGAAAGCTTTTTAGAACTTAAAATCAACTTTAATCAACTGTTTCTATTGCTTTTACAACACTTGAATTCAGGAGTTTGTAACGTATCAAGGCTCGCAAGACAGTTGTAATAGGGGTAAATCAAGCATTTTCATGTTGAAAATCAACTATTCTAAAGGGTCTTTGTATGTTATAGTTATGTATGAATAACATTGTTAACAATGTTCAGGGTTCATTAACCTTACTAATACTGTTCTTAGGAAAGCTTTTTAGAACTGAAAATCAACTTTAATCAACTGTTTCTATTGCTTTTACAACAATTTAATTTGGGAGTGTGCAATATATCAAGGATTGCAACACAGTTGTAATAGGGGTAAATCAAGCATTTTCATGTTGAAAATCAACTATTCTAAAGGGTCTTTGTATGTTATAGATATGTATGAATAACATAGTTAACAATGTTCAGGGTTCATTAACCTTACTAATACTGTTCTTAGGAAAGCTTTTTAGAACTGAAAATCAACTTTAATCAACTGTTTCTATTGCTTTTACAACACTTGAATTTGGGAGTTTGCAATATATCAAGGCTTGCAAGACAGTTGTGAAAGGGGTAAATCAAGCATTTTCATGTTGAAAATCAACTATTCTAAAGGGTCTTTGTATGTTATAGTTATGTATAAATAACATAGTTAACAATGTTCAGGGTTCATTAACCTTACTAATACTTTTCTTAGGAAAGCTTTTTAGAACTGAAAATCAACTTTAATCAACTGTTTATATTGCTTTTACAACACTTGAATTTGGGAGTTTGCAATATATCAAGGCTTGCAAGACAGTTGTAAAAGGGGTAAATCAAGCATTTTCATGTTGAAAATCAACTATTCTAAAGGGTCTTTGTACGTTATAGTTATGTATGAATAACATAGTTAATAATGTTCACGGTTCATCAACCTTACTAATACTGTTCTTAGGAAAGCTTTTTAGAACTGAAAATCAACTTTAATCAACTGTTTCTATTGCTTTTACAACACTTGAGTTTGGGAGTGTGCAACATATCAAGGCTCGCAAGACAGTTGTAAAAGGGGTAAATCAAACATTTTCATGTTGAAAATCAACTATTCTAAAGGGTCTTTGTATGTTATAGTTATGTATGATTAACATAGCTAACAATATTCAGGGTTCATTGACCTTACTAATACTGTTCTTAGGAAAGCTTTTTAGAACTGAAAATCAACTTTAATCAACTGTTTCTATTGCTTTTACAACACTTGAATTTGGGAGTTTGCAATATATCAAGGCTTGCAAGACAGTTGTAAAAGGGGTAAATCAAGCATTTTCATGTTGAAAATCAACTATTCTAAAGGGTCTTTGTATGTTATAGTTATGTATGAATAACATAGTTAACAATGTTCAGGGTTCATTAACCTTACTAATACTGTTCTTAGGAAAGCTTTTTAGAACTTAAAATCAACTTTAATCAACTGTTTCTATTGCTTTTACAACACTTGAATTCAGGAGTTTGTAACGTATCAAGGCTCGCAAGACAGTTGTAATAGGGGTAAATCAAGCATTTTCATGTTGAAAATCAACTATTCTAAAGGGTCTTTGTATGTTATAGTTATGTATGAATAACATAGTTAACAATGTTCAGGGTTCATTAACCTTACTAATACTGTTCTTAGGAAAGCTTTTTAGAACTGAAAATCAACTTTAATCAACTGTTTCTATTGCTTTTACAACACTTGAATTTGGGAGTTTGCAATATATCAAGGCTTGCAAGACAGTTGTAAAAGGGGTAAATCAAGCATTTTCATGTTGAGAATCAACTATTCTAAAGGGTTTTTGTATGTTATAGTTATGTATGAATAACATAGTTAACAATGTTCAGGGTTCATTAACCTTACTAATACTGTTGTTAAGAAAGCTTTTTAGAACTGAAAATCAACTTTAATCAACTTTCTATTGCTTTTACAACACTTGAATTTGGGAGTTTGCAATATATCAAGGCTTGCAAGACAGTTGTAAAAGGGGTAAATCAAGCATTTTCATGTTGAAAATCAACTATTCTAAAGGGACTTTGTATGTTATAGTTTTTTATGAATAACATAGTTAACAATGTTCAGGGTTCATTGACCTTACTAATACTGTTCTTAGGAAAGCTTTTTAGAACTGAAAATCAACTTTAATCAACTGTTTCTATTGCTTTTACAACACTTGAATTCAGGAGTTTGTAACGTATCAAGGCTCGCAAGACAGTTGTAATAGGGGTAAATCAAGCATTTTCATGTTGAAAATCAACTATTCTAAAGGGTCTTTATATGTTATAGTTATGTATGAATAACATAGTTAACAATGTTCAGGGTTCATCAACCTTACTAATACTGTTCTCAGGAAAGCTTTTTAGAACTGAAAATCAACTTTAATCAACTGTTTCTATTGCTTTTACAACACTTGAGTTTGGGAGTGTGCAACATATCAAGGCTCGCAAGACAGTTGTAAAAGGGGTAAATCAAACATTTTCATGTTGAAAATCAACTATTCTAAAGGGTCTTTGTATGTTATAGTTATGTATGATTAACATAGCTAACAATATTCAGGGTTCATTGACCTTACTAATACTGTTCTTAGGAAAGCTTTTTAGAACTGAAAATCAACTTTAATCAACTGTTTCTATTGCTTTTACAACACTTGAATTTGGGAGTTTGCAATATATCAAGGCTTGCAAGACAGTTGTGAAAGGGGTAAATCAAGCATTTTCATGTTGAAAATAAACTATTCTAAAGGGTCTTTGTATGTTATAGTTATGTATAAATAACATAGTTAACAATGTTCAGGGTTCATTAACCTTACTAATACTTTTCTTAGGAAAGCTTTTTAGAACTGAAAATCAACTTTAATCAACTGTTTATATTGCTTTTACAACACTTGAATTTGGGAGTTTGCAATATATCAAGGCTTGCAAGACAGTTGTAAAAGGGGTAAATCAAGCATTTTCATGTTGAAAATCAACTATTCTAAAGGGTCTTTGTACGTTATAGTTATGTATGAATAACATAGTTAATAATGTTCACGGTTCATCAACCTTACTAATACTGTTCTTAGGAAAGCTTTTTAGAACTGAAAATCAACTTTAATCAACTGTTTCTATTGCTTTTACAACACTTGAGTTTGGGAGTGTGCAACATATCAAGGCTCGCAAGACAGTTGTAAAAGGGGTAAATCAAACATTTTCATGTTGAAAATCAACTATTCTAAAGGGTCTTTGTATGTTATAGTTATGTATGATTAACATAGCTAACAATATTCAGGGTTCATTGACCTTACTAATACTGTTCTTAGGAAAGCTTTTTAGAACTGAAAATCAACTTTAATCAACTGTTTCTATTGCTTTTACAACACTTGAATTTGGGAGTTTGCAATATATCAAGGCTTGCAAGACAGTTGTAAAAGGGGTAAATCAAGCATTTTCATGTTGAAAATCAACTATTCTAAAGGGTCTTTGTATGTTATAGTTATGTATGAATAACATAGTTAACAATGTTCAGGGTTCATTAACCTTACTAATACTGTTCTTAGGAAAGCTTTTTAGAACTTAAAATCAACTTTAATCAACTGTTTCTATTGCTTTTACAACACTTGAATTCAGGAGTTTGTAACGTATCAAGGCTCGCAAGACAGTTGTAATAGGGGTAAATCAAGCATTTTCATGTTGAAAATCAACTATTCTAAAGGGTCTTTGTATGTTATAGTTATGTATGAATAACATAGTTAACAATGTTCAGGGTTCATTAACCTTACTAATACTGTTCTTAGGAAAGCTTTTTAGAACTGAAAATCAACTTTAATCAACTGTTTCTATTGCTTTTACAACACTTGAATTTGGGAGTTTGCAATATATCAAGGCTTGCAAGACAGTTGTAAAAGGGGTAAATCAAGCATTTTCATGTTGAGAATCAACTATTCTAAAGGGTTTTTGTATGTTATAGTTATGTATGAATAACATAGTTAACAATGTTCAGGGTTCATTAACCTTACTAATACTGTTGTTAAGAAAGCTTTTTAGAACTGAAAATCAACTTTAATCAACTTTCTATTGCTTTTACAACACTTGAATTTGGGAGTTTGCAATATATCAAGGCTTGCAAGACAGTTGTAAAAGGGGTAAATCAAGCATTTTCATGTTGAAAATCAACTATTCTAAAGGGACTTTGTATGTTATAGTTTTTTATGAATAACATAGTTAACAATGTTCAGGGTTCATTGACCTTACTAATACTGTTCTTAGGAAAGCTTTTTAGAACTGAAAATCAACTTTAATCAACTGTTTCTATTGCTTTTACAACACTTGAATTCAGGAGTTTGTAACGTATCAAGGCTCGCAAGACAGTTGTAATAGGGGTAAATCAAGCATTTTCATGTTGAAAATCAACTATTCTAAAGGGTCTTTATATGTTATAGTTATGTATGAATAACATAGTTAACAATGTTCAGGGTTCATCAACCTTACTAATACTGTTCTCAGGAAAGCTTTTTAGAACTGAAAATCAACTTTAATCAACTGTTTCTATTGCTTTTACAACACTTGAGTTTGGGAGTGTGCAACATATCAAGGCTCGCAAGACAGTTGTAAAAGGGGTAAATCAAACATTTTCATGTTGAAAATCAACTATTCTAAAGGGTCTTTGTATGTTATAGTTATGTATGATTAACATAGCTAACAATATTCAGGGTTCATTGACCTTACTAATACTGTTCTTAGGAAAGCTTTTTAGAACTGAAAATCAACTTTAATCAACTGTTTCTATTGCTTTTACAACACTTGAATTTGGGAGTTTGCAATATATCAAGGCTTGCAAGACAGTTGTGAAAGGGGTAAATCAAGCATTTTCATGTTGAAAATAAACTATTCTAAAGGGTCTTTGTATGTTATAGTTATGTATAAATAACATAGTTAACAATGTTCAGGGTTCATTAACCTTACTAATACTTTTCTTAGGAAAGCTTTTTAGAACTGAAAATCAACTTTAATCAACTGTTTATATTGCTTTTACAACACTTGAATTTGGGAGTTTGCAATATATCAAGGCTTGCAAGACAGTTGTAAAAGGGGTAAATCAAGCATTTTCATGTTGAAAATCAACTATTCTAAAGGGTCTTTGTACGTTATAGTTATGTATGAATAACATAGTTAATAATGTTCACGGTTCATCAACCTTACTAATACTGTTCTTAGGAAAGCTTTTTAGAACTGAAAATCAACTTTAATCAACTGTTTCTATTGCTTTTACAACACTTGAGTTTGGGAGTGTGCAACATATCAAGGCTCGCAAGACAGTTGTAAAAGGGGTAAATCAAACATTTTCATGTTGAAAATCAACTATTCTAAAGGGTCTTTGTATGTTATAGTTATGTATGATTAACATAGCTAACAATATTCAGGGTTCATTGACCTTACTAATACTGTTCTTAGGAAAGCTTTTTAGAACTGAAAATCAACTTTAATCAACTGTTTCTATTGCTTTTACAACACTTGAATTTGGGAGTTTGCAATATATCAAGGCTTGCAAGACAGTTGTAAAAGGGGTAAATCAAGCATTTTCATGTTGAAAATCAACTATTCTAAAGGGTCTTTGTATGTTATAGTTATGTATGAATAACATAGTTAACAATGTTCAGGGTTCATTAACCTTACTAATACTGTTCTTAGGAAAGCTTTTTAGAACTGAAAATCAACTTTAATCAACTGTTTCTATTGCTTTTACAACACTTGAATTTGGGAGTTTGCAATATATCAGGGCTTGCAAGACGGTTGTAAAAGGGGTAAATCAAGCATTTTCATGTTGAAAATCAACTATTCTAAAGGGTCTTTATATGTTATAGTTATGTATGAATAACATAGTTAACAATGTTCAGGGTTCATTAACCTTACTAATACTGTTCTTAGGAAAGCTTTTTAGAACTGAAAATCAACTTTAATCAACTGTTTCTATTGCTTTTACAACACTTGAATTTGGGAGTTTGCAATATGTCAAGGCTCGCAAGACAGTTGCAATAGGGGTAAATCAAGCATTTTCATGTTGAAAATCAACTATTCTAAAGGGTCTTTGTATGTTATAGTTATGAATGAATAACATAGTTAACAATGTTCAGGGTTCATTAACCTTACTAATACTGTTCTTAGGAAAGCTTTTTAGAACTGAAAATCAACTTTAATCAACTGTTTCTATTGCTTTTACAACACTTGAATTTGGGAGTTTGCAATATATCAAGGCTTGCAAGACAGTTGTAAAAGGGGTAAATCAAGCATTTTCATGTTGAAAATCAACTATTCTAAAGGGTCTTTGTATGTTATAGTTATGTATGAATAACATAGTTAACAATGTTCAGGGTTCATTAACCTTACTAATACTGTTCTTAGGAAAGCTTTTTAGAACTGAAAATCAACTTTAATCAACTGTTTCTATTGCTTTTACAACACTTGAATTTGGGAGTTTGCAATATATCAAGGCTTGCAAGACAGTTGTAAAAGGGGTAAATCAAACATTTTCATGTTGAAAATCAACTATTCTAAAGGGTCTTTGTATGTTATAGTTATGTATGATTAACATAGCTAACAATATTCAGGGTTCATTGACCTTACTAATACTGTTCTTAGGAAAGCTTTTTAGAACTGAAAATCAACTTTAATCAACTGTTTCTATTGCTTTTACAACACTTGAATTTGGGAGTTTGCAATATATCAAGGCTTGCAAGACAGTTGTGAAAGGGGTAAATCAAGCATTTTCATGTTGAAAATAAACTATTCTAAAGGGTCTTTGTATGTTATAGTTATGTATAAATAACATAGTTAACAATGTTCAGGGTTCATTAACCTTACTAATACTTTTCTTAGGAAAGCTTTTTAGAACTGAAAATCAACTTTAATCAACTGTTTATATTGCTTTTACAACACTTGAATTTGGGAGTTTGCAATATATCAAGGCTTGCAAGACAGTTGTAAAAGGGGTAAATCAAGCATTTTCATGTTGAAAATCAACTATTCTAAAGGGTCTTTGTATGTTATAGTTATGTATGAATAACATAGTTAATAATGTTCACGGTTCATCAACCTTACTAATACTGTTCTTAGGAAAGCTTTTTAGAACTGAAAATCAACTTTAATCAACTGTTTCTATTGCTTTTACAACACTTGAGTTTGGGAGTGTGCAACATATCAAGGCTCGCAAGACAGTTGTAAAAGGGGTAAATCAAACATTTTCATGTTGAAAATCAACTATTCTAAAGGGTCTTTGTATGTTATAGTTATGTATGATTAACATAGCTAACAATATTCAGGGTTCATTGACCTTACTAATACTGTTCTTAGGAAAGCTTTTTAGAACTGAAAATCAACTTTAATCAACTGTTTCTATTGCTTTTACAACACTTGAATTTGGGAGTTTGCAATATATCAAGGCTTGCAAGACAGTTGTAAAAGGGGTAAATCAAGCATTTTCATGTTGAAAATCAACTATTCTAAAGGGTCTTTGTATGTTATAGTTATGTATGAATAACATAGTTAACAATGTTCAGGGTTCATTAACCTTACTAATACTGTTCTTAGGAAAGCTTTTTAGAACTTAAAATCAACTTTAATCAACTGTTTCTATTGCTTTTACAACACTTGAATTCAGGAGTTTGTAACGTATCAAGGCTCGCAAGACAGTTGTAATAGGGGTAAATCAAGCATTTTCATGTTGAAAATCAACTATTCTAAAGGGTCTTTGTATGTTATAGTTATGTATGAATAACATAGTTAACAATGTTCAGGGTTCATTAACCTTACTAATACTGTTCTTAGGAAAGCTTTTTAGAACTGAAAATCAACTTTAATCAACTGTTTCTATTGCTTTTACAACACTTGAATTTGGGAGTTTGCAATATATCAAGGCTTGCAAGACAGTTGTAAAAGGGGTAAATCAAGCATTTTCATGTTGAGAATCAACTATTCTAAAGGGTTTTTGTATGTTATAGTTATGTATGAATAACATAGTTAACAATGTTCAGGGTTCATTAACCTTACTAATACTGTTGTTAAGAAAGCTTTTTAGAACTGAAAATCAACTTTAATCAACTTTCTATTGCTTTTACAACACTTGAATTTGGGAGTTTGCAATATATCAAGGCTTGCAAGACAGTTGTAAAAGGGGTAAATCAAGCATTTTCATGTTGAAAATCAACTATTCTAAAGGGACTTTGTATGTTATAGTTTTTTATGAATAACATAGTTAACAATGTTCAGGGTTCATTGACCTTACTAATACTGTTCTTAGGAAAGCTTTTTAGAACTGAAAATCAACTTTAATCAACTGTTTCTATTGCTTTTACAACACTTGAATTCAGGAGTTTGTAACGTATCAAGGCTCGCAAGACAGTTGTAATAGGGGTAAATCAAGCATTTTCATGTTGAAAATCAACTATTCTAAAGGGTCTTTATATGTTATAGTTATGTATGAATAACATAGTTAACAATGTTCAGGGTTCATCAACCTTACTAATACTGTTCTCAGGAAAGCTTTTTAGAACTGAAAATCAACTTTAATCAACTGTTTCTATTGCTTTTACAACACTTGAGTTTGGGAGTGTGCAACATATCAAGGCTCGCAAGACAGTTGTAAAAGGGGTAAATCAAACATTTTCATGTTGAAAATCAACTATTCTAAAGGGTCTTTGTATGTTATAGTTATGTATGATTAACATAGCTAACAATATTCAGGGTTCATTGACCTTACTAATACTGTTCTTAGGAAAGCTTTTTAGAACTGAAAATCAACTTTAATCAACTGTTTCTATTGCTTTTACAACACTTGAATTTGGGAGTTTGCAATATATCAAGGCTTGCAAGACAGTTGTGAAAGGGGTAAATCAAGCATTTTCATGTTGAAAATAAACTATTCTAAAGGGTCTTTGTATGTTATAGTTATGTATAAATAACATAGTTAACAATGTTCAGGGTTCATTAACCTTACTAATACTTTTCTTAGGAAAGCTTTTTAGAACTGAAAATCAACTTTAATCAACTGTTTATATTGCTTTTACAACACTTGAATTTGGGAGTTTGCAATATATCAAGGCTTGCAAGACAGTTGTAAAAGGGGTAAATCAAGCATTTTCATGTTGAAAATCAACTATTCTAAAGGGTCTTTGTACGTTATAGTTATGTATGAATAACATAGTTAATAATGTTCACGGTTCATCAACCTTACTAATACTGTTCTTAGGAAAGCTTTTTAGAACTGAAAATCAACTTTAATCAACTGTTTCTATTGCTTTTACAACACTTGAGTTTGGGAGTGTGCAACATATCAAGGCTCGCAAGACAGTTGTAAAAGGGGTAAATCAAACATTTTCATGTTGAAAATCAACTATTCTAAAGGGTCTTTGTATGTTATAGTTATGTATGATTAACATAGCTAACAATATTCAGGGTTCATTGACCTTACTAATACTGTTCTTAGGAAAGCTTTTTAGAACTGAAAATCAACTTTAATCAACTGTTTCTATTGCTTTTACAACACTTGAATTTGGGAGTTTGCAATATATCAAGGCTTGCAAGACAGTTGTAAAAGGGGTAAATCAAGCATTTTCATGTTGAAAATCAACTATTCTAAAGGGTCTTTGTATGTTATAGTTATGTATGAATAACATAGTTAACAATGTTCAGGGTTCATTAACCTTACTAATACTGTTCTTAGGAAAGCTTTTTAGAACTGAAAATCAACTTTAATCAACTGTTTCTATTGCTTTTACAACACTTGAATTTGGGAGTTTGCAATATATCAGGGCTTGCAAGACGGTTGTAAAAGGGGTAAATCAAGCATTTTCATGTTGAAAATCAACTATTCTAAAGGGTCTTTATATGTTATAGTTATGTATGAATAACATAGTTAACAATGTTCAGGGTTCATTAACCTTACTAATACTGTTCTTAGGAAAGCTTTTTAGAACTGAAAATCAACTTTAATCAACTGTTTCTATTGCTTTTACAACACTTGAATTTGGGAGTTTGCAATATGTCAAGGCTCGCAAGACAGTTGCAATAGGGGTAAATCAAGCATTTTCATGTTGAAAATCAACTATTCTAAAGGGTCTTTGTATGTTATAGTTATGAATGAATAACATAGTTAACAATGTTCAGGGTTCATTAACCTTACTAATACTGTTCTTAGGAAAGCTTTTTAGAACTGAAAATCAACTTTAATCAACTGTTTCTATTGCTTTTACAACACTTGAATTTGGGAGTTTGCAATATATCAAGGCTTGCAAGACAGTTGTAAAAGGGGTAAATCAAGCATTTTCATGTTGAAAATCAACTATTCTAAAGGGTCTTTGTATGTTATAGTTATGTATGAATAACATAGTTAACAATGTTCAGGGTTCATTAACCTTACTAATACTGTTCTTAGGAAAGCTTTTTAGAACTGAAAATCAACTTTAATCAACTGTTTCTATTGCTTTTACAACACTTGAATTTGGGAGTTTGCAATATATCAGGGCTTGCAAGACGGTTGTAAAAGGGGTAAATCAAGCATTTTCATGTTGAAAATCAACTATTCTAAAGGGTCTTTGTATGTTATAGTTATGTATGAATAACATAGTTAACAATGTTCAGGGTTCATTAACCTTACTAATACTGTTCTTAGGAAAGCTTTTTAGAACTGAAAATCAACTTTAATCAACTGTTTCTATTGCTTTTACAACACTTGAATTTGGGAGTTTGCAATATATCAAGGCTTGCAAGACAGTTGTAAAAGGGGTAAATCAAACATTTTCATGTTGAAAATCAACTATTCTAAAGGGTCTTTGTATGTTATAGTTATGTATGATTAACATAGCTAACAATATTCAGGGTTCATTGACCTTACTAATACTGTTCTTAGGAAAGCTTTTTAGAACTGAAAATCAACTTTAATCAACTGTTTCTATTGCTTTTACAACACTTGAATTTGGGAGTTTGCAATATATCAAGGCTTGCAAGACAGTTGTGAAAGGGGTAAATCAAGCATTTTCATGTTGAAAATAAACTATTCTAAAGGGTCTTTGTATGTTATAGTTATGTATAAATAACATAGTTAACAATGTTCAGGGTTCATTAACCTTACTAATACTTTTCTTAGGAAAGCTTTTTAGAACTGAAAATCAACTTTAATCAACTGTTTATATTGCTTTTACAACACTTGAATTTGGGAGTTTGCAATATATCAAGGCTTGCAAGACAGTTGTAAAAGGGGTAAATCAAGCATTTTCATGTTGAAAATCAACTATTCTAAAGGGTCTTTGTACGTTATAGTTATGTATGAATAACATAGTTAATAATGTTCACGGTTCATCAACCTTACTAATACTGTTCTTAGGAAAGCTTTTTAGAACTGAAAATCAACTTTAATCAACTGTTTCTATTGCTTTTACAACACTTGAGTTTGGGAGTGTGCAACATATCAAGGCTCGCAAGACAGTTGTAAAAGGGGTAAATCAAACATTTTCATGTTGAAAATCAACTATTCTAAAGGGTCTTTGTATGTTATAGTTATGTATGATTAACATAGCTAACAATATTCAGGGTTCATTGACCTTACTAATACTGTTCTTAGGAAAGCTTTTTAGAACTGAAAATCAACTTTAATCAACTGTTTCTATTGCTTTTACAACACTTGAATTTGGGAGTTTGCAATATATCAAGGCTTGCAAGACAGTTGTAAAAGGGGTAAATCAAGCATTTTCATGTTGAAAATCAACTATTCTAAAGGGTCTTTGTATGTTATAGTTATGTATGAATAACATAGTTAACAATGTTCAGGGTTCATTAACCTTACTAATACTGTTCTTAGGAAAGCTTTTTAGAACTGAAAATCAACTTTAATCAACTGTTTCTATTGCTTTTACAACACTTGAATTTGGGAGTTTGCAATATATCAGGGCTTGCAAGACGGTTGTAAAAGGGGTAAATCAAGCATTTTCATGTTGAAAATCAACTATTCTAAAGGGTCTTTATATGTTATAGTTATGTATGAATAACATAGTTAACAATGTTCAGGGTTCATTAACCTTACTAATACTGTTCTTAGGAAAGCTTTTTAGAACTGAAAATCAACTTTAATCAACTGTTTCTATTGCTTTTACAACACTTGAATTTGGGAGTTTGCAATATGTCAAGGCTCGCAAGACAGTTGCAATAGGGGTAAATCAAGCATTTTCATGTTGAAAATCAACTATTCTAAAGGGTCTTTGTATGTTATAGTTATGAATGAATAACATAGTTAACAATGTTCAGGGTTCATTAACCTTACTAATACTGTTCTTAGGAAAGCTTTTTAGAACTGAAAATCAACTTTAATCAACTGTTTCTATTGCTTTTACAACACTTGAATTTGGGAGTTTGCAATATATCAAGGCTTGCAAGACAGTTGTAAAAGGGGTAAATCAAGCATTTTCATGTTGAAAATCAACTATTCTAAAGGGTCTTTGTATGTTATAGTTATGTATGAATAACATAGTTAACAATGTTCAGGGTTCATTAACCTTACTAATACTGTTCTTAGGAAAGCTTTTTAGAACTGAAAATCAACTTTAATCAACTGTTTCTATTGCTTTTACAACACTTGAATTTGGGAGTTTGCAATATATCAGGGCTTGCAAGACGGTTGTAAAAGGGGTAAATCAAGCATTTTCATGTTGAAAATCAACTATTCTAAAGGGTCTTTGTATGTTATAGTTATGTATGAATAACATAGTTAACAATGTTCAGGGTTCATTAACCTTACTAATACTGTTCTTAGGAAAGCTTTTTAGAACTGAAAATCAACTTTAATCAACTGTTTCTATTGCTTTTACAACACTTGAATTTGGGAGTTTGCAATATATCAAGGCTTGCAAGACAGTTGTAAAAGGGGTAAATCAAGCATTTTCATGTTGAAAATCAACTATTCTAAAGGGTCTTTGTATGTTATAGTTATGTATGAATAACATAGTTAACAATGTTCAGGGTTCATTAACCTTACTAATACTGTTCTTAGGAAAGCTTTTTAGAACTGAAAATCAACTTTAATCAACTGTTTCTATTGCTTTTACAACACTTGAATTCAGGAGTTTGTAACGTATCAAGGCTCGCAAGACAGTTGTAATAGGGGTAAATCAAGCATTTTCATGTTGAAAATCAACTATTCTAAAGGGTCTTTGTATGTTATAGTTATGTATGAATAACATAGTTAACAATGTTCAGGGTTCATTAACCTTACTAATACTGTTCTTAGGAAAGCTTTTTAGAACTGAAAATCAACTTTAATCAACTGTTTCTATTGCTTTTACAACACTTGAATTTGGGAGTGTGCAATATATCAAGGATTGCAACACAGTTGTAATAGGGGTAAATCAAGCATTTTCATGTTGAAAATCAACTATTCTAAAGGGTCTTTGTATGTTATAGATATGTATGAATAACATAGTTAACAATGTTCAGGGTTCATTAACCTTACTAATACTGTTCTTAGGAAAGCTTTTTAGAACTGAAAATCAACTTTAATCAACTGTTTCTATTGCTTTTACAACACTTGAATTTGGGAGTTTGCAATATATCAAGGCTTGCAAGACAGTTGTGAAAGGGGTAAATCAAGCATTTTCATGTTGAAAATAAACTATTCTAAAGGGTCTTTGTATGTTATAGTTATGTATAAATAACATAGTTAACAATGTTCAGGGTTCATTAACCTTACTAATACTTTTCTTAGGAAAGCTTTTTAGAACTGAAAATCAACTTTAATCAACTGTTTATATTGCTTTTACAACACTTGAATTTGGGAGTTTGCAATATATCAAGGCTTGCAAGACAGTTGTAAAAGGGGTAAATCAAGCATTTTCATGTTGAAAATCAACTATTCTAAAGGGTCTTTGTACGTTATAGTTATGTATGAATAACATAGTTAATAATGTTCACGGTTCATCAACCTTACTAATACTGTTCTTAGGAAAGCTTTTTAGAACTGAAAATCAACTTTAATCAACTGTTTCTATTGCTTTTACAACACTTGAGTTTGGGAGTGTGCAACATATCAAGGCTCGCAAGACAGTTGTAAAAGGGGTAAATCAAACATTTTCATGTTGAAAATCAACTATTCTAAAGGGTCTTTGTATGTTATAGTTATGTATGATTAACATAGCTAACAATATTCAGGGTTCATTGACCTTACTAATACTGTTCTTAGGAAAGCTTTTTAGAACTGAAAATCAACTTTAATCAACTGTTTCTATTGCTTTTACAACACTTGAATTTGGGAGTTTGCAATATATCAAGGCTTGCAAGACAGTTGTAAAAGGGGTAAATCAAGCATTTTCATGTTGAAAATCAACTATTCTAAAGGGTCTTTGTATGTTATAGTTATGTATGAATAACATAGTTAACAATGTTCAGGGTTCATTAACCTTACTAATACTGTTCTTAGGAAAGCTTTTTAGAACTGAAAATCAACTTTAATCAACTGTTTCTATTGCTTTTACAACACTTGAATTCAGGAGTTTGTAACGTATCAAGGCTCGCAAGACAGTTGTAATAGGGGTAAATCAAACATTTTCATGTTGAAAATCAACTATTCTAAAGGGTCTTTGTATGTTATAGTTATGTATGATTAACATGGCTAACAATATTCAGGGTTCATTGACTTTACTAATACTGTTCTTAGGAAAGCTTTTTAGAACTGAAAATCAACTTTAATCAACTGTTTCTATTGCTTTTACAACACTTGAATTTGGGAGTTTGCAATATATCAAGGCTTGCAAGACAGTTGTAAAAGGGGTAAATCAAGCATTTTCATGTTGAAAATCAACTATTCTAAAGGGTCTTTGTATGTTATAGTTATGTATGAATAACATAGTTAACAATGTTCAGGGTTCATTAACCTTACTAATACTGTTCTTAGGAAAGCTTTTTAGAACTGAAAATCAACTTTAATCAACTGTTTCTATTGCTTTTAGTACACTTGAATTTGGGAGTTTGCAATATATCAAGGCTTGCAAGACAGTTGTAAAAGGGGTAAATCAAGCATTTTCATGTTGAAAATCAACTATTCTAAAGGGTCTTTGTATGTTATAGTTATGTATGAATAACATAGTTAACAATGTTCAGGGTTCATTGACCTTACTAATACTGTTCTTAGGAAAGCTTTTTAGAACTGAAAATCAACTTTAATCAACTGTTTCTATTGCTTTTACAACACTTGAATTTGGGAGTTTGCAATATATCAAGGCTTGCAAGACAGTTGTAAAAGGGGTAAATCAAGCATTTTCATGTTGAGAATCAACTATTCTAAAGGGTTTTTGTATGTTATAGTTATGTATGAATAACATAGTTAACAATGTTCAGGGTTCATTAACCTTACTAATACTGTTGTTAGGAAAGCTTTTTAGAACTGAAAATCAACTTTAATCAACTTTCTATTGCTTTTACAACACTTGAATTTGGGAGTTTGCAATATATCAAGGCTTGCAAGACAGTTGTAAAAGGGGTAAATCAAGCATTTTCATGTTGAAAATCAACTATTCTAAAGGGACTTTGTATGTTATAGTTTTTTATGAATAACATAGTTAACAATGTTCAGGGTTCATTGACCTTACTAATACTGTTCTTAGGAAAGCTTTTTAGAACTGAAAATCAACTTTAATCAACTGTTTCTATTGCTTTTACAACACTTGAATTTGGGAGTTTGCAATATATCAAGGCTTGCAAGACAGTTGTAAAAGGGGTAAATCAAGCATTTTCATGTTGAGAATCAACTATTCTGAAGGGTCTTTGTATGTTATAGTTATGTATGAATAACATAGTTAACAATGTTCAGGGTTCATTAACCTTACTAATACTGTTCTTAGGAAAGCTTTTTAGAACTGAAAATCAACTTTAATCAACTGTTTCTATTGCTTTTACAACACTTGAATTCAGGAGTTTGTAACGTATCAAGGCTCGCAAGACAGTTGTAATAGGGGTAAATCAAGCATTTTCATGTTGAAAATCAACTATTCTAAAGGGTCTTTGTATGTTATAGTTATGTATGAATAACATAGTTAACAATGTTCAGGGTTCATTAACCTTACTAATACTGTTCTTAGGAAAGCTTTTTAGAACTTAAAATCAACTTTAATCAACTGTTTCTATTGCTTTTACAACACTTGAATTTGGGAGTTTGCAATATATCAAGGCTTGCAAGACAGTTGTAAAAGGGGTAAATCAAGCATTTTCATGTTGAAAATCAACTATTCTAAAGGGTCTTTGTATGTTATAGTTATGTATGAATAACATAGTTAACAATGTTCAGGGTTCATTACCTTATTAATACTGTTTTTAGGAAAGCTTTTTAGAACTGAAAATCAACTTTAATCAACTGTTTCTATTGCTTTTACAACACTTGAATTTGGGAGTTTGCAATATATCAGGGCTTGCAAGACAGTTGTAAAAGGGGTAAATCAAGCATTTTCATGTTGAAAATCAACTATTCTAAAGGGTCTTTGTATGTTATAGTTATGTATGAATAACATAGTTAACAATGTTCAGGGTTCATTAACCTTACTAATACTGTTCTTAGGAAAGCTTTTTAGAACTGAAAATCAACTTTAATCAACTGTTTCTATTGCTTTTACAACACTTGAATTCAGGAGTTTGTAACGTATCAAGGCTCGCAAGACAGTTGTAATAGGGGTAAATCAAGCATTTTCATGTTGAAAATCAACTATTCTAAAGGGTCTTTGTATGTTATAGTTATGTATGAATAACATAGTTAACAATGTTCAGGGTTCATTAACCTTACTAATACTGTTCTTAGGAAAGCTTTTTAGAACTGAAAATCAACTTTAATCAACTGTTTCTATTGCTTTTACAACAATTTAATTTGGGAGTGTGCAATATATCAAGGATTGCAACACAGTTGTAATAGGGGTAAATCAAGCATTTTCATGTTGAAAATCAACTATTCTAAAGGGTCTTTGTATGTTATAGATATGTATGAATAACATAGTTAACAATGTTCAGGGTTCATTAACCTTACTAATAATGTTCTTAGGAAAGCTTTTTAGAACTGAAAATCAACTTTAATCAACTGTTTCTATTGCTTTTACAACACTTGAATTTGGGAGTTTGCAATATATCAAGGCTTGCAAGACAGTTGTGAAAGGGGTAAATCAAGCATTTTCATGTTGAAAATAAACTATTCTAAAGGGTCTTTGTATGTTATAGTTATGTATAAATAACATAGTTAACAATGTTCAGGGTTCATTAACCTTACTAATACTTTTCTTAGGAAAGCTTTTTAGAACTGAAAATCAACTTTAATCAACTGTTTATATTGCTTTTACAACACTTGAATTTGGGAGTTTGCAATATATCAAGGCTTGCAAGACAGTTGTAAAAGGGGTAAATCAAGCATTTTCATGTTGAAAATCAACTATTCTAAAGGGTCTTTGTACGTTATAGTTATGTATGAATAACATAGTTAACAATGTTCACGGTTCATCAACCTTACTAATACTGTTCTTAGGAAAGCTTTTTAGAACTGAAAATCAACTTTAATCAACTGTTTCTATTGCTTTTACAACACTTGAGTTTGGGAGTGTGCAACATATCAAGGCTCGCAAGACAGTTGTAAAAGGGGTAAATCAAACATTTTCATGTTGAAAATCAACTATTCTAAAGGGTCTTTGTATGTTATAGTTATGTATGATTAACATAGCTAACAATATTCAGGGTTCATTGACCTTACTAATACTGTTCTTAGGAAAGCTTTTTAGAACTGAAAATCAACTTTAATCAACTGTTTCTATTGCTTTTACAACACTTGAATTTGGGAGTTTGCAATATATCAAGGATTGCAAGACAGTTGTATTAGGGGTACATCAAGCATTTTCATGTTGAAAATCAACTATTCTAAAGGGTCTTTGTATGTTATAGTTATGTATGAATAACATAGTTAACAATGTTCAGGGTTCATTAACCTCACTATTACTGTTCTTAGGAAAGCTTTTTAGAACTGAAAATCAACTTTAATCAACTGTTTCTATTGCTTTTACAACACTTGAATTTGGGAGTTTGCAATATATCAAGGCTTGCAAGACAGTTGTAAAAGGGGTAAATCAAGCATTTTCATGTTGAAAATCAACTATTCTAAAGGGTCTTTGTATGTTATAGTTATGTATGAATAACATAGTTAACAATGTTCAGGGTTCATTAACCTTACTAATACTGTTCTTAGGAAAGCTTTTTAGAACTGAAAATCAACTTTAATCAACTGTTTCTATTGCTTTTACAACACTTGAATTCAGGAGTTTGTAACGTATCAAGGCTCGCAAGACAGTTGTAATAGGGGTAAATCAAGCATTTTCATGTTGAAAATCAACTATTCTAAAGGGTCTTTGTATGTTATAGTTATGTATGAATAACATAGTTAACAATGTTCAGGGTTCATTAACCTTACTAATACTGTTCTTAGGAAAGCTTTTTAGAACTGAAAATCAACTTTAATCAACTGTTTCTATTGCTTTTACAACAATTTAATTTGGGAGTGTGCAATATATCAAGGATTGCAACACAGTTGTAATAGGGGTAAATCAAGCATTTTCATGTTGAAAATCAACTATTCTAAAGGGTCTTTGTATGTTATAGATATGTATGAATAACATAGTTAACAATGTTCAGGGTTCATTAACCTTACTAATACTGTTCTTAGGAAAGCTTTTTAGAACTGAAAATCAACTTTAATCAACTGTTTCTATTGCTTTTACAACACTTGAATTTGGGAGTTTGCAATATATCAAGGCTTGCAAGACAGTTGTAAAAGGGGTAAATCAAGCATTTTCATGTTGAAAATAAACTATTCTAAAGGGTCTTTGTATGTTATAGTTATGTATAAATAACATAGTTAACAATGTTCAGGGTTCATTAACCTTACTAATACTTTTCTTAGGAAAGCTTTTTGGAACTGAAAATCAACTTTAATCAACTGTTTCTATTGCTTTTACAACACTTGAATTTGGGAGTTTGCAATATATCAAGGCTTGCAAGACAGTTGTGAAAGGGGTAAATCAAGCATTTTCATGTTGAAAATAAACTATTCTAAAGGGTCTTTGTATGTTATAGTTATGTATATATAACATAGTTAACAATGTTCAGGGTTCATTAACCTTACTAATACTTTTCTTAGGAAAGCTTTTTGGAACTGAAAATCAACTTTAATCAACTGTTTCTATTGTTTTTACAACACTTGAATTTGGGAGTTTGCAATATATCAAGGCTTGCAAGACAGTTGTAAAAGGGATAAATCAAGCATTTTCATGTTGAAAATCAACTATTCTAAAGGGTCTTTGTACGTTATAGTTATGTATGAATAACATAGTTAATAATGTTCACGGTTCATCAACCTTACTAATACTGTTCTTAGGAAAGCTTTTTAGAACTGAAAATCAACTTTAATCAACTGCTTCTATTGCTTTTACAACACTTGAATTTGGGAGTGTGCAATATATCAAGGCTTGCAAGACAGTTGTAAAAGGGGTAAATCAAGCATTTTCATGTTGAAAATCAACTATTCTAAAGGGTCTTTGTATGTTATAGTTATGTATGAATAACATAGTTAACAATGTTCACGGTTCATCAACCTTACTAATACTGTTCTTAGGAAAGCTTTTTAGAACTGAAAATCAACTTTAATCAACTGTTTCTATTGCTTTTACAACACTTGAATTTGGGAGTTTGCAATATGTCAAGGGTCGCAAGACAGTTGCAATATGGGTAAATCAAGCATTTTCATGTTGAAAATCAACTATTCTAAAGGGTCTTTGTATGTTATAGTTATGAATGAATAACATAGTTAACAATGTTCAGGGTTCATTAACCTTACTAATACTGTTCTTAGGAAAGCTTTTTAGAACTGAAAATCAACTTTAATCAACTGTTTCTATTGCTTTTACAACACTTGAATTTGGGAGTTTGCAATATGTCAAGGCTCGCAAGACAGTTGCAATAGGGGTAAATCAAGCATTTTCATGTTGAAAATCAACTATTCTAAAGGGTCTTTGTATGTTATAGTTATGTATGAATAACATAGTTAACAATGTTCAGGGTTCATTAACCTTACTAATACTGTTCTTAGGAAAGCTTTTTAGAACTGAAAATCAACTTTAATCAACTGTTTCTATTGCTTTTACAACACTTGAATTCAGGAGTTTGTAACGTATCAAGGCTCGCAAGACAGTTGTAATAGGGGTAAATCAAGCATTTTCATGTTGAAAATCAACTATTCTAAAGGGTCTTTGTATGTTATAGTTATGTATGAATAACATAGTTAACAATGTTCAGGGTTCATTAACCTTACTAATACTGTTCTTAGGAAAGCTTTTTAGAACTGAAAATCAACTTTAATCAACTGTTTCTATTGCTTTTACAACAATTTAATTTGGGAGTGTGCAATATATCAAGGATTGCAACACAGTTGTAATAGGGGTAAATCAAGCATTTTCATGTTGAAAATCAACTATTCTAAAGGGTCTTTGTATGTTATAGATATGTATGAATAACATAGTTAACAATGTTCAGGGTTCATTAACCTTACTAATACTGTTCTTGGGAAAGCTTTTTAGAACTGAAAATCAACTTTAATCAACTGTTTCTATTGCTTTTACAACACTTGAATTTGGGAGTTTGCAATATATCAAGGCTTGCAAGACAGTTGTAAAAGGGGTAAATCAAGCATTTTCATGTTGAAAATCAACTATTCTAAAGGGTCTTTGTACGTTATAGTTATGTATGAATAACATAGTTAACAATATTCAGGGTTCATTGACCTTACTAATACTGTTCTTAGGAAAGCTTTTTAGAACTGAAAATCAACTTTAATCAACTGTTTCTATTGCTTTTACAACACTTGAATTTGGGAGTTTGCAATATATCAAGGCTTGCAAGACAGTTGTGAAAGGGGTAAATCAAGCATTTTCATGTTGAAAATCAACTATTCTAAAGGGTCTTTGTATGTTATAGTTATGTATAAATAACATAGTTAACAATGTTCAGGGTTCATTAACCTTACTAATACTTTTCTTAGGAAAGCTTTTTGGAACTGAAAATCAACTTTAATCAACTGTTTCTATTGCTTTTACAACACTTGAATTTGGGAGTTTGCAATATATCAAGGCTTGCAAGACAGTTGTGAAAGGGGTAAATCAAGCATTTTCATGTTGAAAATAAACTATTCTAAAGGGTCTTTGTATGTTATAGTTATGTATAAATAACATAGTTAACAATGTTCAGGGTTCATTAACCTTACTAATACTTTTCTTAGGAAAGCTTTTTGGAACTGAAAATCAACTTTAATCAACTGTTTCTATTGCTTTTACAACACTTGAATTTGGGAGTTTGCAATATATCAAGGCTTGCAAGACAGTTGTAAAAGGGGTAAATCAAGCATTTTCATGTTGAAAATCAACTATTCAAAAGGGTCTTTGTACGTTATAGTTATGTATGAATAACATAGTTAATAATGTTCACGGTTCATCAACCTTACTAATACTGTTCTTAGGAAAGCTTTTTAGAACTGAAAATCAACTTTAATCAACTGTTTCTATTGCTTTTACAACACTTGAATTCAGGAGTTTGTAACGTATCAAGGCTCGCAAGACAGTTGTAATAGGGGTAAATCAAGCATTTTCATGTTGAAAATCAACTATTCTAAAGGGTCTTTGTATGTTATAGTTATGTATGAATAACATAGTTGACAATGTTCAGGGTTCATTAACCTTACTAATACTGTTCTTAGGAAAGCTTTTTAGAACTGAAAATCAACTTTAATCAACTGTTTCTATTGCTTTTACAACAATTTAATTTGGGAGTGTGCAATATATCAAGGATTGCAACACAGTTGTAATAGGGGTAAATCAAGCATTTTCATGTTGAAAATCAACTATTCTAAAGGGTCTTTGTATGTTATAGATATGTATGAATAACATAGTTAACAATGTTCAGGGTTCATTAACCTTACTAATACTGTTCTTAGGAAAGCTTTTTAGAACTGAAAATCAACTTTAATCAACTGTTTCTATTGCTTTTACAACACTTGAATTTGGGAGTTTGCAATATATCAAGGCTTGCAAGACAGTTGTAAAAGGGGTAAATCAAGCATTTTCATGTTGAAAATCAACTATTCTAAAGGGTCTTTGTACGTTATAGTTATGTATGAATAACATAGTTAATAATGTTCAGGGTTCATCAACCTTACTAATACTGTTCTTAGGAAAGCTTTTTAGAACTGAAAATCAACTTTAATCAACTGTTTCTATTGCTTTTACAACACTTGAATTTGGGAGTTTGCAATATATCAAGGCTTGCAAGACAGTTGTAAAAGGGGTAAATCAAGCATTTTCATGTTGAAAATCAACTATTCTAAAGGGTCTTTGTATGTTATAGTTATGTATGAATAACATAGTTAACAATGTTCAGGGTTCATTAACCTTACTAATACTGTTCTTAGGAAAGCTTTTTAGAACTGAAAATCAACTTTAATCAACTGTTTCTATTGCTTTTACAACACTTGAATTTGGGAGTTTGCAATATATCAGGGCTTGCAAGACGGTTGTAAAAGGGGTAAATCAAGCATTTTCATGTTGAAAATCAACTATTCTAAAGGGTCTTTGTATGTTATAGTTATGTATGAATAACATAGTTAACAATGTTCAGGGTTTATTAACCTTACTAATACTGTTCTTAGGAAAGCTTTTTAGAACTGAAAATCAACTTTAATCAACTGTTTCTATTGCTTTTACAACACTTGAATTTGGGAGTTTGCAATATATCAAGGATTGCAAGACAGTTGTATTAGGGGTACATCAAGCATTTTCATGTTGAAAATCAACTATTCTAAAGGGTCTTTGTATGTTATAGTTATGTATGAATAACATAGTTAACAATGTTCAGGGTTCATTAACCTCACTAATACTGTTCTTAGGAAAGCTTTTTAGAACTGAAAATCAACTTTAATCAACTGTTTCTATTGCTTTTACAACACTTGAATTTGGGAGTTTGCAATATATCAAGGCTTGCAAGACAGTTGTAAAAGGGGTAAATCAAGCATTTTCATGTTGAAAATCAACTATTCTAAAGGGTCTTTGTATGTTATAGTTATGTATGAATAACATAGTTAACAATGTTCAGGGTTCATTAACCTTACTAATACTGTTCTTAGGAAAGCTTTTTAGAACTGAAAATCAACTTTAATCAACTGTTTCTATTGCTTTTACAACACTTGAATTTGGGAGTTTGCAATATATCAAGGCTTGCAAGACAGTTGTAAAAGGGGTAAATCAAGCATTTTCATGTTGAGAATCAACTATTCTAAAGGGTCTTTGTATTTTATAGTTATTTATGAATAACATAGTTAACAATGTTCAGGGTTCATTGACCTTACTAATACTGTTCTTAGGAAAGCTTTTTAGAACTGAAAATCAACTTTAATCAACTGTTTCTATTGCTTTTACAACACTTGAACTTGGGAGTTTGCAATATATCAAGGCTTGCAAGACAGTTGTAAAAGGGGTAAATCAAGCATTTTCATGTTGAAAATCAACTATTCTAAAGGGTCTTTGTATGTTATAGTTATGTATGAATAACATAGTTAACAATGTTCAGGGTTCATTAACCTTACTAATACTGTTCTTAGGAAAGCTTTTTAGAACTGAAAATCAACTTTAATCAACTGTTTCTATTGCTTTTAGTACACTTGAATTTGGGAGTTTGCAATATATCAAGGCTTGCAAGACAGTTGTAAAAGGGGTAAATCAAGCATTTTCATGTTGAAAATCAACTATTCTAAAGGGACTTTGTATGTTATAGTTTTTTATGAATAACATAGTTAACAATGTTCAGGGTTCATTGACCTTACTAATACTGTTCTTAGGAAAGCTTTTTAGAACTGAAAATCAACTTTAATCAACTGTTTCTATTGCTTTTACAACACTTGAATTTGGGAGTTTGCAATATATCAAGGCTTGCAAGACAGTTGTAAAAGGGGTAAATCAAGCATTTTCATGTTGAGAATCAACTATTCTAAAGGGTTTTTGTATGTTATAGTTATGTATGAATAACATAGTTAACAATGTTCAGGGTTCATTAACCTTACTAATATTGTTGTTAGGAAAGCTTTTTAGAACTGAAAATCAACTTTAATCAACTTTCTATTGCTTTTACAACACTTGAATTTGGGAGTTTGCAATATATCAAGGCTTGCAAGACAGTTGTAAAAGGGGTAAATCAAGCATTTTCATGTTGAAAATCAACTATTCTAAAGGGACTTTGTATGTTATAGTTTTTTATGAATAACATAGTTAACAATGTTCAGGGTTCATTGACCTTACTAATACTGTTCTTAGGAAAGCTTTTTAGAACTGAAAATCAACTTTAATCAACTGTTTCTATTGCTTTTACAACACTTGAATTTGGGAGTTTGCAATATATCAGGGCTTGCAAGACGGTTGTAAAAGGGGTAAATCAAGCATTTTCATGTTGAAAATCAACTATTCTAAAGGGTCTTTGTATGTTATAGTTATGTATGAATAACATAGTTAACAATGTTCAGGGTTTATTAACCTTACTAATACTGTTCTTAGGAAAGCTTTTTAGAACTGAAAATCAACTTTAATCAACTGTTTCTATTGCTTTTACAACACTTGAATTTGGGAGTTTGCAATATATCAAGGATTGCAAGACAGTTGTATTAGGGGTACATCAAGCATTTTCATGTTGAAAATCAACTATTCTAAAGGGTCTTTGTATGTTATAGTTATGTATGAATAACATAGTTAACAATGTTCAGGGTTCATTAACCTCACTAATACTGTTCTTAGGAAAGCTTTTTAGAACTGAAAATCAACTTTAATCAACTGTTTCTATTGCTTTTACAACACTTGAATTTGGGAGTTTGCAATATATCAAGGCTTGCAAGACAGTTGTAAAAGGGGTAAATCAAGCATTTTCATGTTGAAAATCAACTATTCTAAAGGGTCTTTGTATGTTATAGTTATGTATGAATAACATAGTTAACAATGTTCAGGGTTCATTAACCTTACTAATACTGTTCTTAGGAAAGCTTTTTAGAACTGAAAATCAACTTTAATCAACTGTTTCTATTGCTTTTACAACACTTGAATTTGGGAGTTTGCAATATATCAAGGCTTGCAAGACAGTTGTAAAAGGGGTAAATCAAGCATTTTCATGTTGAGAATCAACTATTCTAAAGGGTCTTTGTATTTTATAGTTATTTATGAATAACATAGTTAACAATGTTCAGGGTTCATTGACCTTACTAATACTGTTCTTAGGAAAGCTTTTTAGAACTGAAAATCAACTTTAATCAACTGTTTCTATTGCTTTTACAACACTTGAACTTGGGAGTTTGCAATATATCAAGGCTTGCAAGACAGTTGTAAAAGGGGTAAATCAAGCATTTTCATGTTGAAAATCAACTATTCTAAAGGGTCTTTGTATGTTATAGTTATGTATGAATAACATAGTTAACAATGTTCAGGGTTCATTAACCTTACTAATACTGTTCTTAGGAAAGCTTTTTAGAACTGAAAATCAACTTTAATCAACTGTTTCTATTGCTTTTAGTACACTTGAATTTGGGAGTTTGCAATATATCAAGGCTTGCAAGACAGTTGTAAAAGGGGTAAATCAAGCATTTTCATGTTGAAAATCAACTATTCTAAAGGGACTTTGTATGTTATAGTTTTTTATGAATAACATAGTTAACAATGTTCAGGGTTCATTGACCTTACTAATACTGTTCTTAGGAAAGCTTTTTAGAACTGAAAATCAACTTTAATCAACTGTTTCTATTGCTTTTACAACACTTGAATTTGGGAGTTTGCAATATATCAAGGCTTGCAAGACAGTTGTAAAAGGGGTAAATCAAGCATTTTCATGTTGAGAATCAACTATTCTAAAGGGTTTTTGTATGTTATAGTTATGTATGAATAACATAGTTAACAATGTTCAGGGTTCATTAACCTTACTAATATTGTTGTTAGGAAAGCTTTTTAGAACTGAAAATCAACTTTAATCAACTTTCTATTGCTTTTACAACACTTGAATTTGGGAGTTTGCAATATATCAAGGCTTGCAAGACAGTTGTAAAAGGGGTAAATCAAGCATTTTCATGTTGAAAATCAACTATTCTAAAGGGACTTTGTATGTTATAGTTTTTTATGAATAACATAGTTAACAATGTTCAGGGTTCATTGACCTTACTAATACTGTTCTTAGGAAAGCTTTTTAGAACTGAAAATCAACTTTAATCAACTGTTTCTATTGCTTTTACAACACTTGAATTTGGGAGTTTGCAATATATCAAGGCTTGCAAGACAGTTGTAAAAGGGGTAAATCAAGCATTTTCATGTTGAGAATCAACTATTCTAAAGGGTCTTTGTATGTTATAGTTATGTATGAATAACATAGTTAACAATGTTCAGGGTTCATTAACCTTACTAATACTGTTCTTAGGAAAGCTTTTTAGAACTGAAAATCAACTTTAATCAACTTTCTATTGCTTTTACAACACTTGAATTTGGGAGTTTGCAATATATCAAGGCTTGCAAGACAGTTGTAAAAGGGGTACATCAAGCATTTTCATGTTGAAAATCAACTATTCTAAAGGGACTTTGTATGTTATAGTTATGTATGAATAACATAGTTAACAATGTTCAGGGTTCATTGACCTTACTAAGACTGTTCTTAGGAAAGCTTTTTAGAACTGAAAATCAACTTTAGTCAACTTTTTATTGCTTTTACAACACTTGAATTTGGGAGTGTGCAATATATCAAGGCTTGCAAGACAGTTGTAAAAGGGGTAAATCAAGCATTTTCATGTTGAAAATCAACTATTCTAAAGGGTCTTTGTATGTTATAGTTATGTATGAATAACATAGTTAACAATGTTCAGGGTTCATTAACCTTACTAATACTGTTCTTAGGAAAGCTTTTTAGAACTGAAAATCAACTTTAATCAACTGTTTCTATTGCTTTTACAACACTTGAATTTGGGAGTTTGCAATATATCAAGGCTTGCAAGACAGTTGTAAAAGGGGTAAATCAAGCATTTTCATGTTGAAAATCAACTATTCTAAAGGGTCTTTGTATGTCATAGTTATGTATGAATAACATAGTTAACAATGTTCAGGGTTCATTGACCTTACTAAGACTGTTCTTAGGAAAGCTTTTTAGAACTGAAAATCAACTTTAGTCAACTTTTTATTGCTTTTACAACACTTGAATTTGGGAGTGTGCAATATATCAAGGCTTGCAAGACAGTTGTAAAAGGGGTAAATCAAGCATTTTCATGTTGAAAATCAACTAATCTAAAGGGTCTTGTATGTTATAGTTATGTATGAATAACATAGTTAACAATGTTCAGGGTTCATTAACCTTACTAATACTGTTCTTAGGAAAGCTTTTTAGAACTGAAAATCAACTTTAATCAACTGTTTCTATTGCTTTTACAACACTTGAATTTGGGAGTTTGCAATATATCAAGGCTTGCAAGACAGTTGTAAAAGGGGTAAATCAAGCATTTTCATGTTGAAAATCAACTATTCTAAAGGGTTTTTGTATGTTATAGTTATGTATGAATAACATAGTTAACAATGTTCAGGGTTCATTAACCTTACTAATACTGTTGTTAGGAAAGCTTTTTAGAACTGAAAATCAACTTTAATCAACTTTCTATTGCTTTTACAACACTTGAATTTGGGAGTTTGCAATATATCAAGGCTTGCAAGACAGTTGTAAAAGGGGTAAATCAAGCATTTTCATGTTGAGAATCAACTAATCTAAAGGGTCTTTGTATGTTATAGTTATGTATGAATAACATAGTTAACAATGTTCAGGGTTCATTAACCTTACTAATACTGTTCTTAGGAAAGCTTTTTAGATCTTAAAATCAACTTTAATCAACTGTTTCTATTGCTTTTACAACACTTGAATTTGGGAGTTTGCAATATATCAAGGCTTGCAAGACAGTTGTAAAAGGGGTAAATCAAGCATTTTCATGTTGAAAATCAACTATTCTAAAGGGTCTTTGTATGTTATAGTTATGTATGAATAACATAGTTAACAATGTTCAGGGTTCATTACCTTATTAATACTGTTCTTAGGAAAGCTTTTTAGAACTGAAAATCAACTTTAATCAACTGTTTCTATTGCTTTTACAACACTTGGATTTGGGAGTTTGCAATATATCAAGGCTTGCAAGACAGTTGTAAAAGGGGTAAATCAAGCATTTTCATGTTGAGAATCAACTATTCTAAAGGGTTTTTGTATGTTATAGTTATGTATGAATAACATAGTTAACAATGTTCAGGGTTCATTAACCTTACTAATACTGTTCTTAGGAAAGCTTTTTAGAACTGAAAATCAACTTTAATCAACTTTCTATTGCTTTTACAACACTTGAATTTGGGAGTGTGCAATATATCAAGGCTTGCAAGACAGTTGTAAAAGGGGTAAATCAAGCATTTTCATGTTGAAAATCAACTATTCTAAAGGGACTTTGTATGTTATAGTTTTTTATGAATAACATAGTTAACAATGTTCAGGGTTCATTGACCTTACTAATACTGTTCTTAGGAAAGCTTTTTAGAACTGAAAATCAACTTTAATCAACTGTTTCTATTGCTTTTACAACACTTGAATTTGGGAGTTTGCAATATATCAAGGCTTGCAAGACAGTTGTAAAAGGGGTAAATCAAGCATTTTCATGTTGAGAATCAACTATTCTGAAGGGTCTTTGTATGTTATAGTTATGTATGAATAACATAGTTAACAATGTTCAGGGTTCATTAACCTTACTAATACTGTTCTTAGGAAAGCTTTTTAGAACTGAAAATCAACTTTAATCAACTTTCTATTGCTTTTACAACACTTGAATTTGGGAGTTTGCAATATATCAAGGCTTGCAAGACAGTTGTAAAAGGGGTAAATCAAGCATTTTCATGTTGAGAATCAACTATTCTAAAGGGTCTTTGTATGTTATAGTTATGTATGAATAACATAGTTATCAATGTTCAGGGTTCATTAACCTTACTAATACTGTTCTTAGGAAAGCTTTTTAGAACTGAAAATCAACTTTAATCAACTTTCTATTGCTTTTACAACACTTGAATTTGGGAGTTTGCAATATATCAAGGCTTGCAAGATAGTTGTAAAAGGGGTAAATCAAGCATTTTCATGTTGAAAATCAACTATTCTAAAGGGACTTTGTATGTTATAGTTTTTTATGAATTACATAGTTAACAATGTTCAGGGTTCATTGACCTTACTAATACTGTTCTTCGGAAAGCTTTTTAGAACTGAAAATCAACTTTAATCAACTGTTTCTATTGCTTTTACAACACTTGAATTTGGGAGTGTGCAATATATCACGGCTTGCAAGACAGTTGTAATAGGGGTAAATCAAGCATTTTCATGTTGAGAATCAACTAATCTAAAGGGTCTTTGTATGTTATAGTTATGTATGAATAACATAGTTAACAATGTTCAGGGTTCATTAACCTTACTAATACTGTTCTTAGGAAAGCTTTTTAGAACTTAAAATCAACTTTAATCAACTGTTTCTATTGCTTTTACAACACTTGAATTTGGGAGTTTGCAATATATCAAGGCTTGCAAGACAGTTGTAAAAGGGGTAAATCAAGCATTTTCATGTTGAAAATCAACTATTCTAAAGGGTCTTTGTATGTTATAGTTATGTATGAATAACATAGTTAACAATGTTCAGGGTTCATTACCTTATTAATACTGTTCTTAGGAAAGCTTTTTAGAACTGAAAATCAACTTTAATCAACTGTTTCTATTGCTTTTACAACACTTGAACTTGGGAGTTTGCAATATATCAAGGCTTGCAAGACAGTTGTAAAAGGGGTAAATCAAGCATTTTCATGTTGAAAATCAACTATTCTAAAGGGTCTTTGTATGTTATAGTTATGTATGAATAACATAGTTATCAATGTTCAGGGTTCATTGACCTTACTAATACTGTTCTTAGGAAAGCTTTTTAGAACTGAAAATCAACTTTAATCAACTGTTTCTATTGCTTTTACAACACTTGGATTTGGGAGTTTGCAATATATCAAGGCTTGCAAGACAGTTGTAAAAGGGGTAAATCAAGCATTTTCATGTTGAAAATCAACTATTCTAAAGGGTCTTTGTATGTTATAGTTATGTATGAATAACATAGTTAACAATGTTCAGGGTTCATTGACCTTACTAATACTGTTCTTAGGAAAGCTTTGTAGAACTGAAAATCAACTTTAATCAACTGTTTCTATTGCTTTTACAACACTTGAGTTTGGGAGTGTGCAACATATCAAGGCTCGCAAGACAGTTGTAAAAGGGGTAAATCAAGCATTTTCATGTTGAAAATCAACTATTCTAAAGGGTCTTTGTATGTTATAGTTATGTATGAATAACATAGTTAACAATGTTCAGGGTTCATTAACCTTACTAATACTGTTCTTAGGAAAGCTTTTTAGAACTGAAAATCAACTTTAATCAACTGTTTCTATTGCTTTTACAACACTTGAATTTGGGAGTTTGCAATATATCAGGGCTTGCAAGACGGTTGTAAAAGGGGTAAATCAAGCATTTTCATGTTGAAAATCAACTATTCTAAAGGGTCTTTGTATGTTATAGTTATGTATGAATAACATAGTTAACAATGTTCAGGGTTCATTAACCTTACTAATACTGTTGTTAGGAAAGCTTTTTAGAACTGAAAATCAACTTTAATCAACTGTTTCTATTGCTTTTACAACACTTGAATTTGGGAGTTTGCAATATGTCAAGGCTCGCAAGACAGTTGCAATAGGGGTAAATCAAGCATTTTCATTTTGAAAATCAACTATTCTAAAGGGTCTTTGTATGTTATAGTTATGAATGAATAACATAGTTAACAATGTTCAGGGTTCATTAACCTTACTAATACTGTTCTTAGGAAAGCTTTTTAGAACTGAAAATCAACTTTAATCAACTGTTTCTATTGCTTTTACAACACTTGAATTTGGGAGTTTGCAATATGTCAAGGCTCGCAAGACAGTTGCAATAGGGGTAAATCAAGCATTTTCATGTTGAAAATCAACTATTCTAAAGGGTCTTTGTATGTTATAGATATGTATGAATAACATAGTTAACAATGTTCAGGGTTCATTAACCTTACTAATACTGTTCTTAGGAAAGCTTTTTAGAACTGAAAATCAACTTTAATCAACTGTTTCTATTGCTTTTACAACACTTGAATTCAGGAGTTTGTAACGTATCAAGGCTCGCAAGACAGTTGTAATAGGGGTAAATCAAGCATTTTCATGTTGAAAATCAACTATTCTAAAGGGTCTTTGTATGTTATAGTTATGTATGAATAACATAGTTAACAATGTTCAGGGTTCATTAACCTTACTAATACTGTTCTTAGGAAAGCTTTTTAGAACTGAAAATCAACTTTAATCAACTGTTTCTATTGCTTTTACAACAATTTAATTTGGGAGTGTGCAATATATCAAGGATTGCAACACAGTTGTAATAGGGGTAAATCAAGCATTTTCATGTTGAAAATCAACTATTCTAAAGGGTCTTTGTATGTTATAGATATGTATGAATAACATAGTTAACAATGTTCAGGGTTCATTAACCTTACTAATACTGTTCTTGGGAAAGCTTTTTAGAACTGAAAATCAACTTTAATCAACTGTTTCTATTGCTTTTACAACACTTGAATTTGGGAGTTTGCAATATATCAAGGCTTGCAAGACAGTTGTGAAAGGGGTAAATCGAACATTTTCATGTTGAAAATCAACTATTCTAAAGGGTTTTTGTATGTTATAGTCATGTATAAATAACATAGTTAACAATGTTTAGGGTTCATTAACCTTACTAATACTTTTCTTAGGAAAGCTTTTTAGAACTGAAAATCAACTTTAATCAACTGTTTCTATTGCTTTTACAACACTTGAATTTGGGAGTTTGCAATATGTCAAGGCTCGCAAGACAGTTGCAATAGGGGTAAATCAAGCATTTTCATGTTGAAAATCAACTATTCTAAAGGGTCTTTGTATGTTATAGTTATGAATGAATAACATAGTTAACAATGTTCAGGGTTCATTAACCTTACTAATACTGTTCTTAGGAAAGCTTTTTAGAACTGAAAATCAACTTTAATCAACTGTTTCTATTGCTTTTACAACACTTGAATTTGGGAGTTTGCAATATGTCAAGGCTCGCAAGACAGTTGCAATAGGGGTAAATCAAGCATTTTCATGTTGAAAATCAACTATTCTAAAGGGTCTTTGTATGTTATAGATATGTATGAATAACATAGTTAACAATGTTCAGGGTTCATTAACCTTACTAATACTGTTCTTAGGAAAGCTTTTTAGAACTGAAAATCAACTTTAATCAACTGTTTCTATTGCTTTTACAACACTTGAATTTGGGAGTTTGCAATATGTCAAGGCTCGCAAGACAGTTGCAATAGGGGTAAATCAAGCATTTTCATGTTGAAAATCAACTATTCTAAAGGGTCTTTGTATGTTATAGTTATGAATGAATAACATAGTTAACAATGTTCAGGGTTCATTAACCTTACTAATACTGTTCTTAGGAAAGCTTTTTAGAACTGAAAATCAACTTTAATCAACTGTTTCTATTGCTTTTACAACACTTGAATTTGGGAGTTTGCAATATGTCAAGGCTCGCAAGACAGTTGCAATAGGGGTAAATCAAGCATTTTCATGTTGAAAATCAACTATTCTAAAGGGTCTTTGTATGTTATAGATATGTATGAATAACATAGTTAACAATGTTCAGGGTTCATTAACCTTACTAATACTGTTCTTAGGAAAGCTTTTTAGAACTGAAAATCAACTTTAATCAACTGTTTCTATTGCTTTTACAACACTTGAATTCAGGAGTTTGTAACGTATCAAGGCTCGCAAGACAGTTGTAATAGGGGTAAATCAAGCATTTTCATGTTGAAAATCAACTATTCTAAAGGGTCTTTGTATGTTATAGTTATGTATGAATAACATAGTTAACAATGTTCAGGGTTCATTAACCTTACTAATACTGTTCTTAGGAAAGCTTTTTAGAACTGAAAATCAACTTTAATCAACTGTTTCTATTGCTTTTACAACAATTTAATTTGGGAGTGTGCAATATATCAAGGATTGCAACACAGTTGTAATAGGGGTAAATCAAGCATTTTCATGTTGAAAATCAACTATTCTAAAGGGTCTTTGTATGTTATAGATATGTATGAATAACATAGTTAACAATGTTCAGGGTTCATTAACCTTACTAATACTGTTCTTGGGAAAGCTTTTTAGAACTGAAAATCAACTTTAATCAACTGTTTCTATTGCTTTTACAACACTTGAATTTGGGAGTTTGCAATATATCAAGGCTTGCAAGACAGTTGTGAAAGGGGTAAATCGAACATTTTCATGTTGAAAATCAACTATTCTAAAGGGTTTTTGTATGTTATAGTCATGTATAAATAACATAGTTAACAATGTTTAGGGTTCATTAACCTTACTAATACTTTTCTTAGGAAAGCTTTTTAGAACTGAAAATCAACTTTAATCAACTGTTTCTATTGCTTTTACAACACTTGAATTTGGGAGTTTGCAATATGTCAAGGCTCGCAAGACAGTTGCAATAGGGGTAAATCAAGCATTTTCATGTTGAAAATCAACTATTCTAAAGGGTCTTTGTATGTTATAGTTATGAATGAATAACATAGTTAACAATGTTCAGGGTTCATTAACCTTACTAATACTGTTCTTAGGAAAGCTTTTTAGAACTGAAAATCAACTTTAATCAACTGTTTCTATTGCTTTTACAACACTTGAATTTGGGAGTTTGCAATATGTCAAGGCTCGCAAGACAGTTGCAATAGGGGTAAATCAAGCATTTTCATGTTGAAAATCAACTATTCTAAAGGGTCTTTGTATGTTATAGTTATGTATGAATAACATAGTTAACAATGTTCAGGGTTCATTAACCTTACTAATACTGTTCTTAGGAAAGCTTTTTAGAACTGAAAATCAACTTTAATCAACTGTTTCTATTGCTTTTACAACACTTGAATTCAGGAGTTTGTAACGCATCAAGGCTCGCAAGACAGTTGTAATAGGGGTAAATCAAGCATTTTCATGTTGAAAATCAACTATTCTAAAGGGTCTTTGTATGTTATAGTTATGTATGAATAACATAGTTAACAATGTTCAGGGTTCATTAACCTTACTAATACTGTTCTTAGGAAAGCTTTTTAGAACTGAAAATCAACTTTAATCAACTGTTTCTATTGCTTTTACAACAATTTAATTTGGGAGTGTGCAATATATCAAGGATTGCAACACAGTTGTAATGGGGGTAAATCAAGCATTTTCATGTTGAAAATCAACTATTCTAAAGGGTCTTTGTATGTTATAGATATGTATGAATAACATAGTTAACAATGTTCAGGGTTCATTAACCTTACTAATACTGTTCTTAGGAAAGCTTTTTAGAACTGAAAATCAACTTTAATCAACTGTTTCTATTGCTTTTACAACACTTGAATTCAGGAGTTTGTAACGTATCAAGGCTCGCAAGACAGTTGTAATAGGGGTAAATCAAGCATTTTCATGTTGAAAATCAACTATTCTAAAGGGTCTTTGTATGTTATAGTTATGTATGAATAACATAGTTAACAATGTTCAGGGTTCATTAACCTTACTAATACTGTTCTTAGGAAAGCTTTTTAGAACTGAAAATCAACTTTAATCAACTGTTTCTATTGCTTTTACAACAATTTAATTTGGGAGTGTGCAATATATCAAGGATTGCAACACAGTTGTAATAGGGGTAAATCAAGCATTTTCATGTTGAAAATCAACTATTCTAAAGGGTCTTTGTATGTTATAGATATGTATGAATAACATAGTTAACAATGTTCAGGGTTCATTAACCTTACTAATACTGTTCTTAGGAAAGCTTTTTAGAACTGAAAATCAACTTTAATCCACTGTTTCAATTGATTTTACAACACTTGAATTTGGGAGTTTGCAATATATCAAGGCTTGCAAGACAGTTGTGAAAGGGGTAAATCAAGCATTTTCATGTTGAAAATAAACTATTCTAAAGGGTCTTTGTATGTTATAGTTATGTATAAATAACATAGTTAACAATGTTCAGGGTTCATTAACCTTACTAATACTTTTCTTAGGAAAGCTTTTTAGAACTGAAAATCAACTTTAATCAACTGTTTCTATTGCTTTTACAACACTTGAATTTGGGAGTTTGCAATATATCAAGGCTTGCAAGACAGTTGTAAAAGGGGTAAATCAAGCATTTTCATGTTGAAAATCAACTATTCTAAAGGGTCTTTGTACGTTATAGTTATGTATGAATAACATAGTTAATAATGTTCACGGTTCATCAACCTTACTAATACTGTTCTTAGGAAAGCTTTTTAGAACTGAAAATCAACTTTAATCAACTGTTTCTATTGCTTTTACAACACTTGAGTTTGGGAGTGTGCAACATATCAAGGCTTGCAAGACAGTTGTAAAAGGGGTAAATCAAACATTTTCATGTTGAAAATCAACTATTCTAAAGGGTCTTTGTATGTTATAGTTATGTATGATTAACATAGCTAACAATATTCAGGGTTCATTAACCTTACTAATACTGTTCTTAGGAAAGCTTTTTAGAACTGAAAATCAACTTTAATCAACTGTTTCTATTGCTTTTACAACACTTGAATTTGGGAGTTTGCAATATATCAAGGCTTGCAAGACAGTTGTAAAAGGGGTAAATCAAGCATTTTCATGTTGAAAATCAACTATTCTAAAGGGTCTTTGTATGTTATAGTTATGTATGAATAACATAGTTAACAATGTTCAGGGTTCATTAACCTTACTAATACTGTTCTTAGGAAAGCTTTTTAGAACTGAAAATCAACTTTAATCAACTGTTTCTATTGCTTTTACAACACTTGAATTTGGGAGTTTGCAATATATCAGGGCTTGCAAGACGGTTGTAAAAGGGGTAAATCAAGCATTTTCATGTTGAAAATCAACTATTCTAAAGGGTCTTTGTATGTTATAGTTATGTATGAATAACATAGTTAACAATGTTCAGGGTTCATTAACCTTACTAATACTGTTCTTAGGAAAGCTTTTTAGAACTGAAAATCAACTTTAATCAACTGTTTCTATTGCTTTTACAACACTTGAATTTGGGAGTTTGCAATATGTCAAGGGTCGCAAGACAGTTGCAATATGGGTAAATCAAGCATTTTCATGTTGAAAATCAACTATTCTAAAGGGTCTTTGTATGTTATAGTTATGAATGAATAACATAGTTAACAATGTTCAGGGTTCATTAACCTTACTAATACTGTTCTTAGGAAAGCTTTTTAGAACTGAAAATCAACTTTAATCAACTGTTTCTATTGCTTTTACAACACTTGAATTTGGGAGTTTGCAATGTGTCAAGGCTCGCAAGACAGTTGCAATAGGGGTAAATCAAGCATTTTCATGTTGAAAATCAACTATTCTAAAGGGTCTTTGTATGTTATAGTTATGTATGAATAACATAGTTAACAATGTTCAGGGTTCATTAACCTTACTAATACTGTTCTTAGGAAAGCTTTTTAGAACTGAAAATCAACTTTAATCAACTGTTTCTATTGCTTTTACAACACTTGAATTCAGGAGTTTGTAACGTATCAAGGCTCGCAAGACAGTTGTAATAGGGGTAAATCAAGCATTTTCATGTTGAAAATCAACTATTCTAAAGGGTCTTTGTATGTTATAGTTATGTATGAATAACATAGTTAACAATATTCAGGGTTCATTAACCTTACTAATACTGTTCTTAGGAAAGCTTTTTAGAACTGAAAATCAACTTTAATCAACTGTTTCTATTGCTTTTACAACAATTTAATTTGGGAGTGTGCAATATATCAAGGATTGCAACACAGTTGTAATAGGGGTAAATCAAGCATTTTCATGTTGAAAATCAACTATTCTAAAGGGTCTTTGTATGTTATAGATATGTATGAATAACATAGTTAACAATGTTCAGGGTTCATTAACCTTACTAATACTGTTCTTGGGAAAGCTTTTTAGAACTGAAAATCAACTTTAATCAACTGTTTCTATTGCTTTTACAACACTTGAATTTGGGAGTTTGCAATATATCAAGGCTTGCAAGACAGTTGTGAAAGGGGTAAATCAAGCATTTTCATGTTGAAAATAAACTATTCTAAAGGGTCTTTGTATGTTATAGTTATGTATAAATAACATAGTTAACAATGTTCAGGGTTCATTAACCTTACTAATACTTTTCTTAGGAAAGCTTTTTGGAACTGAAAATCAACTTTAATCAACTGTTTCTATTGCTTTTACAACACTTGAATTTGGGAGTTTGCAATATATCAAGGCTTGCAAGACAGTTGTGAAAGAGGTAAATCAAGCATTTTCATGTTGAAAATAAACTATTCTAAAGGGTCTTTGTATGTTATAGTTATGTATAAATAACATAGTTAACAATGTTCAGGGTTCATTAACCTTACTAATACTTTTCTTAGGAAAGCTTTTTGGAACTGAAAATCAACTTTAATCAACTGTTTCTATTGCTTTTACAACACTTGAATTTGGGAGTTTGCAATATATCAAGGCTTGCAAGACAGTTGTAAAAGGGGTAAATCAAGCATTTTCATGTTGAAAATCAACTATTCTAAAGGGTCTTTGTACGTTATAGTTATGTATGAATAACATAGTTAATAATGTTCACGGTTCATCAACCTTACTAATACTGTTCTTAGGAAAGCTTTTTAGAACTGAAAATCAACTTTAATCAACTGTTTCTATTGCTTTTACAACACTTGAATTTGGGAGTTTGCAATATATCAAGGCTTGCAAGACAGTTGTAAAAGGGGTAAATCAAGCATTTTCATGTTGAAAATCAGCTATTCTAAAGGGTCTTTGTATGTTATAGTTATGTATGGATAACATAGTTAACAATGTTCAGGGTTCATTAACCTTACTAATACTGTTCTTAGGAAAGCTTTTTAGAACTGAAAATCAACTTTAATCAACTGTTTCTATTGCTTTTACAACACTTGAATTTGGGAGTTTGCAATATATCAGGGCTTGCAAGACGGTTGTAAAAGGGGTAAATCAAGCATTTTCATGTTGAAAATCAACTATTCTAAAGGGTCTTTGTATGTTATAGTTATGTATGAATAACATAGTTAACAATGTTCAGGGTTCATTAACCTTACTAATACTGTTCTTAGGAAAGCTTTTTAGAACTGAAAATCAACTTTAATCAACTGTTTCTATTGCTTTTACAACACTTGAATTTGGGAGTTTGCAATATGTCAAGGCTCGCAAGACAGTTGCAATAGGGGTAAATCAAGCATTTTCATGTTGAAAATCAACTATTCTAAAGGGTCTTTGTATGTTATAGTTATGAATGAATAACATAGTTAACAATGTTCAGGGTTCATTAACCTTACTAATACTGTTCTTAGGAAAGCTTTTTAGAACTGAAAATCAACTTTAATCAACTGTTTCTATTGCTTTTACAACACTTGAATTTGGGAGTTTGCAATATATCAAGGATTGCAAGACAGTTGTATTAGGGGTACATCAAGCATTTTCATGTTGAAAATCAACTATTCTAAAGGGTCTTTGTATGTTATAGTTATGTATGAATAACATAGTTAACAATATTCAGGGTTCATTAACCTTACTAATACTGTTCTTGGGAAAGCTTTTTAGAACTGAAAATCAACTTTAATCAACTGTTTCTATTGCTTTTACAACACTTGAATTTGGGAGTTTGCAATATATCAAGGCTTGCAAGACAGTTGTAAAAGGGGTAAATCAAGCATTTTCATGTTGAAAATCAACTATTCTAAAGGGTCTTTGTATGTTATAGTTATGTATGAATAACATAGTTAACAATATTCAGGGTTCATTGACCTTACTAATACTGTTCTTAGGAAAGCTTTTTAGAACTGAAAATCAACTTTAATCAACTGTTTCTATTGCTTTTACAACACTTGAATTTGGGAGTTTGCAATATATCAAGGCTTGCAAGACAGTTGTGAAAGGGGTAAATCAAGCATTTTCATGTTGAAAATAAACTATTCTAAAGGGTCTTTGTATGTTATAGTTATGTATGAATAACATAGTTAACAATGTTCAGGGTTCATTAACCTTACTAATACTGTTCTTAGGAAAGCTTTTTAGAACTGAAAATCAACTTTAATCAACTGTTTCTATTGCTTTTACAACACTTGAATTTGGGAGTTTGCAATATATCAGGGCTTGCAAGACGGTTGTAAAAGGGGTAAATCAAGCATTTTCATGTTGAAAATCAACTATTCTAAAGGGTCTTTGTATGTTATAGTTATGTATGAATAACATAGTTAACAATGTTCAGGGTTCATTAACCTTACTAATACTGTTCTTAGGAAAGCTTTTTAGAACTGAAAATCAACTTTAATCAACTGTTTCTATTGCTTTTACAACACTTGAATTTGGGAGTTTGCAATATGTCAAGGGTCGCAAGACAGTTGCAATATGGGTAAATCAAGCATTTTCATGTTGAAAATCAACTATTCTAAAGGGTCTTTGTATGTTATAGTTATGAATGAATAACATAGTTAACAATGTTCAGGGTTCATTAACCTTACTAATACTGTTCTTAGGAAAGCTTTTTAGAACTGAAAATCAACTTTAATCAACTGTTTCTATTGCTTTTACAACACTTGAATTTGGGAGTTTGCAATGTGTCAAGGCTCGCAAGACAGTTGCAATAGGGGTAAATCAAGCATTTTCATGTTGAAAATCAACTATTCTAAAGGGTCTTTGTATGTTATAGTTATGTATGAATAACATAGTTAACAATGTTCAGGGTTCATTAACCTTACTAATACTGTTCTTAGGAAAGCTTTTTAGAACTGAAAATCAACTTTAATCAACTGTTTCTATTGCTTTTACAACACTTGAATTCAGGAGTTTGTAACGTATCAAGGCTCGCAAGACAGTTGTAATAGGGGTAAATCAAGCATTTTCATGTTGAAAATCAACTATTCTAAAGGGTCTTTGTATGTTATAGTTATGTATGAATAACATAGTTAACAATATTCAGGGTTCATTAACCTTACTAATACTGTTCTTAGGAAAGCTTTTTAGAACTGAAAATCAACTTTAATCAACTGTTTCTATTGCTTTTACAACAATTTAATTTGGGAGTGTGCAATATATCAAGGATTGCAACACAGTTGTAATAGGGGTAAATCAAGCATTTTCATGTTGAAAATCAACTATTCTAAAGGGTCTTTGTATGTTATAGATATGTATGAATAACATAGTTAACAATGTTCAGGGTTCATTAACCTTACTAATACTGTTCTTGGGAAAGCTTTTTAGAACTGAAAATCAACTTTAATCAACTGTTTCTATTGCTTTTACAACACTTGAATTTGGGAGTTTGCAATATATCAAGGCTTGCAAGACAGTTGTGAAAGGGGTAAATCAAGCATTTTCATGTTGAAAATAAACTATTCTAAAGGGTCTTTGTATGTTATAGTTATGTATAAATAACATAGTTAACAATGTTCAGGGTTCATTAACCTTACTAATACTTTTCTTAGGAAAGCTTTTTGGAACTGAAAATCAACTTTAATCAACTGTTTCTATTGCTTTTACAACACTTGAATTTGGGAGTTTGCAATATATCAAGGCTTGCAAGACAGTTGTGAAAGAGGTAAATCAAGCATTTTCATGTTGAAAATAAACTATTCTAAAGGGTCTTTGTATGTTATAGTTATGTATAAATAACATAGTTAACAATGTTCAGGGTTCATTAACCTTACTAATACTTTTCTTAGGAAAGCTTTTTGGAACTGAAAATCAACTTTAATCAACTGTTTCTATTGCTTTTACAACACTTGAATTTGGGAGTTTGCAATATATCAAGGCTTGCAAGACAGTTGTAAAAGGGGTAAATCAAGCATTTTCATGTTGAAAATCAACTATTCTAAAGGGTCTTTGTACGTTATAGTTATGTATGAATAACATAGTTAATAATGTTCACGGTTCATCAACCTTACTAATACTGTTCTTAGGAAAGCTTTTTAGAACTGAAAATCAACTTTAATCAACTGTTTCTATTGCTTTTACAACACTTGAATTTGGGAGTTTGCAATATATCAAGGCTTGCAAGACAGTTGTAAAAGGGGTAAATCAAGCATTTTCATGTTGAAAATCAACTATTCTAAAGGGTCTTTGTATGTTATAGTTATGTATGAATAACATAGTTAACAATGTTCAGGGTTCATTAACCTTACTAATACTGTTCTTAGGAAAGCTTTTTAGAACTGAAAATCAACTTTAATCAACTGTTTCTATTGCTTTTACAACACTTGAATTTGGGAGTTTGCAATATATCAGGGCTTGCAAGACGGTTGTAAAAGGGGTAAATCAAGCATTTTCATGTTGAAAATCAACTATTCTAAAGGGTCTTTGTATGTTATAGTTATGTATGAATAACATAGTTAACAATGTTCAGGGTTCATTAACCTTACTAATACTGTTCTTAGGAAAGCTTTTTAGAACTGAAAATCAACTTTAATCAACTGTTTCTATTGCTTTTACAACACTTGAATTTGGGAGTTTGCAATATGTCAAGGCTCGCAAGACAGTTGCAATAGGGGTAAATCAAGCATTTTCATGTTGAAAATCAACTATTCTAAAGGGTCTTTGTATGTTATAGTTATGAATGAATAACATAGTTAACAATGTTCAGGGTTCATTAACCTTACTAATACTGTTCTTAGGAAAGCTTTTTAGAACTGAAAATCAACTTTAATCAACTGTTTCTATTGCTTTTACAACACTTGAATTTGGGAGTTTGCAATATATCAAGGATTGCAAGACAGTTGTATTAGGGGTACATCAAGCATTTTCATGTTGAAAATCAACTATTCTAAAGGGTCTTTGTATGTTATAGTTATGTATGAATAACATAGTTAACAATATTCAGGGTTCATTAACCTTACTAATACTGTTCTTGGGAAAGCTTTTTAGAACTGAAAATCAACTTTAATCAACTGTTTCTATTGCTTTTACAACACTTGAATTTGGGAGTTTGCAATATATCAAGGCTTGCAAGACAGTTGTAAAAGGGGTAAATCAAGCATTTTCATGTTGAAAATCAACTATTCTAAAGGGTCTTTGTATGTTATAGTTATGTATGAATAACATAGTTAACAATATTCAGGGTTCATTGACCTTACTAATACTGTTCTTAGGAAAGCTTTTTAGAACTGAAAATCAACTTTAATCAACTGTTTCTATTGCTTTTACAACACTTGAATTTGGGAGTTTGCAATATATCAAGGCTTGCAAGACAGTTGTGAAAGGGGTAAATCAAGCATTTTCATGTTGAAAATAAACTATTCTAAAGGGTCTTTGTATGTTATAGTTATGAATGAATAACATAGTTAACAATGTTCAGGGTTCATTAACCTTACTAATACTGTTCTTAGGAAAGCTTTTTAGAACTGAAAATCAACTTTAATCAACTGTTTCTATTGCTTTTACAACACTTGAATTTGGGAGTTTGCAATGTGTCAAGGCTCGCAAGACAGTTGCAATAGGGGTAAATCAAGCATTTTCATGTTGAAAATCAACTATTCTAAAGGGTCTTTGTATGTTATAGTTATGTATGAATAACATAGTTAACAATGTTCAGGGTTCATTAACCTTACTAATACTGTTCTTAGGAAAGCTTTTTAGAACTGAAAATCAACTTTAATCAACTGTTTCTATTGCTTTTACAACACTTGAATTCAGGAGTTTGTAACGTATCAAGGCTCGCAAGACAGTTGTAATAGGGGTAAATCAAGCATTTTCATGTTGAAAATCAACTATTCTAAAGGGTCTTTGTATGTTATAGTTATGTATGAATAACATAGTTAACAATATTCAGGGTTCATTAACCTTACTAATACTGTTCTTAGGAAAGCTTTTTAGAACTGAAAATCAACTTTAATCAACTGTTTCTATTGCTTTTACAACAATTTAATTTGGGAGTGTGCAATATATCAAGGATTGCAACACAGTTGTAATAGGGGTAAATCAAGCATTTTCATGTTGAAAATCAACTATTCTAAAGGGTCTTTGTATGTTATAGATATGTATGAATAACATAGTTAACAATGTTCAGGGTTCATTAACCTTACTAATACTGTTCTTGGGAAAGCTTTTTAGAACTGAAAATCAACTTTAATCAACTGTTTCTATTGCTTTTACAACACTTGAATTTGGGAGTTTGCAATATATCAAGGCTTGCAAGACAGTTGTGAAAGGGGTAAATCAAGCATTTTCATGTTGAAAATAAACTATTCTAAAGGGTCTTTGTATGTTATAGTTATGTATAAATAACATAGTTAACAATGTTCAGGGTTCATTAACCTTACTAATACTTTTCTTAGGAAAGCTTTTTGGAACTGAAAATCAACTTTAATCAACTGTTTCTATTGCTTTTACAACACTTGAATTTGGGAGTTTGCAATATATCAAGGCTTGCAAGACAGTTGTGAAAGAGGTAAATCAAGCATTTTCATGTTGAAAATAAACTATTCTAAAGGGTCTTTGTATGTTATAGTTATGTATAAATAACATAGTTAACAATGTTCAGGGTTCATTAACCTTACTAATACTTTTCTTAGGAAAGCTTTTTGGAACTGAAAATCAACTTTAATCAACTGTTTCTATTGCTTTTACAACACTTGAATTTGGGAGTTTGCAATATATCAAGGCTTGCAAGACAGTTGTAAAAGGGGTAAATCAAGCATTTTCATGTTGAAAATCAACTATTCTAAAGGGTCTTTGTACGTTATAGTTATGTATGAATAACATAGTTAATAATGTTCACGGTTCATCAACCTTACTAATACTGTTCTTAGGAAAGCTTTTTAGAACTGAAAATCAACTTTAATCAACTGTTTCTATTGCTTTTACAACACTTGAATTTGGGAGTTTGCAATATATCAAGGCTTGCAAGACAGTTGTAAAAGGGGTAAATCAAGCATTTTCATGTTGAAAATCAACTATTCTAAAGGGTCTTTGTATGTTATAGTTATGTATGAATAACATAGTTAACAATGTTCAGGGTTCATTAACCTTACTAATACTGTTCTTAGGAAAGCTTTTTAGAACTGAAAATCAACTTTAATCAACTGTTTCTATTGCTTTTACAACACTTGAATTTGGGAGTTTGCAATATATCAGGGCTTGCAAGACGGTTGTAAAAGGGGTAAATCAAGCATTTTCATGTTGAAAATCAACTATTCTAAAGGGTCTTTGTATGTTATAGTTATGTATGAATAACATAGTTAACAATGTTCAGGGTTCATTAACCTTACTAATACTGTTCTTAGGAAAGCTTTTTAGAACTGAAAATCAACTTTAATCAACTGTTTCTATTGCTTTTACAACACTTGAATTTGGGAGTTTGCAATATGTCAAGGCTCGCAAGACAGTTGCAATAGGGGTAAATCAAGCATTTTCATGTTGAAAATCAACTATTCTAAAGGGTCTTTGTATGTTATAGTTATGAATGAATAACATAGTTAACAATGTTCAGGGTTCATTAACCTTACTAATACTGTTCTTAGGAAAGCTTTTTAGAACTGAAAATCAACTTTAATCAACTGTTTCTATTGCTTTTACAACACTTGAATTTGGGAGTTTGCAATATATCAAGGATTGCAAGACAGTTGTATTAGGGGTACATCAAGCATTTTCATGTTGAAAATCAACTATTCTAAAGGGTCTTTGTATGTTATAGTTATGTATGAATAACATAGTTAACAATATTCAGGGTTCATTAACCTTACTAATACTGTTCTTGGGAAAGCTTTTTAGAACTGAAAATCAACTTTAATCAACTGTTTCTATTGCTTTTACAACACTTGAATTTGGGAGTTTGCAATATATCAAGGCTTGCAAGACAGTTGTAAAAGGGGTAAATCAAGCATTTTCATGTTGAAAATCAACTATTCTAAAGGGTCTTTGTATGTTATAGTTATGTATGAATAACATAGTTAACAATATTCAGGGTTCATTGACCTTACTAATACTGTTCTTAGGAAAGCTTTTTAGAACTGAAAATCAACTTTAATCAACTGTTTCTATTGCTTTTACAACACTTGAATTTGGGAGTTTGCAATATATCAAGGCTTGCAAGACAGTTGTGAAAGGGGTAAATCAAGCATTTTCATGTTGAAAATAAACTATTCTAAAGGGTCTTTGTATGTTATAGTTATGTATGAATAACATAGTTAACAATGTTCAGGGTTCATTAACCTTACTAATACTTTTCTTAGGAAAGCTTTTTAGAACTGAAAATCAACTTTAATCAACTGTTTCTATTGCTTTTACAACACTTGAATTTGGGAGTTTGCAATATATCAAGGCTTGCAAGACAGTTGTAAAAGGGGTAAATCAAGCATTTTCATGTTGAAAATCAACTATTCTAAAGGGTCTTTGTACGTTATAGTTATGTATGAATAACATAGTTAATAATGTTCACGGTTCATCAACCTTACTAATACTGTTCTTAGGAAAGCTTTTTAGAACTGAAAATCAACTTTAATCAACTGTTTCTATTGCTTTTACAACACTTGAATTTGGGAGTTTGCAATATATCAGGGCTTGCAAGACGGTTGTAAAAGGGGTAAATCAAGCATTTTCATGTTGAAAATCAACTATTCTAAAGGGTCTTTGTATGTTATAGTTATGTATGAATAACATAGTTAACAATGTTCAGGGTTCATTAACCTTACTAATACTGTTCTTAGGAAAGCTTTTTAGAACTGAAAATCAACTTTAATCAACTGTTTCTATTGCTTTTACAACACTTGAATTTGGGAGTTTGCAATATATCAAGGATTGCAAGACAGTTGTATTAGGGGTACATCAAGCATTTTCATGTTGAAAATCAACTATTCTAAAGGGTCTTTGTATGTTATAGTTATGTATGAATAACATAGTTAACAATGTTCAGGGTTCATTAACCTCACTAATACTGTTCTTAGGAAAGCTTTTTAGAACTGAAAATCAACTTTAATCAACTGTTTCTATTGCTTTTACAACACTTGAATTTGGGAGTTTGCAATATATCAAGGCTTGCAAGACAGTTGTAAAAGGGGTAAATCAAGCATTTTTATGTTGAAAATCAACTATTCTAAAGGGTCTTTGTATGTTATAGTTATGTATGAATAACATAGTTAACAATGTTCAGGGTTCATTAACCTTACTAATACTGTTCTTAGGAAAGCTTTTTAGAACTGAAAATCAACTTTAATCAACTGTTTCTATTGCTTTTACAACACTTGAATTTGGGAGTTTGCAATATGTCAAGGCTCGCAAGACAGTTGCAATAGGGGTAAATCAAGCATTTTCATGTTGAAAATCAACTATTCTAAAGGGTCTTTGTATGTTATAGTTATGTATGAATAACATAGTTAACAATGTTCAGGGTTCATTAACCTTACTAATACTGTTCTTAGGAAAGCTTTTTAGAACTGAAAATCAACTTTAATCAACTGTTTCTATTGCTTTTACAACAATTTATTTTGGGAGTGTGCAATATATCAAGGATTGCAACACAGTTGTAATAGGGGTAAATCAAGCATTTTCATGTTGAAAATCAACTATTCTAAAGGGTCTTTGTATGTAAGATATGTATGAATAACATAGTTAACAATGTTCAGGGTTCATTAACCTTACTAATACTGTTCTTAGGAAAGCTTTTTAGAACTGAAAATCAACTTTAATCAACTGTTTCTATTGCTTTTACAACACTTGAATTTGGGAGTTTGCAATATATCAAGGCTTGCAAGACAGTTGTAAAAGGGGTAAATCAAGCATTTTCATGTTGAAAATCAACTATTCTAAAGGGTCTTTGTATGTTATAGTTATGTATGAATAACATAGTTAACAATATTCAGGGTTCATTGACCTTACTAATACTGTTCTTAGGAAAGCTTTTTAGAACTGAAAATCAACTTTAATCAACTGTTTCTATTGCTTTTACAACACTTGAATTTGGGAGTTTGCAATATATCAAGGCTTGCAAGACAGTTGTGAAAGGGGTAAATCAAGCATTTTCATGTTGAAAATAAACTATTCTAAAGGGTCTTTGTATGTTATAGTTATGTATAAATAACATAGTTAACAATGTTCAGGGTTCATTAACCTTACTAATACTTTTCTTAGGAAAGCTTTTTGGAACTGAAAATCAACTTTAATCAACTGTTTCTATTGCTTTTACAACACTTGAATTTGGGAGTTTGCAATATATCAAGGCTTGCAAGACAGTTGTAAAAGGGGTAAATCAAGCATTTTCATGTTGAAAATCAACTATTCTAAAGGGTCTTTGTACGTTATAGTTATGTATGAATAACATAGTTAATAATGTTCACGGTTCATCAACCCTACTAATACTGTTCTTAGGAAAGCTTTTTAGAACTGAAAATCAACTTTAATCAACTGTTTCTATTGCTTTTACAACACTTGAATTTGGGAGTTTGCAATATATCAGGGCTTGCAAGACGGTTGTAAAAGGGGTAAATCAAGCATTTTCATGTTGAAAATCAACTATTCTAAAGGGTCTTTGTATGTTATAGTTATGTATGAATAACATAGTTAACAATGTTCAGGGTTCATTAACCTTACTAATACTGTTCTTAGGAAAGCTTTTTAGAACTGAAAATCAACTTTAATCAACTGTTTCTATTGCTTTTACAACACTTGAATTTGGGAGTTTGCAATATATCAAGGATTGCAAGACAGTTGTATTAGGGGTACATCAAGCATTTTCATGTTGAAAATCAACTATTCTAAAGGGTCTTTGTATGTTATAGTTATGTATGAATAACATAGTTAACAATGTTCAGGGTTCATTAACCTCACTAATACTGTTCTTAGGAAAGCTTTTTAGAACTGAAAATCAACTTTAATCAACTGTTTCTATTGCTTTTACAACACTTGAATTTGGGAGTTTGCAATATATCAAGGCTTGCAAGACAGTTGTAAAAGGGGTAAATCAAGCATTTTTATGTTGAAAATCAACTATTCTAAAGGGTCTTTGTATGTTATAGTTATGTATGAATAACATAGTTAACAATGTTCAGGGTTCATTAACCTTACTAATACTGTTCTTAGGAAAGCTTTTTAGAACTGAAAATCAACTTTAATCAACTGTTTCTATTGCTTTTACAACACTTGAATTTGGGAGTTTGCAATATGTCGAGGCTCGCAAGACAGTTGCAATAGGGGTAAATCAAGCATTTTCATGTTGAAAATCAACTATTCTAAAGGGTCTTTGTATGTTATAGTTATGTATGAATAACATAGTTAACAATGTTCAGGGTTCATTAACCTTACTAATACTGTTCTTAGGAAAGCTTTTTAGAACTGAAAATCAACTTTAATCAACTGTTTCTATTGCTTTTACAACAATTTAATTTGGGAGTGTGCAATATATCAAGGATTGCAACACAGTTGTAATAGGGGTAAATCAAGCATTTTCATGTTGAAAATCAACTATTCTAAAGGGTCTTTGTATGTAAGATATGTATGAATAACATAGTTAACAATGTTCAGGGTTCATTAACCTTACTAATACTGTTCTTAGGAAAGCTTTTTAGAACTGAAAATCAACTTTAATCAACTGTTTCTATTGCTTTTACAACACTTGAATTTGGGAGTTTGCAATATATCAAGGCTTGCAAGACAGTTGTAAAAGGGGTAAATCAAGCATTTTCATGTTGAAAATAAACTATTCTAAAGGGTCTTTGTATGTTATAGTTATGTATAAATAACATAGTTAACAATGTTCAGGGTTCATTAACCTTACTAATACTTTTCTTAGGAAAGCTTTTTAGAACTGAAAATCAACTTTAATCAACTGTTTCTATTGCTTTTACAACACTTGAATTTGGGAGTTTGCAATATATCAAGGCTTGCAAGACAGTTGTAAAAGGGGTAAATCAAGCATTTTCATGTTGAAAATCAACTATTCTAAAGGGTCTTTGTACGTTATAGTTATGTATGAATAACATAGTTAATAATGTTCACGGTTCATCAACCTTACTAATACTGTTCTTAGGAAAGCTTTTTAGAACTGAAAATCAACTTTAATCAACTGTTTCTATTGCTTTTACAACACTTGAGTTTGGGAGTGTGCAACATATCAAGGCTCGCAAGACAGTTGTAAAAGGGGTAAATCAAACATTTTCATGTTGAAAATCAACTATTCTAAAGGGTCTTTGTATGTTATAGTTATGTATGATTAACATAGCTAACAATATTCAGGGTTCATTGACCTTACTAATACTGTTCTTAGGAAAGCTTTTTAGAACTGAAAATCAACTTTAATCAACTGTTTCTATTGCTTTTACAACACTTGAATTTGGGAGTTTGCAATATATCAAGGCTTGCAAGACAGTTGTAAAAGGGGTAAATCAAGCATTTTCATGTTGAAAATCAACTATTCTAAAGGGTCTTTGTATGTTATAGTTATGTATGAATAACATAGTTAACAATGTTCAGGGTTCATTAACCTTACTAATACTGTTCTTAGGAAAGCTTTTTAGAACTGAAAATCAACTTTAATCAACTGTTTCTATTGCTTTTACAACACTTGAATTTGGGAGTTTGCAATATATCAGGGCTTGCAAGACGGTTGTAAAAGGGGTAAATCAAGCATTTTCATGTTGAAAATCAACTATTCTAAAGGGTCTTTGTATGTTATAGTTATGTATGAATAACATAGTTAACAATGTTCAGGGTTCATTAACCTTACTAATACTGTTCTTAGGAAAGCTTTTTAGAACTGAAAATCAACTTTAATCAACTGTTTCTATTGCTTTTACAACACTTGAATTTGGGAGTTTGCAATATGTCAAGGGTCGCAAGACAGTTGCAATATGGGTAAATCAAGCATTTTCATGTTGAAAATCAACTATTCTAAAGGGTCTTTGTATGTTATAGTTATGAATGAATAACATAGTTAACAATGTTCAGGGTTCATTAACCTTACTAATACTGTTCTTAGGAAAGCTTTTTAGAACTGAAAATCAACTTTAATCAACTGGTTCTATTGCTTTTACAACACTTGAATTTGGGAGTTTGCAATATGTCAAGGCTCGCAAGACAGTTGCAATAGGGGTAAATCAAGCATTTTCATGTTGAAAATCAACTATTCTAAAGGGTCTTTGTATGTTATAGTTATGTATGAATAACATAGTTAACAATGTTCAGGGTTCATTAACCTTACTAATACTGTTCTTAGGAAAGCTTTTTAGAACTGAAAATCAACTTTAATCAACTGTTTCTATTGCTTTTACAACACTTGAATTCAGGAGTTTGTAACGTATCAAGGCTCGCAAGACAGTTGTAATAGGGGTAAATCAAGCATTTTCATGTTGAAAATCAACTTTTCTAAAGGGTCTTTGTATGTTATAGTTATGTATGAATAACATAGTTAACAATGTTCAGGGTTCATTAACCTTACTAATACTGTTCTTAGGAAAGCTTTTTAGAACTGAAAATCAACTTTAATCAACTGTTTCTATTGCTTTTACAACAATTTCATTTGGGAGTGTGCAATATATCAAGGATTGCAACACAGTTGTAATAGGGGTAAATCAAGCATTTTCATGTTGAAAATCAACTATTCTAAAGGGTCTTTGTATGTTATAGATATGTATGAATAACATAGTTAACAATGTTCAGGGTTCATTAACCTTACTAATACTGTTCTTGGGAAAGCTTTTTAGAACTGAAAATCAACTTTAATCAACTGTTTCTATTGCTTTTACAACACTTGAATTTGGGAGTTTGCAATGTATCAAGGATTGCAAGACAGTTGTATTAGGGGTACATCAAGCATTTTCATGTTGAAAATCAACTATTCTAAAGGGTCTTTGTATGTTATAGTTATGTATGAATAACATAGTTAACAATATTCAGGGTTCATTGACCTTACTAATACTGTTCTTAGGAAAGCTTTTTAGAACTGAAAATCAACTTTAATCAACTGTTTCTATTGCTTTTACAACACTTGAATTTGGGAGTTTGCAATATATCAAGGCTTGCAAGACAGTTGTGAAAGGGGTAAATCAAGCATTTTCATGTTGAAAATAAACTATTCTAAAGGGTCTTTGTATGTTATAGTTATGTATAAATAACATAGTTAACAATGTTCAGGGTTCATTAACCTTACTAATACTTTTCTTAGGAAAGCTTTTTGGAACTGAAAATCAACTTTAATCAACTGTTTCTATTGCTTTTACAACACTTGAATTTGGGAGTTTGCAATATATCAAGGCTTGCAAGACAGTTGTGAAAGAGGTAAATCAAGCATTTTCATGTTGAAAATAAACTATTCTAAAGGGTCTTTGTATGTTATAGTTATGTATAAATAACATAGTTAACAATGTTCAGGGTTCATTAACCTTACTAATACTTTTCTTAGGAAAGCTTTTTGGAACTGAAAATCAACTTTAATCAACTGTTTCTATTGCTTTTACAACACTTGAATTTGGGAGTTTGCAATATATCAAGGCTTGCAAGACAGTTGTAAAAGGGGTAAATCAAGCATTTTCATGTTGAAAATAAACTATTCTAAAGGGTCTTTGTACGTTATAGTTATGTATGAATAACATAGTTAATAATGTTCACGGTTCATCAACCTTACTAATACTGTTCTTAGGAAAGCTTTTTAGAACTGAAAATCAACTTTAATCAACTGTTTCTATTGCTTTTACAACACTTGAATTTGGGAGTTTGCAATATATCAAGGCTTGCAAGACAGTTGTAAAAGGGGTAAATCAAGCATTTTCATGTTGAAAATCAACTATTCTAAAGGGTCTTTGTATGTTATAGTTATGTATGAATAACATAGTTAACAATGTTCAGGGTTCATTGACCTTACTAATACTGTTCTTAGGAAAGCTGTTTAAAACTGAAAATCAACTTTAATCAACTGTTTCTATTGCTTTTACAACACTTGAATTTGGGAGTTTGCAATATGTCAAGGCTCGCAAGACAGTTGCAATAGGGGTAAATCAAGCATTTTCATGTTGAAAATCAACTATTCTAAAGGGTCTTTGTATGTTATAGTTATGAATGAATAACATAGTTAACAATGTTCAGGGTTCATTAACCTTACTAATACTGTTCTTAGGAAAGCTTTTTAGAACTGAAAATCAACTTTAATCAACTGTTTCTATTGCTTTTACAACACTTGAATTTGGGAGTTTGCAATGTATCAAGGCTTGCAAGACAGTTGTAAAAGGGGTAAATTAAGCATTTTCATGTTGAAAATCAACTATTCTAAAGGGTCTTTGTATGTTATAGTTATGTATGAATAACATAGTTAACAATGTTCAGGGTTCATTAACCTTACTAATACTGTTATTAGGAAAGCTTTTTAGAACTGAAAATCAACTTTAATCAACTGTTTCTATTGCTTTTACAACACTTGAATTTGGGAGTGTGCAATATATCAAGGCTTGCAAGACAGTTGTAAAAGGGGTAAATCAAGCATTTTCATGTTGAAAATCAACTATTCTAAAGGGTCTTTGTATGTTATAGTTATTTATGAATAACATAGTTAACAATGTTAAGGGTTCATTAACCTCACTAATACTGTTCTTAGGAAAGCTTTTTAGAACTGAAAATCAACTTTAATCAACTGTTTCTATTGCTTTTACAACACTTGAATTTGGAAGTGTGCAATATATCAAGGCTTGCAAGACAGTTGTAAAAGGGGTAAATCAAGCATTTTCATGTTGAAAATCAACTATTCTAAAGGGTCTTTGTATGTTATAGTTATGTATGAATAACATACTTAACAATATTCAGGGTTCATTAACCTTACTAATTCTTTTCTTAGGAAAGCTTTTTAGAACTGAAAATCAACTTTAATCATCTGTTTCTATTGCTTTTACAACACTTGAATTTGGGAGTTTGCAATATGTCAAGGCTTGCAAGACAGTTGCAATAGGGGTAAATCAAGCATTTTCATGTTGAAAATCAACTATTCTAAAGGGTCTTTGTATGTTATAGTTATGAACGAATAACATAGTTAACAATGTTCAGGGTTCATTAACCTTACTAATACTGTTCTTAGGACAGCTTTTTAGAACTGAAAATCAACTTTAATCAACTGTTCCTATTGCTTTTACAACACTTGAATTTGGGAGTGTGCAATATATCAAGGATTGCAAGACAGTTGTAAAAGGGGTACATCAAGCATTTTCATGTTGAAAATCAACTATTCTAAAGGGTCTTTGTATGTTATAGTTATGTATGAATAACATAGTTAAAAATGTTCAGGGTTCATTAACCTTACTAATACTGTTCTTAGGAAAGCTTTTTAGAACTGAAAATCAACTTTAATCAACTGTTTCTATTGCTTTTACAACACTCGAATTTGGGAGTTTGCAATATATCAAGGCTCGCAAGACAGTTGCAATAGGGGTAAATCAAGCATTTTCATGTTGAAAATCAACTATTCTAAAGGGTCTTTGTATGTTATAGTTATGAATGAATAACATAGTTAACAATGTTCAGGGTTCATTAACCTTATATACTGTTCTTAGGAAAGCTTTTTAGAACTGAAAATCAACTTTAATCAACTGTTTCTATTGCTTTTACAACACTTGAATTTGGGAGTGTGCAATATATCAAGGATTGCAAGACAGTTGTATTAGGGGTACATCAAGCATTTTCATGTTGAAAATCAACTATTCTAAAGGGTCTTTGTATGTTATAGTTATGTATGAATAACATAGTTAACAATGTTCAGGGTTCATTAACCTTACTAATACTGTACTTAGGAAAGCTTTTTAGAACTGAAAATCAACTTTAATCAACTGTTTCTATTGCTTTTACAACACTTGAATTTGGGAGTGTGCAATGTATCAAGGCTTGCAAGACAGTTGTAATAGGGGTAAATCAAGCATTTTCATGTTGAAAATCAACTATTCTAAAGGGTCTTTGTATGTTATAGTTATGTATGAATAACATAGTTAACAATGTTCAGGGTTCATTAACCTCACTAATACTGTTCTTAGGAAAGCTTTTTAGAACTGAAAATCAACTTTAATCAACTGTTTCTATTGCTTTTACAACACTTGAATTTGGGAGTTTGCAATATATCAGGGCTTGCAAGACGGTTGTAAAAGGGGTAAATCAAGCATTTTCATGTTGAAAATCAACTATTCTAAAGGGTCTTTGTATGTTATAGTTATGTATGAATAACATAGTTAACAATGTTCAGGGTTCATTAACCTTACTAATACTGTTCTTAGGAAAGCTTTTTAGAACTGAAAATCAACTTTAATCAACTGTTTCTATTGCTTTTACAACACTTGAATTTGGGAGTGTGCAATGTATCAAGGCTTGCAAGACAGTTGTAAAAGGGGTAAATCAAGCATTTTCATGTTGAAAATCAACTATTCTAAAGGGTCTTTGTATGTTATAGTTATGTATGAATAACATACTTAACAATATTCAGGGTTCATTAACCTTACTAATTCTTTTCTTAGGAAAGCTTTTTAGAACTGAAAATCAACTTTAATCATCTGTTTCTATTGCTTTTACAACACTTGAATTTGGGAGTTTGCAATATGTCAAGGCTTGCAAGACAGTTGCAATAGGGGTAAATCAAGCATTTTCATGTTGAAAATCAACTATTCTAAAGGGTCTTTGTATGTTATAGTTATGAACGAATAACATAGTTAACAATGTTCAGGGTTCATTAACCTTACTAATACTGTTCTTAGGACAGCTTTTTAGAACTGAAAATCAACTTTAATCAACTGTTCCTATTGCTTTTACAACACTTGAATTTGGGAGTGTGCAATATATCAAGGATTGCAAGACAGTTGTAAAAGGGGTACATCAAGCATTTTCATGTTGAAAATCAACTATTCTAAAGGGTCTTTGTATGTTATAGTTATGTATGAATAACATAGTTAAAAATGTTCAGGGTTCATTAACCTTACTAATACTGTTCTTAGGAAAGCTTTTTAGAACTGAAAATCAACTTTAATCAACTGTTTCTATTGCTTTTACAACACTTGAATTTGGGAGTGTGCAATATATCAAGGCTTGCAAGACAGTTGTAAAAGGGGTAAATCAAGCATTTTCATGTTGAAAATCAACTATTCTAAAGGGTCTTTGTATGTTATAGTTATTTATGAATAACATAGTTAACAATGTTAAGGGTTCATTAACCTCACTAATACTGTTCTTAGGAAAGCTTTTTAGAACTGAAAATCAACTTTAATCAACTGTTTCTATTGCTTTTACAACACTTGAATTTGGAAGTGTGCAATATATCAAGGCTTGCAAGACAGTTGTAAAAGGGGTAAATCAAGCATTTTCATGTTGAAAATCAACTATTCTAAAGGGTCTTTGTATGTTATAGTTATGTATGAATAACATACTTAACAATATTCAGGGTTCATTAACCTTACTAATTCTTTTCTTAGGAAAGCTTTTTAGAACTGAAAATCAACTTTAATCATCTGTTTCTATTGCTTTTACAACACTTGAATTTGGGAGTTTGCAATATGTCAAGGCTTGCAAGACAGTTGCAATAGGGGTAAATCAAGCATTTTCATGTTGAAAATCAACTATTCTAAAGGGTCTTTGTATGTTATAGTTATGAACGAATAACATAGTTAACAATGTTCAGGGTTCATTAACCTTACTAATACTGTTCTTAGGACAGCTTTTTAGAACTGAAAATCAACTTTAATCAACTGTTCCTATTGCTTTTACAACACTTGAATTTGGGAGTGTGCAATATATCAAGGATTGCAAGACAGTTGTAAAAGGGGTACATCAAGCATTTTCATGTTGAAAATCAACTATTCTAAAGGGTCTTTGTATGTTATAGTTATGTATGAATAACATAGTTAAAAATGTTCAGGGTTCATTAACCTTACTAATACTGTTCTTAGGAAAGCTTTTTAGAACTGAAAATCAACTTTAATCAACTGTTTCTATTGCTTTTACAACACTCGAATTTGGGAGTTTGCAATATATCAAGGCTCGCAAGACAGTTGCAATAGGGGTAAATCAAGCATTTTCATGTTGAAAATCAACTATTCTAAAGGGTCTTTGTATGTTATAGTTATGAATGAATAACATAGTTAACAATGTTCAGGGTTCATTAACCTTATATACTGTTCTTAGGAAAGCTTTTTAGAACTGAAAATCAACTTTAATCAACTGTTTCTATTGCTTTTACAACACTTGAATTTGGGAGTGTGCAATATATCAAGGATTGCAAGACAGTTGTATTAGGGGTACATCAAGCATTTTCATGTTGAAAATCAACTATTCTAAAGGGTCTTTGTATGTTATAGTTATGTATGAATAACATAGTTAACAATGTTCAGGGTTCATTAACCTTACTAATACTGTACTTAGGAAAGCTTTTTAGAACTGAAAATCAACTTTAATCAACTGTTTCTATTGCTTTTACAACACTTGAATTTGGGAGTGTGCAATGTATCAAGGCTTGCAAGACAGTTGTAATAGGGGTAAATCAAGCATTTTCATGTTGAAAATCAACTATTCTAAAGGGTCTTTGTATGTTATAGTTATGTATGAATAACATAGTTAACAATGTTCAGGGTTCATTAACCTCACTAATACTGTTCTTAGGAAAGCTTTTTAGAACTGAAAATCAACTTTAATCAACTGTTTCTATTGCTTTTACAACACTTGAATTTGGGAGTTTGCAATATATCAGGGCTTGCAAGACGGTTGTAAAAGGGGTAAATCAAGCATTTTCATGTTGAAAATCAACTATTCTAAAGGGTCTTTGTATGTTATAGTTATGTATGAATAACATAGTTAACAATGTTCAGGGTTCATTAACCTTACTAATACTGTTCTTAGGAAAGCTTTTTAGAACTGAAAATCAACTTTAATCAACTGTTTCTATTGCTTTTACAACACTTGAATTTGGGAGTGTGCAATGTATCAAGGCTTGCAAGACAGTTGTAAAAGGGGTAAATCAAGCATTTTCATGTTGAAAATCAACTATTCTAAAGGGTCTTTGTATGTTATAGTTATGTATGAATAACATACTTAACAATATTCAGGGTTCATTAACCTTACTAATTCTTTTCTTAGGAAAGCTTTTTAGAACTGAAAATCAACTTTAATCATCTGTTTCTATTGCTTTTACAACACTTGAATTTGGGAGTTTGCAATATGTCAAGGCTTGCAAGACAGTTGCAATAGGGGTAAATCAAGCATTTTCATGTTGAAAATCAACTATTCTAAAGGGTCTTTGTATGTTATAGTTATGAACGAATAACATAGTTAACAATGTTCAGGGTTCATTAACCTTACTAATACTGTTCTTAGGACAGCTTTTTAGAACTGAAAATCAACTTTAATCAACTGTTCCTATTGCTTTTACAACACTTGAATTTGGGAGTGTGCAATATATCAAGGATTGCAAGACAGTTGTAAAAGGGGTACATCAAGCATTTTCATGTTGAAAATCAACTATTCTAAAGGGTCTTTGTATGTTATAGTTATGTATGAATAACATAGTTAAAAATGTTCAGGGTTCATTAACCTTACTAATACTGTTCTTAGGAAAGCTTTTTAGAACTGAAAATCAACTTTAATCAACTGTTTCTATTGCTTTTACAACACTCGAATTTGGGAGTTTGCAATATATCAAGGCTCGCAAGACAGTTGCAATAGGGGTAAATCAAGCATTTTCATGTTGAAAATCAACTATTCTAAAGGGTCTTTGTATGTTATAGTTATGAATGAATAACATAGTTAACAATGTTCAGGGTTCATTAACCTTATATACTGTTCTTAGGAAAGCTTTTTAGAACTGAAAATCAACTTTAATCAACTGTTTCTATTGCTTTTACAACACTTGAATTTGGGAGTGTGCAATATATCAAGGATTGCAAGACAGTTGTATTAGGGGTACATCAAGCATTTTCATGTTGAAAATCAACTATTCTAAAGGGTCTTTGTATGTTATAGTTATGTATGAATAACATAGTTAACAATGTTCAGGGTTCATTAACCTTACTAATACTGTACTTAGGAAAGCTTTTTAGAACTGAAAATCAACTTTAATCAACTGTTTCTATTGCTTTTACAACACTTGAATTTGGGAGTGTGCAATGTATCAAGGCTTGCAAGACAGTTGTAATAGGGGTAAATCAAGCATTTTCATGTTGAAAATCAACTATTCTAAAGGGTCTTTGTATGTTATAGTTATGTATGAATAACATAGTTAACAATGTTCAGGGTTCATTAACCTCACTAATACTGTTCTTAGGAAAGCTTTTTAGAACTGAAAATCAACTTTAATCAACTGTTTCTATTGCTTTTACAACACTTGAATTTGGGAGTTTGCAATATATCAAGGCTTGCAAGACAGTTGTAAAAGGGGTAAATTAAGCATTTTCATGTTGAAAATCAACTATTCTAAAGGGTCTTTGTAAGTTATAGTTATGTATGAATAACATAGTTAACAATGTTCAGGGTTCATTAACCTTACTAATACTGTTCTTAGGAAAGCTTTTTAGAACTGAAAATCAACTTTAATCAACTGTTTCTATTGCTTTTACAACACTTGAATTTCGGAGTGTGCAATATATCAAGGCTTGCAAGACAGTTGTAAAAGGGGTAAATTAAGCATTTTCATGTTGAAAATCAACTATTCTAAAGGGTCTTTGTATGTTATAGTTATATATGAATAACATAGTTAACAATGTTCAGGGTTCATTAACCTTACTAATACTGATCTTAGGAAAGCTTTTTAGAACTGAAAATCAACTTTAATCAACTGTTTCTATTGCTTTTACAACACTTGAATTTGGGAGTTTGCAATATATCAGGGCTTGCAAGACAGTTGTAAAAGGGGTAAATCAAGCATTTTCATGTTGAAAATCAACTATTCTAAAGGGTCTTTGTATGTTATAGTTATGTATGAATAACATAGTTAACAATGTTCAGGGTTTCATTAATCTTACTAATACTGTTCTTAGGAAAGCTTTTTAGAACTGAAAATCAACTTTAATCAACTGTTTCTATTGCTTTTACAACACTTGAATTTGGGAGTTTGCAATATGTCAAGGCTCACAAGACAGTTGCAATATGGGTAAATCAAGCATTTTCATGTTGAAAATCAACTATTCTAAAGGGTCTTTGTATGTTATAGTTATGAATGAATAACATAGTTAACAATGTTCAGGGTTCATTAACCTTACTAATACTGTTCTTAGGAAAGCTTTTTAGAACTGAAAATCAACTTTAATCAACTGTTTCTATTGCTTTTACAACACTTGAATTTGGGAGTGTGCAATATATCAAGGATTGCAAGACAGTTGTATTAGGGGTACATCAAGCATTTTCATGTTGAAAATCAACTATTCTAAAGGGTCTTTGTATGTTATAGTTATGTATGAATAACATAGTTAACAATGTTCAGGGTTCATTAACCTTACTAATACTGTTCTTAGGAAAGCTTTTTAGAACTGAAAATCAACTTTAATCAACTGTTTCTATTGCTTTTACAACACTTGAATTTGGGAGTGTGCAATATATCAAGGCTTGCAAGACAGTTGTAATAGGGGTAAATCAAGCATTTTCATGTTGAAAATCAACTATTCTAAAGGGTCTTTGTATGTTATAGTTATGTATGAATAACATAGTTAACAATGTTCAGGGTTCATTAACCTTACTAATACTGTTCTTAGGAAAGCTTTTTAGAACTGAAAATCAACTTTAATCAACTGTTTCTATTGCTTTTACAACAATTGAATTTGGGAGTGTGCAATATATCAAGGCTTGCAAGACAGTTGTAAAAGGGGTAAATTAAGCATTTTCATGTTGAAAATCAACTATTCTAAAGGGTCTTTGTATGTTATAGTTATATATGAATAACATAGTTAACAATGTTCAGGGTTCATTAACCTTACTAATACTGTTCTTAGGAAAGCTTTTTAGAACTGAAAATCAACTTTAATCAACTGTTTCTATTGCTTTTACAACACTTGAATTTGGGAGTTTGCAATATATCAGGGCTTGCAAGACAGTTGTAAAAGGGGTAAATCAAGATTTCATGTTGAAAATCAACTATTCTAAAGGGTCTTTGTATGTTATAGTTATGTATGAATAACATAGTTAACAATGTTCAGGGTTCATTAACCTTACTAATACTGTTCTTAGGAAAGCTTTTTAGAACTGAAAATCAACTTTAATCAACTGTTTCTATTGCTTTTACAACACTTGAATTTGGGAGTTTGCAATATGTCAAGGCTCGCAAGACAGTTGCAATATGGGTAAATCAAGCATTTTCATGTTGAAAATCAACTATTCTAAAGGGTCTTTGTATGTTATAGTTATGAATGAATAACATAGTTAACAATGTTCAGGGTTCATTAACCTTACTAATACTGTTCTTAGGAAAGCTTTTTAGAACTGAAAATCAACTTTAATCAACTGTTTCTATTGCTTTTACAACACTTGAATTTGGGAGTGTGCAATATATCAAGGATTGCAAGACAGTTGTATTAGGGGTACATCAAGCATTTTCATGTTGAAAATCAACTATTCTAAAGGGTCTTTGTATGTTATAGTTATGTATGAATAACATAGTTAACAATGTTCAGGGTTCATTAACCTTACTAATACTGTTCTTACGAAAGCTTTTTAGAACTGAAAATCAACTTTAATCAACTGTTTCTATTGCTTTTACAACACTTGAATTTGGGAGTGTGCAATATATCAAGGCTTGCAAGACAGTTGTAAAAGGGGTAAATCAAGCATTTTCATGTTGAAAATCAACTATTCTAAAGGGTCTTTGTATGTTATAGTTATGTATGAATAACATAGTTAACAATGTTCAGGGTTCATTAACCTTACTAATACTGTTCTTAGGAAAGCTTTTTAGAACTGAAAATCAACTTTAATCAACTGTTTCTATTGCTTTTACAACACTTGAATTTGGGAGTTTGCAATATATCAAGGCTTGCAAGACAGTTGTAAAAGGGGTAAATCAAGCATTTTCATGTTGAAAATCAACTATTCTAAAGGGTCTTTGTATGTTATAGTTATGTATGAATAACATAGTTAACAATGTTCAGGGTTCATTAACCTTACTAATACTGTTCTTAGGAAAGCTTTTTAGAACTGAAAATCAACTTTAATCAACTGTTTCTATTGCTTTTACAACACTTGAATTTGGGAGTTTGCAATATATCAAGGCTCGAAAGACAGTTGCAATAGGGGTAAATCAAGCATTTTCATGTTGAAAATCAACTATTCTAAAGGGTCTTTGTATGTTATAGTTATGAATGAATAACATAGTTAACAATGTTCAGGGTTCATTAACCTTATTAATACTGTTCTTAGGAAAGCTTTTTAGAACTGAAAATCAACTTTAATCAACTGTTTCTATTGCTTTTACAACACTTGAATTTGGGAGTGTGCAATATATCAAGGCTTGCAAGACAGTTGTAATAGGGGTAAATCAAGCATTTTTATGTTGAAAATCAACTATTCTAAAGGGTCTTTGTCAGTTATAGTTATGTATGAATAACATAGTTAACAATGTTCAGGGTTCATTAACCTTACTAATACTGTTCTTAGGAAAGCTTTTTAGAACTGAAAATCAACTTTAATCAACTGTTTCTATTGCTTTTACAACACTTGAATTTCGGAGTGTGCAATATATCAAGGCTTGCAAGACAGTTGTAAAAGGGGTAAATTAAGCATTTTCATGTTGAAAATCAACTATTCTAAAGGGTCTTTGTATGTTATAGTTATATATGAATAACATAGTTAACAATGTTCAGGGTTCATTAACCTTACTAATACTGATCTTAGGAAAGCTTTTTAGAACTGAAAATCAACTTTAATCAACTGTTTCTATTGCTTTTACAACACTTGAATTTGGGAGTTTGCAATATATCAGGGCTTGCAAGACAGTTGTAAAAGGGGTAAATCAAGCATTTTCATGTTGAAAATCAACTATTCTAAAGGGTCTTTGTATGTTATAGTTATGTATGAATAACATAGTTAACAATGTTCAGGGTTTCATTAATCTTACTAATACTGTTCTTAGGAAAGCTTTTTAGAACTGAAAATCAACTTTAATCAACTGTTTCTATTGCTTTTACAACACTTGAATTTGGGAGTTTGCAATATGTCAAGGCTCACAAGACAGTTGCAATATGGGTAAATCAAGCATTTTCATGTTGAAAATCAACTATTCTAAAGGGTCTTTGTATGTTATAGTTATGAATGAATAACATAGTTAACAATGTTCAGGGTTCATTAACCTTACTAATACTGTTCTTAGGAAAGCTTTTTAGAACTGAAAATCAACTTTAATCAACTGTTTCTATTGCTTTTACAACACTTGAATTTGGGAGTGTGCAATATATCAAGGATTGCAAGACAGTTGTATTAGGGGTACATCAAGCATTTTCATGTTGAAAATCAACTATTCTAAAGGGTCTTTGTATGTTATAGTTATGTATGAATAACATAGTTAACAATGTTCAGGGTTCATTAACCTTACTAATACTGTTCTTAGGAAAGCTTTTTAGAACTGAAAATCAACTTTAATCAACTGTTTCTATTGCTTTTACAACACTTGAATTTGGGAGTGTGCAATATATCAAGGCTTGCAAGACAGTTGTAATAGGGGTAAATCAAGCATTTTCATGTTGAAAATCAACTATTCTAAAGGGTCTTTGTATGTTATAGTTATGTATGAATAACATAGTTAACAATGTTCAGGGTTCATTAACCTTACTAATACTGTTCTTAGGAAAGCTTTTTAGAACTGAAAATCAACTTTAATCAACTGTTTCTATTGCTTTTACAACAATTGAATTTGGGAGTGTGCAATATATCAAGGCTTGCAAGACAGTTGTAAAAGGGGTAAATTAAGCATTTTCATGTTGAAAATCAACTATTCTAAAGGGTCTTTGTATGTTATAGTTATATATGAATAACATAGTTAACAATGTTCAGGGTTCATTAACCTTACTAATACTGTTCTTAGGAAAGCTTTTTAGAACTGAAAATCAACTTTAATCAACTGTTTCTATTGCTTTTACAACACTTGAATTTAGGAGTTTGCAATATATCAGGGCTTGCAAGACAGTTGTAAAAGGGGTAAATCAAGATTTCATGTTGAAAATCAACTATTCTAAAGGGTCTTTGTATGTTATAGTTATGTATGAATAACATAGTTAACAATGTTCAGGGTTCATTAACCTTACTAATACTGTTCTTAGGAAAGCTTTTTAGAACTGAAAATCAACTTTAATCAACTGTTTCTATTGCTTTTACAACACTTGAATTTGGGAGTTTGCAATATGTCAAGGCTCGCAAGACAGTTGCAATATGGGTAAATCAAGCATTTTCATGTTGAAAATCAACTATTCTAAAGGGTCTTTGTATGTTATAGTTATGAATGAATAACATAGTTAACAATGTTCAGGGTTCATTAACCTTACTAATACTGTTCTTAGGAAAGCTTTTTAGAACTGAAAATCAACTTTAATCAACTGTTTCTATTGCTTTTACAACACTTGAATTTGGGAGTGTGCAATATATCAAGGATTGCAAGACAGTTGTATTAGGGGTACATCAAGCATTTTCATGTTGAAAATCAACTATTCTAAAGGGTCTTTGTATGTTATAGTTATGTATGAATAACATAGTTAACAATGTTCAGGGTTCATTAACCTTACTAATACTGTTCTTAGGAAAGCTTTTTAGAACTGAAAATCAACTTTAATCAACTGTTTCTATTGCTTTTACAACACTTGAATTTGGGAGTGTGCAATATATCAAGGCTTGCAAGACAGTTGTAAAAGGGGTAAATCAAGCATTTTCATGTTGAAAATCAACTATTCTAAAGGGTCTTTGTATGTTATAGTTATGTATGAATAACATAGTTAACAATGTTCAGGGTTCATTAACCTTACTAATACTGTTCTTAGGAAAGCTTTTTAGAACTGAAAATCAACTTTAATCAACTGTTTCTATTGCTTTTACAACACTTGAATTTGGGAGTTTGCAATATATCAAGGCTTGCAAGACAGTTGTAAAAGGGGTAAATCAAGCATTTTCATGTTGAAAATCAACTATTCTAAAGGGTCTTTGTATGTTATAGTTATGTATGAATAACATAGTTAACAATGTTCAGGGTTCATTAACCTTACTAATACTGTTCTTAGGAAAGCTTTTTAGAACTGAAAATCAACTTTAATCAACTGTTTCTATTGCTTTTACAACACTTGAATTTGGGAGTTTGCAATATATCAAGGCTCGAAAGACAGTTGCAATAGGGGTAAATCAAGCATTTTCATGTTGAAAATCAACTATTCTAAAGGGTCTTTGTATGTTATAGTTATGAATGAATAACATAGTTAACAATGTTCAGGGTTCATTAACCTTATTAATACTGTTCTTAGGAAAGCTTTTTAGAACTGAAAATCAACTTTAATCAACTGTTTCTATTGCTTTTACAACACTTGAATTTGGGAGTGTGCAATATATCAAGGCTTGCAAGACAGTTGTAATAGGGGTAAATCAAGCATTTTTATGTTGAAAATCAACTATTCTAAAGGGTCTTTGTCAGTTATAGTTATGTATGAATAACATAGTTAACAATGTTCAGGGTTCATTAACCTTACTAATACTGTTCTTAGGAAAGCTTTTTAGAACTGAAAATCAACTTTAATCAACTGTTTCTATTGCTTTTACAACAATTGAATTTAGGAGTGTGCAATATATCAAGGTTTGCAAGACAGTTGTAAAAGGGGTAAATTAAGCATTTTCATGTTGAAAATCAACTATTCTAAAGGGTCTTTGTATGTTATAGTTATGTATGAATAACATAGTTAACAATGTTCAGGGTTCATTAACCTTACTAATACTGTTCTTAGGAAAGCTTTTTAGAACTGAAAATCAACTTTAATCAACTGTTTCTATTGCTTTTACAACACTTGAATTTGGGAGTGTGCAATATATCAAGGCTTGCAAGACAGTTGTAATAGGGGTAAATCAAGCATTTTCATGTTGAAAATCAACTATTCTAAAGGGTCTTTGTATGTTATAGTTATGTATGAATAACATAGTTAACAATGTTCAGGGTTCATTAACCTTACTAATACTGTTTTTAGGAAAGCTTTTTAGAACTGAAAATCAACTTTAATCAACTGTTTCTATTGCTTTTACAACACTTGAATTTGGGAGTGTGCAATATATCAAGGCTTGCAAGACAGTTGTAATAGGGGTAAATCAAGCATTTTCATGTAGAAAATCAACTATTCTAAAGGGTCTTTGTATGTTATAGTTATGTATGAATAACATAGTTAACAATGTTCAGGGTTCATTAACCTCACTAATACTGTTCTTAGGAAAGCTTTTTAGAACTGAAAATCAACTTTAATCAACTGTTTCTATTGCTTTTACAACACTTGAATTTGGGAGTTTGCAATATATCAAGGCTTGCAAGACAGTTGTAAAAGGGGTAAATAAAGCATTTTCATGTTGAAAATCAACTATTCTAAAGGGTCTTTGTATGTTATAGTTATGTATGAATAACATAGTTAACAATGTTAAGGGTTCATTAACCTTACTGATACTGTTCTTAGGAAAGCTTTTTAGAACTGAAAATCAACTTTAATCAACTGTTTCTATTGCTTTTAGAACACTTGAATTTGGGAGTGTGCAATATATCAAGGCTTGCAAGACAGTTGTAATAGGGGTAAATCAAGCATTTTCATGTTGAAAATCAACTATTCTAAAGGGTCTTTGTATGTTATAGTTATGTATGAATAACATAGTTAACAATGTTCAGGGTTCATTAACCTCACTAATACTGTTCTTAGGAAAGCTTTTTAGAACTGAAAATCAACTTTAATCAACTGTTTCTATTGCTTTTACAACACTTGAATTTGGGAGTTTGCAATATGTCAAGGCTTGCAAGACAGTTGCAATAGGGGTAAATCAAGCATTTTCATGTTGAAAATCAACTATTCTAAAGGGTCTTTGTATGTTATAGTTATGAACGAATAACATAGTTAACAATGTTCAGGGTTCATTAACCTTACTAATACTGTTCTTAGGACAGCTTTTTAGAACTGAAAATCAACTTTAATCAACTGTTTCTATTGCTTTTACAACACTTGAATTTGGGAGTGTGCAATATATCAAGGCTTTCAAGACAGTTGCAATATGGGTAAATCAAGCATTTTCATGTTGAAAATCAACTATTCTAAAGGGTCTTTGTATGTTATAGTTATGAATGAATAACATAGTTAACAATGTTCAGGGTTCATTAACCTTACTAATACTGTTCTTAGGAAAGCTTTTTAGAACTGAAAATCAACTTTAATCAACTGTTTCTATTGCTTTTACAACACTTGAATTTGGGAGTGTGCAATATATCAAGGATTGCAAGACAGTTGTATTAGGGGTACATCAAGCATTTTCATGTTGAAAATCAACTATTCTAAAGGGTCTTTGTATGTTATAGTTATGTATGAATAACATAGTTAACAATGTTCAGGGTTCATTAACCTTACTAATACTGTTCTTAGGAAAGCTTTTTAGAACTGAAAATCAACTTTAATCAACTGTTTCTATTGCTTTTACAACACTTGAATTTGGGAGTGTGCAATATATCAAGGCTTGCAAGACAGTTGTAATAGGGGTAAATCAAGCATTTTCATGTTGAAAATCAACTATTCTAAAGGGTCTTTGTCAGTTATAGTTATGTATGAATAACATAGTTAACAATGTTCAGGGTTCATTAACCTTACTAATACTGTTCTTAGGAAAGCTTTTTAGAACTGAAAATCAACTTTAATCAACTGTTTCTATTGCTTTTACAACAATTGAATTTGGGAGTGTGCAATATATCAAGGCTTGCAAGACAGTTGTAAAAGGGGTAAATTAAGCATTTTCATGTTGAAAATCAACTATTCTAAAGGGTCTTTGTATGTTATAGTTATATATGAATAACATAGTTAACAATGTTCAGGGTTCATTAACCTTACTAATACTGTTCTTAGGAAAGCTTTTTAGAACTGAAAATCAACTTTAATCAACTGTTTCTATTGCTTTTACAACACTTGAATTTGGGAGTTTGCAATATATCAGGGCTTGCAAGACAGTTGTAAAAGGGGTAAATCAAGATTTCATGTTGAAAATCAACTATTCTAAAGGGTCTTTGTATGTTATAGTTATGTATGAATAACATAGTTAACAATGTTCAGGGTTCATTAACCTTACTAATACTGTTCTTAGGAAAGCTTTTTAGAACTGAAAATCAACTTTAATCAACTGTTTCTATTGCTTTTACAACACTTGAATTTGGGAGTTTGCAATATGTCAAGGCTCGCAAGACAGTTGCAATATGGGTAAATCAAGCATTTTCATGTTGAAAATCAACTATTCTAAAGGGTCTTTGTATGTTATAGTTATGAATGAATAACATAGTTAACAATGTTCAGGGTTCATTAACCTTACTAATACTGTTCTTAGGAAAGCTTTTTAGAACTGAAAATCAACTTTAATCAACTGTTTCTATTGCTTTTACAACACTTGAATTTGGGAGTTTGCAATATATCAAGGCTTGCAAGACAGTTGTGAAAGGGGTAAATCAAGCATTTTCATGTTGAAAATAAACTATTCTAAAGGGTCTTTGTATGTTATAGTTATGTATGAATAACATAGTTAACAATGTTCAGGGTTCATTAACCTTACTAATACTGTTCTTAGGAAAGCTTTTTAGAACTGAAAATCAACTTTAATCAACTGTTTCTATTGCTTTTACAACACTTGAATTTGGGAGTGTGCAATATATCAAGGCTTGCAAGACAGTTGTAAAAGGGGTAAATCAAGCATTTTCATGTTGAAAATCAACTATTCTAAAGGGTCTTTGTATGTTATAGTTATGTATGAATAACATAGTTAACAATGTTCAGGGTTCATTAACCTTACTAATACTGTTCTTAGGAAAGCTTTTTAGAACTGAAAATCAACTTTAATCAACTGTTTCTATTGCTTTTACAACACTTGAATTTGGGAGTTTGCAATATATCAAGGCTTGCAAGACAGTTGTAAAAGGGGTAAATCAAGCATTTTCATGTTGAAAATCAACTATTCTAAAGGGTCTTTGTATGTTATAGTTATGTATGAATAACATAGTTAACAATGTTCAGGGTTCATTAACCTTACTAATACTGTTCTTAGGAAAGCTTTTTAGAACTGAAAATCAACTTTAATCAACTGTTTCTATTGCTTTTACAACACTTGAATTTGGGAGTTTGCAATATATCAAGGCTCGAAAGACAGTTGCAATAGTGGTAAATCAAGCATTTTCATGTTGAAAATCAACTATTCTAAAGGGTCTTTGTATGTTATAGTTATGAATGAATAACATAGTTAACAATGTTCAGGGTTCATTAACCTTATTAATACTGTTCTTAGGAAAGCTTTTTAGAACTGAAAATCAACTTTAATCAACTGTTTCTATTGCTTTTACAACACTTGAATTTGGGAGTGTGCAATATATCAAGGCTTGCAAGACAGTTGTAATAGGGGTAAATCAAGCATTTTCATGTTGAAAATCAACTATTCTAAAGGGTCTTTGTCAGTTATAGTTATGTATGAATAACATAGTTAACAATGTTCAGGGTTCATTAACCTTACTAATACTGTTCTTAGGAAAGCTTTTTAGAACTGAAAATCAACTTTAATCAACTGTTTCTATTGCTTTTACAACAATTGAATTTAGGAGTGTGCAATATATCAAGGCTTGCAAGACAGTTGTAAAAGGGGTAAATTAAGCATTTTCATGTTGAAAATCAACTATTCTAAAGGGTCTTTGTATGTTATAGTTATGTATGAATAACATAGTTAACAATGTTCAGGGTTCATTAACCTTACTAATACTGTTCTTAGGAAAGCTTTTTAGAACTGAAAATCAACTTTAATCAACTGTTTCTATTGCTTTTACAACACTTGAATTTGGGAGTTTGCAATATATCAGGGCTTGCAAGACAGTTGTAAAAGGGGTAAATCAAGATTTCATGTTGAAAATCAACTATTCTAAAGGGTCTTTGTATGTTATAGTTATGTATGAATAACATAGTTAACAATGTTCAGGGTTCATTAACCTTACTAATACTGTTCTTAGGAAAGCTTTTTAGAACTGAAAATCAACTTTAATCAACTGTTTCTATTGCTTTTACAACACTTGAATTTGGGAGTTTGCAATATGTCAAGGCTCGCAAGACAGTTGCAATATGGGTAAATCAAGCATTTTCATGTTGAAAATCAACTATTCTAAAGGGTCTTTGTATGTTATAGTTATGAATGAATAACATAGTTAACAATGTTCAGGGTTCATTAACCTTACTAATACTGTTCTTAGGAAAGCTTTTTAGAACTGAAAATCAACTTTAATCAACTGTTTCTATTGCTTTTACAACACTTGAATTTGGGAGTTTGCAATATATCAAGGCTTGCAAGACAGTTGTGAAAGGGGTAAATCAAGCATTTTCATGTTGAAAATAAACTATTCTAAAGGGTCTTTGTATGTTATAGTTATGTATGAATAACATAGTTAACAATGTTCAGGGTTCATTAACCTTACTAATACTGTTCTTAGGAAAGCTTTTTAGAACTGAAAATCAACTTTAATCAACTGTTTCTATTGCTTTTACAACACTTGAATTTGGGAGTGTGCAATATATCAAGGCTTGCAAGACAGTTGTAAAAGGGGTAAATCAAGCATTTTCATGTTGAAAATCAACTATTCTAAAGGGTCTTTGTATGTTATAGTTATGTATGAATAACATAGTTAACAATGTTCAGGGTTCATTAACCTTACTAATACTGTTCTTAGGAAAGCTTTTTAGAACTGAAAATCAACTTTAATCAACTGTTTCTATTGCTTTTACAACACTTGAATTTGGGAGTGTGCAATATATCAAGGCTTGCAAGACAGTTGTAATAGGGGTAAATCAAGCATTTTCATGTTGAAAATCAACTATTCTAAAGGGTCTTTGTCAGTTATAGTTATGTATGAATAACATAGTTAACAATGTTCAGGGTTCATTAACCTTACTAATACTGTTCTTAGGAAAGCTTTTTAGAACTGAAAATCAACTTTAATCAACTGTTTCTATTGCTTTTACAACAATTGAATTTAGGAGTGTGCAATATATCAAGGCTTGCAAGACAGTTGTAAAAGGGGTAAATTAAGCATTTTCATGTTGAAAATCAACTATTCTAAAGGGTCTTTGTATGTTATAGTTATGTATGAATAACATAGTTAACAATGTTCAGGGTTCATTAACCTTACTAATACTGTTCTTAGGAAAGCTTTTTAGAACTGAAAATCAACTTTAATCAACTGTTTCTATTGCTTTTACAACACTTGAATTTGGGAGTGTGCAATATATCAAGGCTTGCAAGACAGTTGTAATAGGGGTAAATCAAGCATTTTCATGTTGAAAATCAACTATTCTAAAGGGTCTTTGTCAGTTATAGTTATGTATGAATAACATAGTTAACAATGTTCAGGGTTCATTAACCTTACTAATACTGTTCTTAGGAAAGCTTTTTAGAACTGAAAATCAACTTTAATCAACTGTTTCTATTGCTTTTACAACAATTGAATTTGGGAGTGTGCAATATATCAAGGCTTGCAAGACAGTTGTAAAAGGGGTAAATTAAGCATTTTCATGTTGAAAATCAACTATTCTAAAGGGTCTTTGTATGTTATAGTTATATATGAATAACATAGTTAACAATGTTCAGGGTTCATTAACCTTACTAATACTGTTCTTAGGAAAGCTTTTTAGAACTGAAAATCAACTTTAATCAACTGTTTCTATTGCTTTTACAACACTTGAATTTGGGAGTTTGCAATATATCAGGGCTTGCAAGACAGTTGTAAAAGGGGTAAATCAAGATTTCATGTTGAAAATCAACTATTCTAAAGGGTCTTTGTATGTTATAGTTATGTATGAATAACATAGTTAACAATGTTCAGGGTTCATTAACCTTACTAATACTGTTCTTAGGAAAGCTTTTTAGAACTGAAAATCAACTTTAATCAACTGTTTCTATTGCTTTTACAACACTTGAATTTGGGAGTTTGCAATATGTCAAGGCTCGCAAGACAGTTGCAATATGGGTAAATCAAGCATTTTCATGTTGAAAATCAACTATTCTAAAGGGTCTTTGTATGTTATAGTTATGAATGAATAACATAGTTAACAATGTTCAGGGTTCATTAACCTTACTAATACTGTTCTTAGGAAAGCTTTTTAGAACTGAAAATCAACTTTAATCAACTGTTTCTATTGCTTTTACAACACTTGAATTTGGGAGTTTGCAATATATCAAGGCTTGCAAGACAGTTGTGAAAGGGGTAAATCAAGCATTTTCATGTTGAAAATAAACTATTCTAAAGGGTCTTTGTATGTTATAGTTATGTATGAATAACATAGTTAACAATGTTCAGGGTTCATTAACCTTACTAATACTGTTCTTAGGAAAGCTTTTTAGAACTGAAAATCAACTTTAATCAACTGTTTCTATTGCTTTTACAACACTTGAATTTGGGAGTGTGCAATATATCAAGGCTTGCAAGACAGTTGTAAAAGGGGTAAATCAAGCATTTTCATGTTGAAAATCAACTATTCTAAAGGGTCTTTGTATGTTATAGTTATGTATGAATAACATAGTTAACAATGTTCAGGGTTCATTAACCTTACTAATACTGTTCTTAGGAAAGCTTTTTAGAACTGAAAATCAACTTTAATCAACTGTTTCTATTGCTTTTACAACACTTGAATTTGGGAGTTTGCAATATATCAAGGCTTGCAAGACAGTTGTAAAAGGGGTAAATCAAGCATTTTCATGTTGAAAATCAACTATTCTAAAGGGTCTTTGTATGTTATAGTTATGTATGAATAACATAGTTAACAATGTTCAGGGTTCATTAACCTTACTAATACTGTTCTTAGGAAAGCTTTTTAGAACTGAAAATCAACTTTAATCAACTGTTTCTATTGCTTTTACAACACTTGAATTTGGGAGTTTGCAATATATCAAGGCTCGAAAGACAGTTGCAATAGTGGTAAATCAAGCATTTTCATGTTGAAAATCAACTATTCTAAAGGGTCTTTGTATGTTATAGTTATGAATGAATAACATAGTTAACAATGTTCAGGGTTCATTAACCTTATTAATACTGTTCTTAGGAAAGCTTTTTAGAACTGAAAATCAACTTTAATCAACTGTTTCTATTGCTTTTACAACACTTGAATTTGGGAGTGTGCAATATATCAAGGCTTGCAAGACAGTTGTAATAGGGGTAAATCAAGCATTTTCATGTTGAAAATCAACTATTCTAAAGGGTCTTTGTCAGTTATAGTTATGTATGAATAACATAGTTAACAATGTTCAGGGTTCATTAACCTTACTAATACTGTTCTTAGGAAAGCTTTTTAGAACTGAAAATCAACTTTAATCAACTGTTTCTATTGCTTTTACAACAATTGAATTTAGGAGTGTGCAATATATCAAGGCTTGCAAGACAGTTGTAAAAGGGGTAAATTAAGCATTTTCATGTTGAAAATCAACTATTCTAAAGGGTCTTTGTATGTTATAGTTATGTATGAATAACATAGTTAACAATGTTCAGGGTTCATTAACCTTACTAATACTGTTCTTAGGAAAGCTTTTTAGAACTGAAAATCAACTTTAATCAACTGTTTCTATTGCTTTTACAACACTTGAATTTGGGAGTTTGCAATATATCAGGGCTTGCAAGACAGTTGTAAAAGGGGTAAATCAAGATTTCATGTTGAAAATCAACTATTCTAAAGGGTCTTTGTATGTTATAGTTATGTATGAATAACATAGTTAACAATGTTCAGGGTTCATTAACCTTACTAATACTGTTCTTAGGAAAGCTTTTTAGAACTGAAAATCAACTTTAATCAACTGTTTCTATTGCTTTTACAACACTTGAATTTGGGAGTTTGCAATATGTCAAGGCTCGCAAGACAGTTGCAATATGGGTAAATCAAGCATTTTCATGTTGAAAATCAACTATTCTAAAGGGTCTTTGTATGTTATAGTTATGAATGAATAACATAGTTAACAATGTTCAGGGTTCATTAACCTTACTAATACTGTTCTTAGGAAAGCTTTTTAGAACTGAAAATCAACTTTAATCAACTGTTTCTATTGCTTTTACAACACTTGAATTTGGGAGTTTGCAATATATCAAGGCTTGCAAGACAGTTGTGAAAGGGGTAAATCAAGCATTTTCATGTTGAAAATAAACTATTCTAAAGGGTCTTTGTATGTTATAGTTATGTATGAATAACATAGTTAACAATGTTCAGGGTTCATTAACCTTACTAATACTGTTCTTAGGAAAGCTTTTTAGAACTGAAAATCAACTTTAATCAACTGTTTCTATTGCTTTTACAACACTTGAATTTGGGAGTGTGCAATATATCAAGGCTTGCAAGACAGTTGTAAAAGGGGTAAATCAAGCATTTTCATGTTGAAAATCAACTATTCTAAAGGGTCTTTGTATGTTATAGTTATGTATGAATAACATAGTTAACAATGTTCAGGGTTCATTAACCTTACTAATACTGTTCTTAGGAAAGCTTTTTAGAACTGAAAATCAACTTTAATCAACTGTTTCTATTGCTTTTACAACACTTGAATTTGGGAGTGTGCAATATATCAAGGCTTGCAAGACAGTTGTAATAGGGGTAAATCAAGCATTTTCATGTTGAAAATCAACTATTCTAAAGGGTCTTTGTCAGTTATAGTTATGTATGAATAACATAGTTAACAATGTTCAGGGTTCATTAACCTTACTAATACTGTTCTTAGGAAAGCTTTTTAGAACTGAAAATCAACTTTAATCAACTGTTTCTATTGCTTTTACAACAATTGAATTTAGGAGTGTGCAATATATCAAGGCTTGCAAGACAGTTGTAAAAGGGGTAAATTAAGCATTTTCATGTTGAAAATCAACTATTCTAAAGGGTCTTTGTATGTTATAGTTATGTATGAATAACATAGTTAACAATGTTCAGGGTTCATTAACCTTACTAATACTGTTCTTAGGAAAGCTTTTTAGAACTGAAAATCAACTTTAATCAACTGTTTCTATTGCTTTTACAACACTTGAATTTGGGAGTGTGCAATATATCAAGGCTTGCAAGACAGTTGTAATAGGGGTAAATCAAGCATTTTCATGTTGAAAATCAACTATTCTAAAGGGTCTTTGTATGTTATAGTTATGTATGAATAACATAGTTAACAATGTTCAGGGTTCATTAACCTTACTAATACTGTTTTTAGGAAAGCTTTTTAGAACTGAAAATCAACTTTAATCAACTGTTTCTATTGCTTTTACAACACTTGAATTTGGGAGTGTGCAATATATCAAGGCTTGCAAGACAGTTGTAATAGGGGTAAATCAAGCATTTTCATGTAGAAAATCAACTATTCTAAAGGGTCTTTGTATGTTATAGTTATGTATGAATAACATAGTTAACAATGTTCAGGGTTCATTAACCTCACTAATACTGTTCTTAGGAAAGCTTTTTAGAACTGAAAATCAACTTTAATCAACTGTTTCTATTGCTTTTACAACACTTGAATTTGGGAGTTTGCAATATATCAAGGCTTGCAAGACAGTTGTAAAAGGGGTAAATAAAGCATTTTCATGTTGAAAATCAACTATTCTAAAGGGTCTTTGTATGTTATAGTTATGTATGAATAACATAGTTAACAATGTTCAGGGTTCATTAACCTTACTGATACTGTTCTTAGGAAAGCTTTTTAGAACTGAAAATCAACTTTAATCAACTGTTTCTATTGCTTTTAGAACACTTGAATTTGGGAGTGTGCAATATATCAAGGCTTGCAAGACAGTTGTAATAGGGGTAAATCAAGCATTTTCATGTTGAAAATCAACTATTCTAAAGGGTCTTTGTATGTTATAGTTATGTATGAATAACATAGTTAACAATGTTCAGGGTTCATTAACCTCACTAATACTGTTCTTAGGAAAGCTTTTTAGAACTGAAAATCAACTTTAATCAACTGTTTCTATTGCTTTTACAACACTTGAATTTGGGAGTTTGCAATATGTCAAGGCTTGCAAGACAGTTGCAATAGGGGTAAATCAAGCATTTTCATGTTGAAAATCAACTATTCTAAAGGGTCTTTGTATGTTATAGTTATGAACGAATAACATAGTTAACAATGTTCAGGGTTCATTAACCTTACTAATACTGTTCTTAGGACAGCTTTTTAAAACTGAAAATCAACTTTAATCAACTGTTTCTATTGCTTTTACAACACTTGAATTTGGGAGTGTGCAATATATCAAGGATTGCAAGACAGTTGTATTAGGGGTACATCAAGCATTTTCATGTTGAAAATCTACTATTCTAAAGGGTCTTTGTATGTTATAGTTATGTATGAATAACATAGTTAACAATGTTCAGGGTTCATTAACCTTACTAATACTGTCCTTAGGAAAGCTTTTTAGAACTGAAAATCAACTTTAATCAACTGTTTCTATTGCTTTTACAACACTTGAATTTGGGAGTTTGCAATATATCAAGGCTTGCAAGACAGTTGTAAAAGGGGTAAATCAAGCATTTTCATGTTGAAAATCAACTATTCTAAAGGGTCTTTGTAAGTTATAGTTATGTATGAATAACATAGTTAACAATGTTCAGGGTTCATTAACCTTACTAATACTGTTCTTAGGAAAGCTTTTTAGAACTGAAAATCAACTTTAATCAACTGTTTCTATTGCTTTTACAACAATTGAATTTGGGAGTTTGCAATATATCAAGGCTTGCAAGACAGTTGTAAAAGGGGTAAATTAAGCATTTTCATGTTGAAAATCAACTATTCTAAAAGGTCTTTGTATGTTATAGTTATGTATGAATAACATAGTTAACAATGTTCAGGGTTCATTAACCTTACTAATACTGTTCTTAGGAAAGCTTTTTAGAACTGAAAATCAACTTTAATCAACTGTTTCTATTGCTTTTACAACACTTGAATTTGGGAGTGTGCAATATATCAAGGCTTGCAAGACAGTTGTAATAGGGGTAAATCAAGCATTTTCATGTTGAAAATCAACTATTCTAAAGGGTCTTTGTATGTTATAGTTATGAATGAATAACATAGTTAACAATGTTCAGGGTTCATTAACCTTACAAATACTGTTCTTAGGAAAGCTTTTTAGAACTGAAAATCAACTTTAATCAACTGTTTCTATTGCTTTTACAACACTTGAATTTGGGAGTGTGCAATATATCAAGGCTTGCAAGACAGTTGTAAAAGGGGTAAATCAAGCATTTTCATGTTGAAAATCAACTATTCTAAAGGGTCTTTGTATGTTATAGTTATGTATGAATAACATAGTTAACAATGTTCAGGGTTCATTAACCTTACTAATACTGTTCTTAGGAAAGCTTTTTAGAACTGAAAATCAACTTTAATCAACTGTTTCTATTGCTTTTACAACACTTGGATTTGGGAGTTTGCAATATATCAAGGCTTGCAAGACAGTTGTAATAGGGGTAAATCAAGCATTTTCATGTTGAAAATCAACTATTCTAAAGGGTCTTTGTATGTTATAGTTATGTATGAATAACATAGTTAACAATGTTCAGGGTTCATTAACCTCACTAATACTGTTCTTGGGAAAGCTTTTTAGAACTGAAAATCAACTTTAATCAACTGTTTCTATTGCTTTTACAACACTTGAATTTGGGAGTTTGCAATATATCAAGGCTTGCAAGACAGTTGTAAAAGGGGTAAATCAAGCATTTTCATGTTGAAAATCAACTATTCTAAAGGGTCTTTGTCAGTTATAGTTATGTATGAATAACATAGTTAACAATGTTCAGGGTTCATTAACCTCACTAATACTGTTCTTGGGAAAGCTTTTTAGAACTGAAAATCAACTTTAATCAACTGTTTCTATTGCTTTTACAACACTTGAATTTGGGAGTGTGCAATATATCAAGGCTTGCAAGACAGTTGTAAAAGGGGTAAATCAAGCATTTTCATGTTGAAAATCAACTATTCTAAAGGGTCTTTGTATGTTATAGTTATGTATGAATAACATAGTTAACAATGTTCAGGGTTCATTAACCTTACTAATACTGATCTTAGGAAAGCTTTTTAGAACTGAAAATCAACTTTAATCAACTGTTTCTATTGCTTTTACAACACTTGAATTTGGGAGTGTGCAATATATCAAGGCTTGCAAGACAGTTGTAAAAGGGGTAAATCAAGCATTTTCATGTTGAAAATCAACTATTCTAAAGGGTCTTTGTATGTTATAGTTATGTATGAATAACATAGTTAACAATGTTCAGGGTTCATTAACTTTACTAATACTGTTCTTAGGAAAGCTTTTTAGAACTGAAAATCAACTTTAATCAACTGTTTCTATTGCTTTTACAACACTTGAATTTGGGAGTGTGCAATATATCAAGGATTGCAAGACAGTTGTATTAGGGGTACATCAAGCATTTTCATGTTGAAAATCTACTATTCTAAAGGGTCTTTGTATGTTATAGTTATGTATGAATAACATAGTTAACAATGTTCAGGGTTCATTAATTTTACTAATACTGTCCTTAGGAAAGCTTTTTAGAACTGAAAATCAACTTTAATCAACTGTTTCTATTGCTTTTACAACACTTGAATTTGGGAGTTTGCAATATATCAAGGCTTGCAAGACAGTTGTAAAAGGGGTAAATCAAGCATTTTCATGTTGAAAATCAACTATTCTAAAGGGTCTTTGTAAGTTATAGTTATGTATGAATAACATAGTTAACAATGTTCAGGGTTCATTAACCTTACTAATACTGTTCTTAGGAAAGCTTTTTAGAACTGAAAATCAACTTTAATCAACTGTTTCTATTGCTTTTACAACAATTGAATTTGGGAGTTTGCAATATATCAAGGCTTGCAAGACAGTTGTAAAAGGGGTAAATTAAGCATTTTCATGTTGAAAATCAACTATTCTAAAAGGTCTTTGTATGTTATAGTTATGTATGAATAACATAGTTAACAATGTTCAGGGTTCATTAACCTTACTAATACTGTTCTTAGGAAAGCTTTTTAGAACTGAAAATCAACTTTAATCAACTGTTTCTATTGCTTTTACAACACTTGAATTTGGGAGTGTGCAATATATCAAGGCTTGCAAGACAGTTGTAAAAGGGGTAAATCAAGCATTTTCATGTTGAAAATCAACTATTCTAAAGGGTCTTTGTATGTTATAGTTATGTATGAATAACATAGTTAACAATGTTCAGGGTTCATTAACCTTACTAATACTGTTCTTAGGAAAGCTTTTTAGAACTGAAAATCAACTTTAATCAACTGTTTCTATTGCTTTTACAACACTTGGATTTGGGAGTTTGCAATATATCAAGGCTTGCAAGACAGTTGTAATAGGGGTAAATCAAGCATTTTCATGTTGAAAATCAACTATTCTAAAGGGTCTTTGTATGTTATAGTTATGTATGAATAACATAGTTAACAATGTTCAGGGTTCATTAACCTCACTAATACTGTTCTTGGGAAAGCTTTTTAGAACTGAAAATCAACTTTAATCAACTGTTTCTATTGCTTTTACAACACTTGAATTTGGGAGTTTGCAATATATCAAGGCTTGCAAGACAGTTGTAAAAGGGGTAAATCAAGCATTTTCATGTTGAAAATCAACTATTCTAAAGGGTCTTTGTCAGTTATAGTTATGTATGAATAACATAGTTAACAATGTTCAGGGTTCATTAACCTCACTAATACTGTTCTTGGGAAAGCTTTTTAGAACTGAAAATCAACTTTAATCAACTGTTTCTATTGCTTTTACAACACTTGAATTTGGGAGTGTGCAATATATCAAGGCTTGCAAGACAGTTGTAAAAGGGGTAAATCAAGCATTTTCATGTTGAAAATCAACTATTCTAAAGGGTCTTTGTATGTTATAGTTATGTATGAATAACATAGTTAACAATGTTCAGGGTTCATTAACCTTACTAATACTGATCTTAGGAAAGCTTTTTAGAACTGAAAATCAACTTTAATCAACTGTTTCTATTGCTTTTACAACACTTGAATTTGGGAGTGTGCAATATATCAAGGCTTGCAAGACAGTTGTAAAAGGGGTAAATCAAGCATTTTCATGTTGAAAATCAACTATTCTAAAGGGTCTTTGTATGTTATAGTTATGTATGAATAACATAGTTAACAATGTTCAGGGTTCATTAACTTTACTAATACTGTTCTTAGGAAAGCTTTTTAGAACTGAAAATCAACTTTAATCAACTGTTTCTATTGCTTTTACAACACTTGAATTTGGGAGTTTGCAATATATCAAGGCTTGCAAGACAGTTGTAAAAGGGGTAAATCAAGCATTTTCATGTTGAAAATCAACTATTCTAAAGGGTCTTTGTCAGTTATAGTTATGTATGAATAACATAGTTAACAATGTTCAGGGTTCATTAACCTTACTAATACTGTTCTTAGGAAAGCTTTTTAGAACTGAAAATCAACTTTAATCAACTGTTTCTATTGCTTTTACAACACTTGAATTTGGGAGTTTGCAATATATCAAGGCTCGCAAGACAGTTGCAATAGGGGTAAATCAAGCATTTTCATGTTGAAAATCAACTATTCTAAAGGGTCTTTGTATGTTATAGTTATGAATGAATAACATAGTTAACAATGTTCAGGGTTCATTAACCTTATTAATACTGTTCTTAGGAAAGCTTTTTAGAACTGAAAATCAACTTTAATCAACTGTTTCTATTGCTTTTACAACACTTGAATTTGGGAGTGTGCAATATATCAAGGATTGCAAGACAGTTGTATTAGGGGTACATCAAGCATTTTCATGTTGAAAATCAACTATTCTAAAGGGTCTTTGTATGTTATAGTTATGTATGAATAACATAGTTAACAATGTTCAGGGTTCATTAACCTTACTAATACTGTTCTTAGGAAAGCTTTTTAGAACTGAAAATCAACTTTAATCAACTGTTTCTATTGCTTTTACAACACTTGAATTTGGGAGTGTGCAATATATCAAGGCTTGCAAGACAGTTGTAATAGGGGTAAATCAAGCATTTTCATGTTGAAAATCAACTATTCTAAAGGGTCTTTGTATGTTATAGTTATGTATGAATAACATAGTTAACAATGTTCAGGGTTCATTAACCTCACTAATACTGTTCTTAGGAAAGCTTTTTAGAACTGAAAATCAACTTTAATCAACTGTTTCTATTGCTTTTACAACACTTGAATTTGGGAGTTTGCAATATATCAAGGCTTGCAAGACAGTTGTAAAAGGGGTAAATCAAGCATTTTCATGTTGAAAATCAACTATTCTAAAGGGTCTTTGTCAATTATAGTTATGTATGAATAACATAGTTAACAATGTTCAGGGTTCATTAACCTTACTAATACTGTTCTTAGGAAAGCTTTTTAGAACTGAAAATCAACTTTAATCAACTGTTTCTATTGCTTTTACAACACTTGAATTTGGGAGTGTGCAATATATCAAGGCTTGCAAGACAGTTGTAAAAGGGGTAAATCAAGCATTTTCATGTTGAAAATCAACTATTCTAAAGGGTCTTTGTATGTTATAGTTATGTATGAATAACATAGTTAACAATGTTCAGGGTTCATTAACTTTACTAATACTGTTCTTAGGAAAGCTTTTTAGAACTGAAAATCAACTTTAATCAACTGTTTCTATTGCTTTTACAACACTTGAATTTGGGAGTTTGCAATATATCAAGGCTTGCAAGACAGTTGTAAAAGGGGTAAATCAAGCATTTTCATGTTGAAAATCAACTATTCTAAAGGGTCTTTGTCAGTTATAGTTACGTATGAATAACATAGTTAACAATGTTCAGGGTTCATTAACCTTACTAATACTGTTCTTAGGAAAGCTTTTTAGAACTGAAAATGAACTTTAATCAACTGTTTCTATTGCTTTTACAACACTTGAATTTGGGAGTTTGCAATATATCAAGGCTCGCAAGACAGTTGCAATAGGGGTAAATCGAGCATTTTCATGTTGAAAATCAACTATTCTAAAGGGTCTTTGTATGTTATAGTTATGAATGAATAACATAGTTAACAATGTTCAGGGTTCATTAACCTTATTAATACTGTTCTTGGGAAAGCTTTTTAGAACTGAAAATCAACTTTAATCAACTGTTTCTATTGCTTTTACAACACTTGAATTTGGGAGTGTGCAATATATCAAGGATTGCAAGACAGTTGTATTAGGGGTACATCAAGCATTTTCATGTTGAAAATCAACTATTCTAAAGGGTCTTTGTATGTTATAGTTATGTATGAATAACATAGTTAACAATGTTCAGGGTTCATTAACCTTACTAATACTGTTCTTAGGAAAGCTTTTTAGAACTGAAAATCAACTTTAATCAACTGTTTCTATTGCTTTTACAACACTTGAATTTGGGAGTGTGCAATATATCAAGGCTTGCAAGACAGTTGTAATAGGGGTAAATCAAGCATTTTCATGTTGAAAATCAACTATTCTAAAGGGTCTTTGTATGTTATAGTTATGTATGAATAACATAGTTAACAATATTCAGGGTTCATTAACCTCACTAATACTGTTCTTAGGAAAGCTTTTTAGAACTGAAAATCAACTTTAATCAACTGTTTCTATTGCTTTTACAACACTTGAATTTGGGAGTTTGCAATATATCAAGGCTTGCAAGACAGTTGTAAAAGGGGTAAATCAAGCATTTTCATGTTGAAAATCAACTATTCTAAAGGGTCTTTGTCAGTTATAGTTATGTATGAATAACATAGTTAACAATGTTCAGGGTTCATTAACCTTACTAATACTGTTCTTAGGAAAGCTTTTTAGAACTGAAAATCAACTTTAATCAACTGTTTCTATTGCTTTTACAACAATTGAATTTGGGAGTTTGCAATATATCAAGGCTTGTAAGACAGTCGTAAAAGGGGTAAATTAAGCATTTTCATGTTGAAAATCAACTATTCTGAAGGGTATTTGTATGTTATAGTTATGTATGAATAACATAGTTAACAATGTTCAGGGTTCATTAACCTTACTAATACTGTTCTTAGGAAAGCTTTTTAGAACTGAAAATCAACTTTAATCAACTGTTTCTATTGCTTTTACAACACTTGAATTTGGGAGTGTGCAATATATCAAGGCTTGCAAGACAGTTGTAAAAGGGGTAAATCAAGCATTTTCATGTTGAAAATCAACTATTCTAAAGGGTCTTTGTATGTTATAGTTATGTATGAATAACATAGTTAACAATGTTCAGGGTTCATTAACCTTACAAATACTGTTCTTAGGAAAGCTTTTTAGAACTGAAAATCAACTTTAATCAACTGTTTCTATTGCTTTTACAACACTTGAATTTGGGAGTTTGCAATATATCAAGGCTTGCAAGACAGTTGTAAAAGGGGTAAATCAAGCATTTTCATGTTGAAAATCAACTATTCTAAAGGGTCTTTGTCAGTTATAGTTATGTATGAATAACATAGTTAACAATGTTCAGGGTTCATTAACCTTACTAATACTGTTCTTAGGAAAGCTTTTTAGAACTGAAAATCAACTTTAATCAACTGTTTCTATTGCTTTTACAACACTTGAATTTGGGAGTGTGCAATATATCAAGGCTTGCAAGACAGTTGTAATAGGGGTAAATCAAGCATTTTCATGTTGAAAATCAACTATTCTAAAGGGTCTTTGTATGTTATAGTTATGTATGAATAACATAGTTAACAATGTTCAGGGTTCATTAACCTCACTAATACTGTTCTTGGGAAAGCTTTTTGGAACTGAAAATCAACTTTAATCAACTGTTTCTATTGCTTTTACAACACTTGAATTTGGGAGTTTGCAATATATCAAGGCTTGCAAGACAGTTGTAAAAGGGGTAAATCAAGCATTTTCATGTTGAAAATCAACGATTCTAAAGGGTCTTTGTCAGTTATAGTTATGTATGAATAACATAGTTAACAATGTTCAGGGTTCATTAACCTTACTAATACTGTTCTTAGGAAAGCTTTTTAGAACTGAAAATCAACTTTAATCAACTGTTTCTATTGCTTTTACAACAATTGAATTTGGGAGTTTGCAATATATCAAGGCTTGCAAGACAGTTGTAAAAGGGGTAAATTAAGCATTTTCATGTTGAAAATCAACTATTCTAAAGGGTCTTTGTCAGTTATAGTTATGTATGAATAACATAGTTAACAATGTTCAGGGTTCATTAACCTTACTAATACTGTTCTTAGGAAAGCTTTTTAGAACTGAAAATCAACTTTAATCAACTGTTTCTATTGCTTTTACAACACTTGAATTTGGGAGTGTGCAATATATCAAGGCTTGCAAGACAGTTGTAAAAGGGGTAAATCAAGCATTTTCATGTTGAAAATCAACTATTCTAAAGGGTCTTTGTATGTTATAGTTATGTATGAATAACATAGTTAACAATGTTCAGGGTTCATTAACCTTACTAATACTGTTCTTAGGAAAGCTTTTTAGAACTGAAAATCAACTTTAATCAACTGTTTCTATTGCTTTTACAACACTTGAATTTGGGAGTGTGCAATATATCAAGGCTTGCAAGACAGTTGTAAAAGGGGTAAATCAAGCATTTTCATGTTGAAAATCAACTATTCTAAAGGGTCTTTGTATGTTATAGTTATGTATGAATAACATAGTTAACAATGTTCAGGGTTCATTAACCTTACAAATACTGTTCTTAGGAAAGCTTTTTAGAACTGAAAATCAACTTTAATCAACTGTTTCTATTGCTTTTACAACACTTGAATTTGGGAGTTTGCAATATATCAAGGCTTGCAAGACAGTTGTAAAAGGGGTAAATCAAGCATTTTCATGTTGAAAATCAACTATTCTAAAGGGTCTTTGTCAGTTATAGTTATGTATGAATAACATAGTTAACAATGTTCAGGGTTCATTAACCTTACTAATACTGTTCTTAGGAAAGCTTTTTAGAACTGAAAATCAACTTTAATCAACTGTTTCTATTGCTTTTACAACACTTGAATTTGGGAGTGTGCAATATATCAAGGCTTGCAAGACAGTTGTAATAGGGGTAAATCAAGCATTTTCATGTTGAAAATCAACTATTCTAAAGGGTCTTTGTATGTTATAGTTATGTATGAATAACATAGTTAACAATGTTCAGGGTTCATTAACCTCACTAATACTGTTCTTGGGAAAGCTTTTTGGAACTGAAAATCAACTTTAATCAACTGTTTCTATTGCTTTTACAACACTTGAATTTGGGAGTTTGCAATATATCAAGGCTTGCAAGACAGTTGTAAAAGGGGTAAATCAAGCATTTTCATGTTGAAAATCAACGATTCTAAAGGGTCTTTGTCAGTTATAGTTATGTATGAATAACATAGTTAACAATGTTCAGGGTTCATTAACCTTACTAATACTGTTCTTAGGAAAGCTTTTTAGAACTGAAAATCAACTTTAATCAACTGTTTCTATTGCTTTTACAACAATTGAATTTGGGAGTTTGCAATATATCAAGGCTTGCAAGACAGTTGTAAAAGGGGTAAATTAAGCATTTTCATGTTGAAAATCAACTATTCTAAAGGGTCTTTGTCAGTTATAGTTATGTATGAATAACATAGTTAACAATGTTCAGGGTTCATTAACCTTACTAATACTGTTCTTAGGAAAGCTTTTTAGAACTGAAAATCAACTTTAATCAACTGTTTCTATTGCTTTTACAACACTTGAATTTGGGAGTGTGCAATATATCAAGGCTTGCAAGACAGTTGTAAAAGGGGTAAATCAAGCATTTTCATGTTGAAAATCAACTATTCTAAAGGGTCTTTGTATGTTATAGTTATGTATGAATAACATAGTTAACAATGTTCAGGGTTCATTAACCTTACTAATACTGTTCTTAGGAAAGCTTTTTAGAACTGAAAATCAACTTTAATCAACTGTTTCTATTGCTTTTACAACACTTGAATTTGGGAGTGTGCAATATATCAAGGCTTGCAAGACAGTTGTAAAAGGGGTAAATCAAGCATTTTCATGTTGAAAATCAACTATTCTAAAGGGTCTTTGTATGTTATAGTTATGTATGAATAACATAGTTAACAATGTTCAGGGTTCATTAACCTCACTAATACTGTTCTTAGGAAAGCTTTTTAGAACTGAAAATCAACTTTAATCAACTGTTTTATATTGCTTTTACAACACTTGAATTTGGGAGTTTGCAATATATCAAGGCTTGCAAGACAGTTGTAAAAGGGGTAAATCAAGCATTTTCATGTTGAAAATCAACTATTCTAAAGGGTCTTTGTCAGTTATAGTTATGTATGAATAACATAGTTAACAATGTTCAGGGTTCATTAACCTTACTAATACTGTTCTTAGGAAAGCTTTTTAGAACTGAAAATCAACTTTAATCAACTGTTTCTATTGCTTTTACAACACTTGAATTTGGGAGTTTGCAATATATCAAGGCTCGCAAGACAGTTGCAATAGGGGTAAATCAAGCATTTTCATGTTGAAAATCAACTATTCTAAAGGGTCTTTGTATGTTATAGTTATGAATGAATAACATAGTTAACAATGTTCAGGGTTCATTAACCTTATTAATACTGTTCTTAGGAAAGCTTTTTAGAACTGAAAATCAACTTTAATCAACTGTTTCTATTGCTTTTACAACACTTGAATTTGGGAGTGTGCAATATATCAAGGATTGCAAGACAGTTGTATTAGGGGTACATCAAGCATTTTCATGTTGAAAATCAACTATTCTAAAGGGTCTTTGTATGTTATAGTTATGTATGAATAACATAGTTAACAATGTTCAGGGTTCATTAACCTTACTAATACTGTTCTTAGGAAAGCTTTTTAGAACTGAAAATCAACTTTAATCAACTGTTTCTATTGCTTTTACAACACTTGAATTTGGGAGTGTGCAATATATCAAGGCTTGCAAGACAGTTGTAATAGGGGTAAATCAAGCATTTTCATGTTGAAAATCAACTATTCTAAAGGGTCTTTGTATGTTATAGTTATGTATGAATAACATAGTTAACAATGTTCAGGGTTCATTAACCTCACTAATACTGTTCTTAGGAAAGCTTTTTAGAACTGAAAATCAACTTTAATCAACTGTTTCTATTGCTTTTACAACACTTGAATTTGGGAGTTTGCAATATATCAAGGCTTGCAAGACAGTTGTAAAAGGGGTAAATCAAGCATTTTCATGTTGAAAATCAACTATTCTAAAGGGTCTTTGTCAGTTATAGTTATGTATGAATAACATAGTTAACAATGTTCAGGGTTCATTAACCTTACTAATACTGTTCTTAGGAAAGCTTTTTAGAACTGAAAATCAACTTTAATCAACTGTTTCTATTGCTTTTACAACAATTAATTTTGGGAGTTTGCAATATATCAAGGCTTGTAAGACAGTTGTAAAAGGGGTAAATTAAGCATTTTCATGTTGAAAATCAACTATTCTGAAGGGTATTTGTATGTTATAGTTATGTATGAATAACATAGTTAACAATGTTCAGGGTTCATTAACCTTACTAATACTGTTCTTAGGAAAGCTTTTTAGAACTGAAAATCAACTTTAATCAACTGTTTCTATTGCTTTTACAACACTTGAATTTGGGAGTGTGCAATATATCAAGGCTTGCAAGACAGTTGTAAAAGGGGTAAATCAAGCATTTTCATGTTGAAAATCAACTATTCTAAAGGGTCTTTGTATGTTATAGTTATGTATGAATAACATAGTTAACAATGTTCAGGGTTCATTAACCTTACAAATACTGTTCTTAGGAAAGCTTTTTAGAACTGAAAATCAACTTTAATCAACTGTTTCTATTGCTTTTACAACACTTGAATTTGGGAGTTTGCAATATATCAAGGCTTGCAAGACAGTTGTAAAAGGGGTAAATCAAGCATTTTCATGTTGAAAATCAACTATTCTAAAGGGTCTTTGTCAGTTATAGTTATGTATGAATAACATAGTTAACAATGTTCAGGGTTCATTAACCTTACTAATACTGTTCTTAGGAAAGCTTTTTAGAACTGAAAATCAACTTTAATCAACTGTTTCTATTGCTTTTACAACACTTGAATTTGGGAGTGTGCAATATATCAAGGCTTGCAAGACAGTTGTAATAGGGGTAAATCAAGCATTTTCATGTTGAAAATCAACTATTCTAAAGGGTCTTTGTATGTTATAGTTATGTATGAATAACATAGTTAACAATGTTCAGGGTTCATTAACCTCACTAATACTGTTCTTGGGAAAGCTTTTTAGAACTGAAAATCAACTTTAATCAACTGTTTCTATTGCTTTTACAACACTTGAATTTGGGAGTTTGCAATATATCAAGGCTTGCAAGACAGTTGTAAAAGGGGTAAATCAAGCATTTTCATGTTGAAAATCAACTATTCTAAAGGGTCTTTGTCAGTTATAGTTATGTATGAATAACATAGTTAACAATGTTCAGGGTTCATTAACCTTACTAATACTGTTCTTAGGAAAGCTTTTTAGAACTGAAAATCAACTTTAATCAACTGTTTCTATTGCTTTTACAACAATTGAATTTGGGAGTTTGCAATATATCAAGGCTTGCAAGACAGTTGTAAAAGGGGTAAATTAAGCATTTTCATGTTGAAAATCAACTATTCTAAAGGGTCTTTGTATGTTATAGTTATGTATGAATAACATAGTTAACAATGTTCAGGGTTCATTAACCTTACTAATACTGTTCTTAGGAAAGCTTTTTAGAACTGAAAATCAACTTTAATCAACTGTTTCTATTGCTTTTACAACACTTGAATTTGGGAGTGTGCAATATATCAAGGCTTACAAGACAGTTGTAAAAGGGGTAAATCAAGCATTTTCATGTTGAAAATCAACTATTCTAAAGGGTCTTTGTATGTTATAGTTATGTATGAATAACATAGTTAACAATGTTCAGGGTTCATTAACCTTACTAATACTGTTCTTAGGAAAGCTTTTTAGAACTGAAAATCAACTTTAATCAACTGTTTCTATTGCTTTTACAACACTTGAATTTGGGAGTGTGCAATATATCAAGGCTTGCAAGACAGTTGTAATAGGGGTAAATCAAGCATTTTCATGTTGAAAATCAACTATTCTAAAGGGTCTTTGTATGTTATAGTTATGTATGAATAACATAGTTAACAATGTTCAGGGTTCATTAACCTCACTAATACTGTTCTTGGGAAAGCTTTTTAGAACTGAAAATCAACTTTAATCAACTGTTTCTATTGCTTTTACAACACTTGAATTTGGGAGTTTGCAATATATCAAGGCTTGCAAGACAGTTGTAATAGGGGTAAATTAAGCATTTTCATGTTGAAAATCAACTATTCTGAAGGGTATTTGTATGTTATAGTTATGTATGAATAACATAGTTAACAATGTTCAGGGTTCATTAACCTTACTAATACTGTTCTTAGGAAAGCTTTTTAGAACTGAAAATCAACTTTAATCAACTGTTTCTATTGCTTTTACAACACTTGAATTTGGGAGTGTGCAATATATCAAGGCTTGCAAGACAGTTGTAAAAGGGGTAAATCAAGCATTTTCATGTTGAAAATCAACTATTCTAAAGGGTCTTTGTCAGTTATAGTTATGTATGAATAACATAGTTAACAATGTTCAGGGTTCATTAACCTTACTAATACTGTTCTTAGGAAAGCTTTTTAGAACTGAAAATCAACTTTAATCAACTGTTTCTATTGCTTTTACAACACTTGAATTTGGGAGTGTGCAATATATCAAGGCTTGCAAGACAGTTGTAATAGGGGTAAATCAAGCATTTTCATGTTGAAAATCAACTATTCTAAAGGGTCTTTGTATGTTATAGTTATGTATGAATAACATAGTTAACAATGTTCAGGGTTCATTAACCTCACTAATACTGTTCTTGGGAAAGCTTTTTAGAACTGAAAATCAACTTTAATCAACTGTTTCTATTGCTTTTACAACACTTGAATTTGGGAGTTTGCAATATATCAAGGCTTGCAAGACAGTTGTAAAAGGGGTAAATCAAGCATTTTCATGTTGAAAATCAACTATTCTAAAGGGTCTTTGTCAGTTATAGTTATGTATGAATAACATAGTTAACAATGTTCAGGGTTCATTAACCTTACTAATACTGTTCTTAGGAAAGCTTTTTAGAACTGAAAATCAACTTTAATCAACTGTTTCTATTGCTTTTACAACAATTGAATTTGGGAGTTTGCAATATATCAAGGCTTGCAAGACAGTTGTAAAAGGGGTAAATCAAGCATTTTCATGTTGAAAATCAACTATTCTAAAGGGTCTTTGTATGTTATAGTTATGTATGAATAACATAGTTAACAATGTTCAGGGTTCATTAACCTTACTAATACTGTTCTTAGGAAAGCTTTTTAGAACTGAAAATCAACTTTAATCAACTGTTTCTATTGCTTTTACAACACTTGAATTTGGGAGTGTGCAATATATCAAGGCTTGCAAGACAGTTGTAAAAGGGGTAAATCAAGCATTTTCATGTTGAAAATCAACTATTCTAAAGGGTCTTTGTATGTTATAGTTATGTATGAATAACATAGTTAACAATGTTCAGGGTTCATTAACCTCACTAATACTGTTCTTAGGAAAGCTTTTTAGAACTGAAAATCAACTTTAATCAACTGTTTCTATTGCTTTTACAACACTTGAATTTGGGAGTTTGCAATATATCAAGGCTTGCAAGACAGTTGTAAAAGGGGTAAATCAAGCATTTTCATGTTGAAAATCAACTATTCTAAAGGGTCTTTGTATGTTATAGTTATGTATGAATAACATAGTTAACAATGTTCAGGGTTCATTAACCTTACTAATACTGTCCTTAGGAAAGCTTTTTAGAACTGAAAATCAACTTTAATCAACTGTTTCTATTGCTTTTACAACAATTGAATTTGGGAGTTTGCAATATATCAAGGCTTGCAAGACAGTTGTAAAAGGGGTAAATTAAGCATTTTCATGTTGAAAATCAACTATTCTAAAGGGTCTTTGTATGTTATAGTTATGTATGAATAACATAGTTAACAATGTTCAGGGTTCATTAACCTTACTAATACTGTTCTTAGGAAAGCTTTTTAGAACTGAAAATCAACTTTAATCAACTGTTTCTATTGCTTTTACAACACTTGAATTTGGGAGTGTGCAATATATCAAGGCTTGCAAGACAGTTGTAAAAGGGGTAAATCAAGCATTTTCATGTTGAAAATCAACTATTCTAAAGGGTCTTTGTATGTTATAGTTATGTATGAATAACATAGTTAACAATGTTCAGGGTTCATTAACCTTACTAATACTGTTCTTAGGAAAGCTTTTTAGAACTGAAAATCAACTTTAATCAACTGTTTCTATTGCTTTTACAACACTTGAATTTGGGAGTTTGCAATATATCAAGGCTTGCAAGACAGTTGTAAAAGGGGTAAATCAAGCATTTTCATGTTGAAAATCAACTATTCTAAAGGGTCTTTGTATGTTATAGTTATGTATGAATAACATAGTTAACAATGTTCAGGGTTCATTAACCTTACTAATACTGTTCTTAGGAAAGCTTTTTAGAACTGAAAATCAACTTTAATCAACTGTTTCTATTGCTTTTACAACACTTGAATTTGGGAGTTTGCAATATATCAAGGCTCGCAAGACAGTTGCAATAGGGGTAAATCAAGCATTTTCATGTTGAAAATCAACTATTCTAAAGGGTCTTTGTATGTTATAGTTATGAATGAATAACATAGTTAACAATGTTCAGGAATCATTAACCTTATTAATACTGTTCTTAGGAAAGTTTTTTAGAACTGAAAATCAACTTTAATCAACTGTTTCTATTGCTTTTACAACACTTGAATTTGGGAGTGTGCAATATATCAAGGATTGCAAGACAGTTGTATTAGGGGTACATCAAGCATTTTCATGTTGAAAATCAACTATTCTAAAGGGTCTTTGTATGTTATAGTTATGTATGAATAACATAGTTAACAATGTTCAGGGTTCATTAACCTTACTAATACTGTTCTTAGGAAAGCTTTTTAGAACTGAAAATCAACTTTAATCAACTGTTTCTATTGCTTTTACAACACTTGAATTTGGGAGTGTGCAATATATCAAGGCTTGCAAGACAGTTGTAATAGGGGTAAATCAAGCATTTTCATGTTGAAAATCAACTATTCTAAAGGGTCTTTGTATGTTATAGTTATGTATGAATAACATAGTTAACAATGTTCAGGGTTCATTAACCTCACTAATACTGTTCTTAGGAAAGCTTTTTAGAACTGAAAATCAACTTTAATCAACTGTTTCTATTGCTTTTACAACACTTGAATTTGGGAGTTTGCAATATATCAAGGCTTGCAAGACAGTTGTAAAAGGGGTAAATCAAGCATTTTCATGTTGAAAATCAACTATTCTAAAGGGTCTTTGTCAGTTATAGTTATGTATGAATAACATAGTTAACAATGTTCAGGGTTCATTAACCTTACTAATACTGTTCTTAGGAAAGCTTTTTAGAACTGAAAATCAACTTTAATCAACTGTTTCTATTGCTTTTACAACAATTGAATTTGGGAGTTTGCAATATATCAAGGCTTGCAAGACAGTTGTAAAAGGGGTAAATTAAGCATTTTCATGTTGAAAATCAACTATTCTGAAGGGTATTTGTATGTTATAGTTATGTATGAATAACATAGTTAACAATGTTCAGGGTTCATTAACCTTACTAATACTGTTCTTAGGAAAGCTTTTTAGAACTGAAAATCAACTTTAATCAACTGTTTCTATTGCTTTTACAACACTTGAATTTGGGAGTGTGCAATATATCAAGGCTTGCAAGACAGTTGTAAAAGGGGTAAATCAAGCATTTTCATGTTGAAAATCAACTATTCTAAAGGGTCTTTGTATGTTATAGTTATGTATGAATAACATAGTTAACAATGTTCAGGGTTCATTAACCTTACTAATACTGTTCTTAGGAAAGCTTTTTAGAACTGAAAATCAACTTTAATCAACTGTTTCTATTGCTTTTACAACACTTGAATTTGGGAGTTTGCAATATATCAAGGCTTGCAAGAGAGTTGTAAAAGGGGTAAATCAAGCATTTTCATGTTGAAAATCAACTATTCTAAAGGGTCTTTGTCAGTTATAGTTATGTATGAATAACATAGTTAACAATGTTCAGGGTTCATTAACCTTACTAATACTGTTCTTAGGAAAGCTTTTTAGAACTGAAAATCAACTTTAATCAACTGTTTCTATTGCTTTTACAACACTTGAATTTGGGAGTGTGCAATATATCAAGGCTTGCAAGACAGTTGTAATAGGGGTAAATCAAGCATTTTCATGTTGAAAATCAACTATTCTAAAGGGTCTTTTTATGTTATAGTTATGTATGAATAACATAGTTAACAATGTTCAGGGTTCATTAACCTCACTAATACTGTTCTTGGGAAAGCTTTTTAGAACTGAAAATCAACTTTAATCAACTGTTTCTATTGCTTTTACAACACTTGAATTTGGGAGTGTGCAATATATCAAGGCTTGCAAGACAGTTGTAAAAGGGGTAAATCAAGCATTTTCATGTTGAAAATCAACTATTCTAAAGGGTCTTTGTATGTTATAGTTATGTATGAATAACATAGTTAACAATGTTCAGGGTTCATTAACCTTACTAATACTGTTCTTAGGAAAGCTTTTTAGAACTGAAAATCAACTTTAATCAACTGTTTCTATTGCTTTTACAACACTTGAATTTGGGAGTTTGCAATATATCAAGGCTTGCAAGACAGTTGTAAAAGGGGTAAATCAAGCATTTTCATGTTGAAAATCAACTATTCTAAAGGGTCTTTGTATGTTATAGTTATGTATGAATAACATAGTTAACAATGTTCAGGGTTCATTAACCTTACTAATACTGTTCTTAGGAAAGCTTTTTAGAACTGAAAATCAACTTTAATCAACTGTTTCTATTGCTTTTACAACACTTGAATTTGGGAGTTTGCAATATATCAAGGCTCGCAAGACAGTTGCAATAGGGGTAAATCAAGCATTTTCATGTTGAAAATCAACTATTCTAAAGGGTCTTTGTATGTTATAGTTATGAATGAATAACATAGTTAACAATGTTCAGGAATCATTAACCTTATTAATACTGTTCTTAGGAAAGCTTTTTAGAACTGAAAATCAACTTTAATCAACTGTTTCTATTGCTTTTACAACACTTGAATTTGGGAGTGTGCAATATATCAAGGATTGCAAGACAGTTGTATTAGGGGTACATCAAGCATTTTCATGTTGAAAATCAACTATTCTAAAGGGTCTTTGTATGTTATAGTTATGTATGAATAACATAGTTAACAATGTTCAGGGTTCATTAACCTTACTAATACTGTTCTTAGGAAAGCTTTTTAGAACTGAAAATCAACTTTAATCAACTGTTTCTATTGCTTTTACAACACTTGAATTTGGGAGTGTGCAATATATCAAGGCTTGCAAGACAGTTGTAATAGGGGTAAATCAAGCATTTTCATGTTGAAAATCAACTATTCTAAAGGGTCTTTGTATGTTATAGTTATGTATGAATAACATAGTTAACAATGTTCAGGGTTCATTAACCTCACTAATACTGTTCTTAGGAAAGCTTTTTAGAACTGAAAATCAACTTTAATCAACTGTTTCTATTGCTTTTACAACACTTGAATTTGGGAGTTTGCAATATATCAAGGCTTGCAAGACAGTTGTAAAAGGGGTAAATCAAGCATTTTCATGTTGAAAATCAACTATTCTAAAGGGTCTTTGTCAGTTATAGTTATGTATGAATAACATAGTTAACAATGTTCAGGGTTCATTAACCTTACTAATACTGTTCTTAGGAAAGCTTTTTAGAACTGAAAATCAACTTTAATCAACTGTTTCTATTGCTTTTACAACAATTGAATTTGGGAGTTTGCAATATATCAAGGCATGCAAGACAGTTGTAAAAGGGGTAAATTAAGCATTTTCATGTTGAAAATCAACTATTCTGAAGGGTATTTGTATGTTATAGTTATGTATGAATAACATAGTTAACAATGTTCAGGGTTCATTAACCTTACTAATACTGTTCTTAGGAAAGCTTTTTAGAACTGAAAATCAACTTTAATCAACTGTTTCTATTGCTTTTACAACACTTGAATTTGGGAGTGTGCAATATATCAAGGCTTGCAAGACAGTTGTAAAAGGGGTAAATCAAGCATTTTCATGTTGAAAATCAACTATTCTAAAGGGTCTTTGTATGTTATAGTTATGTATGAATAACATAGTTAACAATGTTCAGGGTTCATTAACCTTACTAATACTGTTCTTAGGAAAGCTTTTTAGAACTGAAAATCAACTTTAATCAACTGTTTCTATTGCTTTTACAACACTTGAATTTGGGAGTTTGCAATATATCAAGGCTTGCAAGACAGTTGTAAAAGGGGTAAATCAAGCATTTTCATGTTGAAAATCAACTATTCTAAAGGGTCTTTGTCAGTTATAGTTATGTATGAATAACATAGTTGACAATGTTCAGGGTTCATTAACCTTACTAATACTGTTCTTAGGAAAGCTTTTTAGAACTGAAAATCAACTTTAATCAACTGTTTCTATTGCTTTTACAACACTTGAATTTGGGAGTGTGCAATATATCAAGGCTTGCAAGACAGTTGTAAAAGGGGTAAATTAAGCATTTTCATGTTGAAAATCAACTATTCTGAAGGGTATTTGTATGTTATAGTTATGTATGAATAACATAGTTAACAATGTTCAGGGTTCATTAACCTTACTAATACTGTTCTTAGGAAAGCTTTTTAGAACTGAAAATCAACTTTAATCAACTGTTTCTATTGCTTTTACAACACTTGAATTTGGGAGTGTGCAATATATCAAGGCTTGCAAGACAGTTGTAAAAGGGGTAAATCAAGCATTTTCATGTTGAAAATCAACTATTCTAAAGGGTCTTTGTATGTTATAGTTATGTATGAATAACATAGTTAACAATGTTCAGGGTTCATTAACCTTACTAATACTGTTCTTAGGAAAGCTTTTTAGAACTGAAAATCAACTTTAATCAACTGTTTCTATTGCTTTTACAACACTTGAATTTGGGAGTTTGCAATATATCAAGGCTTGCAAGACAGTTGTAAAAGGGGTAAATCAAGCATTTTCATGTTGAAAATCAACTATTCTAAAGGGTCTTTGTCAGTTATAGTTATGTATGAATAACATAGTTGACAATGTTCAGGGTTCATTAACCTTACTAATACTGTTCTTAGGAAAGCTTTTTAGAACTGAAAATCAACTTTAATCAACTGTTTCTATTGCTTTTACAACACTTGAATTTGGGAGTGTGCAATATATCAAGGCTTGCAAGACAGTTGTAATAGGGGTAAATCAAGCATTTTCATGTTGAAAATCAACTATTCTAAAGGGTCTTTGTATGTTATAGTTATGTATGAATAACATAGTTAACAATGTTCAGGGTTCATTAACCTCACTAATACTGTTCTTGGGAAAGCTTTTTAGAACTGAAAATCAACTTTAATCAACTGTTTCTATTGCTTTTACAACACTTGAATTTGGGAGTTTGCAATGTATCAAGGCTTGCAAGACAGTTGTAAAAGGGGTAAATCAAGCATTTTCATGTTGAAAATCAACTATTCTAAAGGGTCTTTGTCAGTTATAGTTATGTATGAATAACGTAGTTAACAATGTTCAGGGTTCATTAACCTTACTAATACTGTTCTTAGGAAAGCTTTTTAGAACTGAAAATCAACTTTAATCAACTGTTTCTATTGCTTTTACAACACTTGAATTTGGGAGTTTGTAATATATCAAGGCTTGCAAGACAGTTGTAAAAGGGGTAAATTAAGCATTTTCATGTTGAAAATCAACTATTCTAAAGGGTCTTTGTATGTTATAGTTATGTATGAATAACATAGTTAACAATGTTCAGGGTTCATTAACCTTACTAATACTGTTCTTAGGAAAGCTTTTTAGAACTGAAAATCAACTTTAATCAACTGTTTCTATTGCTTTTACAACACTTGAATTTGGGAGTGTGCAATATATCAAGGCTTGCAAGACAGTTGTAAAAGGGGTAAATCAAGCATTTTCATGTTGAAAATCAACTATTCTAAAGGGTCTTTGTATGTTATAGTTATGTATGAATAACATAGTTAACAATGTTCAGGGTTCATTAACCTTACTAATACTGTTCTTAGGAAAGCTTTTTAGAACTGAAAATCAACTTTAATCAACTGTTTCTATTGCTTTTACAACACTTGAATTTGGGAGTTTGCAATATATCAAGGCTTGCAAGACAGTTGTAAAAGGGGTACATCAAGCATTTTCATGTTGAAAATCAACTATTCTAAAGGGTCTTTGTATGTTATAGTTATGTATGAATAACATAGTTAACAATGTTCAGGGTTCATTAACCTTACTAATACTGTTCTTAGGAAAGCTTTTTAGAACTGAAAATCAACTTTAATCAACTGTTTCTATTGCTTTTACAACACTTGAATTTGGGAGTTTGCAATATATCAAGGCTTGCAAGACAGTTGTAAAAGGGGTAAATCAAGCATTTTCATGTTGAAAATCAACTATTCTAAAGGGTCTTTGTATGTTATAGTTATGTATGAATAACATAGTTAACAATGTTCAGGGTTCATTAACCTCACTAATACTGTTCTTGGGAAAGCTTTTTAGAACTGAAAATCAACTTTAATCAACTGTTTCTATTGCTTTTACAACACTTGAATTTGGGAGTTTGCAATGTATCAAGGCTTGCAAGACAGTTGTAAAAGGGGTAAATCAAGCATTTTCATGTTGAAAATCAACTATTCTAAAGGGTCTTTGTCAGTTATAGTTATGTATGAATAACGTAGTTAACAATGTTCAGGGTTCATTAACCTTACTAATACTGTTCTTAGGAAAGCTTTTTAGAACTGAAAATCAACTTTAATCAACTGTTTCTATTGCTTTTACAACACTTGAATTTGGGAGTTTGTAATATATCAAGGCTTGCAAGACAGTTGTAAAAGGGGTAAATTAAGCATTTTCATGTTGAAAATCAACTATTCTAAAGGGTCTTTGTATGTTATAGTTATGTATGAATAACATAGTTAACAATGTTCAGGGTTCATTAACCTTACTAATACTGTTCTTAGGAAAGCTTTTTAGAACTGAAAATCAACTTTAATCAACTGTTTCTATTGCTTTTACAACACTTGAATTTGGGAGTGTGCAATATATCAAGGCTTGCAAGACAGTTGTAAAAGGGGTAAATCAAGCATTTTCATGTTGAAAATCAACTATTCTAAAGGGTCTTTGTATGTTATAGTTATGTATGAATAACATAGTTAACAATGTTCAGGGTTCATTAACCTTACTAATACTGTTCTTAGGAAAGCTTTTTAGAACTGAAAATCAACTTTAATCAACTGTTTCTATTGCTTTTACAACACTTGAATTTGGGAGTTTGCAATATATCAAGGCTTGCAAGACAGTTGTAAAAGGGGTACATCAAGCATTTTCATGTTGAAAATCAACTATTCTAAAGGGTCTTTGTATGTTATAGTTATGTATGAATAACATAGTTAACAATGTTCAGGGTTCATTAACCTTACTAATACTGTTCTTAGGAAAGCTTTTTAGAACTGAAAATCAACTTTAATCAACTGTTTCTATTGCTTTTACAACACTTGAATTTGGGAGTTTGCAATATATCAAGGCTTGCAAGACAGTTGTAAAAGGGGTAAATCAAGCATTTTCATGTTGAAAATCAACTATTCTAAAGGGTCTTTGTATGTTATAGTTATGTATGAATAACATAGTTAACAATGTTCAGCGTTCATTAACCTTACTAATACTGTTCTTAGGAAAGCTTTTTAGAACTGAAAATCAACTTTAATCAACTGTTTCTATTGCTTTTACAACACTTGAATTTGGGAGTGTGCAATATATCAAGGCTTGCAAGACAGTTGTAATAGGGGTAAATCAAGCATTTTCATGTTGAAAATCAACTATTCTAAAGGGTCTTTGTATGTTATAGTTATGTATGAATAACATAGTTAACAATGTTCAGGGTTCATTAACCTCACTAATACTGTTCTTGGGAAAGCTTTTTAGAACTGAAAATCAACTTTAATCAACTGTTTCTATTGCTTTTACAACACTTGAATTTGGGAGTTTGCAATATATCAAGGCTTGCAAGACAGTTGTAAAAGGGGTAAATCAAGCATTTTCATGTTGAAAATCAACTATTCTAAAGGGTCTTTGTCAGTTATAGTTATGTATGAATAACGTAGTTAACAATGTTCAGGGTTCATTAACCTTACTAATACTGTTCTTAGGAAAGCTTTTTAGAACTGAAAATCAACTTTAATCAACTGTTTCTTTTGCTTTTACAACACTTGAATTTGGGAGTTTGCAATATATCAAGGCTTGCAAGACAGTTGTAAAAGGGGTAAATTAAGCATTTTCATGTTGAAAATCAACTATTCTAAAGGGTCTTTGTATGTTATAGTTATGTATGAATAACATAGTTAACAATGTTCAGGGTTCATTAACCTTACTAATACTGTTCTTAGGAAAGCTTTTTAGAACTGAAAATCAACTTTAATCAACTGTTTCTATTGCTTTTACAACACTTGAATTTCGGAGTGTGCAATATATCAAGGCTTGCAAGACAGTTGTAAAAGGGGTAAATCAAGCATTTTCATGTTGAAAATCAACTATTCTAAAGGGTCTTTGTATGTTATAGTTATGTATGAATAACATAGTTAACAATGTTCAGGGTTCATTAACCTTACTAATACTGTTCTTAGGAAAGCTTTTTAGAACTGAAAATCAACTTTAATCAACTGTTTCTATTGCTTTTACAACACTTGAATTTGGGAGTTTGCAATATATCAAGGCTTGCAAGACAGTTGTAAAAGGGGTAAATCAAGCATTTTCATGTTGAAAATCAACTATTCTAAAGGGTCTTTGTATGTTATAGTTATGTATGAATAACATAGTTAACAATGTTCAGCGTTCATTAACCTTACTAATACTGTTCTTAGGAAAGCTTTTTAGAACTGAAAATCAACTTTAATCAACTGTTTCTATTGCTTTTACAACACTTGAATTTGGGAGTTTGCAATATATCAAGGCTTGCAAGACAGTTGTAAAAGGGGTAAATCAAGCATTTTCATGTTGAAAATCAACTATTCTAAAGGGTCTTTGTATGTTATAGTTATGTATGAATAACATAGTTAACAATGTTCAGGGTTCATTAACCTTACTAATACTGTTCTTAGGAAAGCTTTTTAGAACTGAAAATCAACTTTAATCAACTGTTTCTATTGCTTTTACAACACTTGAATTTGGGAGTTTGCAATATATCAAGGCTCGCAAGACAGTTGCAATAGGGGTAAATCAAGCATTTTCATGTTGAAAATCAACTATTCTAAAGGGTCTTTGTATGTTATAGTTATGAATGAATAACATAGTTAACAATGTTCAGGGTTCATTAACCTTACTAATACTGTTCTTAGGAAAGCTTTTTAGAACTGAAAATCAACTTTAATCAACTGTTTCTATTGCTTTTACAACACTTGAATTTGGGAGTGTGCAATATATCAAGGCTTGCAAGACAGTTGTAATAGGGGTAAATCAAGCATTTTCATGTTGAAAATCAACTATTCTAAAGGGTCTTTGTATGTTATAGTTATGTATGAATAACATAGTTAACAATGTTCAGGGTTCATTAACCTCACTAATACTGTTCTTAGGAAAGCTTTTTAGAACTGAAAATCAACTTTAATCAACTGTTTCTATTGCTTTTACAACACTTGAATTTGGGAGTTTGCAATATATCAAGGCTTGCAAGACAGTTGTAAAAGGGGTAAATCAAGCATTTTCATGTTGAAAATCAACTATTCTAAAGGGTCTTTGTCAGTTATAGTTATGTATGAATAACATAGTTAACAATGTTCAGGGTTCATTAACCTTACTAATACTGTTCTTAGGAAAGCTTTTTAGAACTGAAAATCAACTTTAATCAAATGTTTCTATTGCTTTTACAACAATTGAATTTGGGAGTTTGCAATATATCAAGGCTTGCAAGACAGTTGTAAAAGGGGTAAATTAAGCATTTTCATGTTGAAAATCAACTATTCTGAAGGGTATTTGTATGTTATAGTTATGTATGAATAACATAGTTAACAATGTTCAGGGTTCATTAACCTTCCTAATACTGTTCTTAGGAAAGCTTTTTAGAACTGAAAATCAACTTTAATCAACTGTTTCTATTGCTTTTACAACACTTGAATTTGGGAGTGTGCAATATATCAAGGCTTGCAAGACAGTTGTAAAAGGGGTAAATCAAGCATTTTCATGTTGAAAATCAACTATTCTAAAGGGTCTTTGTATGTTATAGTTATGTATGAATAACATAGTTAACAATGTTCAGGGTTCATTAACCTTACTAATACTGTTCTTAGGAAAGCTTTTTAGAACTGAAAATCAACTTTAATCAACTGTTTCTATTGCTTTTACAACACTTGAATTTGGGAGTTTGCAATATATCAAGGCTTGCAAGACAGTTGTAAAAGGGGTAAATTAAGCATTTTCATGTTGAAAATCAACTATTCTAAAGGGTCTTTGTATGTTATAGTTATGTATGAATAACATAGTTAACAATGTTCAGGGTTCATTAACCTTACTAATACTGTTCTTAGGAAAGCTTTTTAGAACTGAAAATCAACTTTAATCAACTGTTTCTATTGCTTTTACAACACTTGAATTTGGGAGTTTGCAATATATCAAGGCTTGCAAGACAGTTGTAAAAGGGGTAAATCAAGCATTTTCATGTTGAAAATCAACTATTCTAAAGGGTCTTTGTATGTTATAGTTATGTATGAATAACATAGTTAACAATGTTCAGGGTTCATTAACCTTACTAATACTGTTCTTAGGAAAGCTTTTTAGAACTGAAAATCAACTTTAATCAACTGTTTCTATTGCTTTTACAACACTTGAATTTGGGAGTTTGCAATATATCAAGGCTTGCAAGACAGTTGTAAAAGGGGTAAATCAAGCATTTTCATGTTGAAAATCAACTATTCTAAAGGGTCTTTGTATGTTATAGTTATGTATGAATAACATAGTTAACAATGTTCAGGGTTCATTAACCTTACTAATACTGTTCTTAGGAAAGCTTTTTAGAACTGAAAATCAACTTTAATCAACTGTTTCTATTGCTTTTACAACAATTGAATTTGGGAGTTTGCAATATATCAAGGCTTGCAAGACAGTTGTAAAAGGGGTAAATTAAGCATTTTCATGTTGAAAATCAACTATTCTAAAGGGTCTTTGTATGTTATAGTTATGTATGAATAACATAGTTAACAATGTTCAGGGTTCATTAACCTTACTAATACTGTTCTTAGGAAAGCTTTTTAGAACTGAAAATCAACTTTAATCAACTGTTTCTATTGCTTTTACAACACTTGAATTTGGGAGTGTGCAATATATCAAGGCTTGCAAGACAGTTGTAAAAGGGGTAAATCAAGCATTTTCATGTTGAAAATCAACTATTCTAAAGGGTCTTTGTATGTTATAGTTATGTATGAATAACATAGTTAACAATGTTCAGGGTTCATTAACCTTACTAATAGTGTTCTTAGGAAAGCTTTTTAGAACTGAAAATCAACTTTAATCAACTGTTTCTATTGCTTTTACAACACTTGAATTTGGGAGTTTGCAATATATCAAGGCTTGCAAGACAGTTGTAAAAGGGGTAAATCAAGCATTTTCATGTTGAAAATCAACTATTCTAAAGGGTCTTTGTATGTTATAGTTATGTATGAATAACATAGTTAACAATGTTCAGGGTTCATTAACCTTACTAATACTTTTCTTAAGAAAGCTTTTTAGAACTGAAAATCAACTTTAATCAACTGTTTCTATTGCTTTTACAACACTTGAATTTGGGAGTTTGCAATATGTCAAAGCTTGCAAGACAGTTGCAATAGGGGTAAATCAAGCATTTTCATGTTGAAAATCAACTATTCTAAAGGGTCTTTGTATGTTATAGTTATGAACGAATAACATAGTTAACAATGTTCAGGGTTCATTAACCTTACTAATACTGTTCTTAGGACAGCTTTTTAGAACTGAAAATCAACTTTAATCAACTGTTTCTATTGCTTTTACAACACTTGAATTTGGGAGTGTGCAATATATCAAGGATTGCAAGACAGTTGTAAAAGGGGTACATCAAGCATTTTCATGTTGAAAATCAACTATTCTAAAGGGTCTTTGTATGTTATAGTTATGTATGAATAACATAGTTAACAATGTTCAGGGTTCATTAACCTTACTAATACTGTTCTTAGGAAAGCTTTTTAGAACTGAAAATCAACTTTAATCAACTGTTTCTATTGCTTTTACAACACTTGAATTTGGGAGTTTGCAATATGTCAAGGCTCGCAAGACAGTTGCAATAGGGGTAAATCAAGCATTTTCATGTTGAAAATCAACTATTCTAAAGGGTCTTTGTATGTTATAGTTATGAATGAATAACATAGTTAACAATGTTCAGGGTTCATTAACCTTACTAATACTGTTCTTAGGAAAGCTTTTTAGAACTGAAAATCAACTTTAATCAACTGTTTCTATTGCTTTTACAACACTTGAATTTGGGAGTGTGCAATATATCAAGGATTGCAAGACAGTTGTATTAGGGGTACATCAAGCATTTTCATGTTGAAAATCAACTATTCTAAAGGGTCTTTGTATGTTATAGTTATGTATGAATAACATAGTTAACAATGTTCAGGGTTCATTAACCTTACTAATACTGTTCTTAGGAAAGCTTTTTAGAACTGAAAATCAACTTTAATCAACTGTTTCTATTGCTTTTACAACACTTGAATTTGAGAGTGTGCAATATATCAAGGCTTGCAAGGCAGTTGTAATAGGGGTAAATCAAGCATTTTCATGTTGAAAATCAACTATTCTAAAGGGTCTTTGTATGTTATAGTTATGTATGAATAACATAGTTAACAATGTTCAGGGTTCATTAACCTTACTAATACTGTTCTTAGGAAAGCTTTTTAGAACTGAAAATCAACTTTAATCAACTGTTTCTATTGCTTTTACAACACTTGAATTTGGGAGTGTGCAATATATCAAGGCTTGCAAGGCAGTTGTAATAGGGGTAAATCAAGCATTTTCATGTTGAAAATCAACTATTCTAAAGGGTCTTTGTATGTTATAGTTATGTATGAATAACATAGTTAACAATGTTCAGGGTTCATTAACCTCACTAATACTGTTCTTAGGAAAGCTTTTTAGAACTGAAAATCAACTTTAATCAACTGTTTCTATTGCTTTTACAACACTTGAATTTGGGAGTGTGCAATATATCAAGGCTTGCAAGACAGTTGTAAAAGGGGTAAATCAAGCATTTTCATGTTGAAAATCAACTATTCTAAAGGGTCTTTGTCAGTTATAGTTATGTATGAATAACATAGTTAACAATGTTCAGGGTTCATTAACCTTACTAATACTGTTCTTAGGAAAGCTTTTTAGAACTGAAAATCAACTTTAATCAACTGTTTCTATTGCTTTTACAACACTTGAATTTGGGAGTGTGCAATATATCAAGGCTTGCAAGACAGTTGTAAAAGGGGTAAATCAAGCATTTTCATGTTGAAAATCAACTATTCTAAAGGGTCTTTGTATGTTATAGTTATGTATGAATAACATAGTTAACAATGTTCAGGGTTCATTAACCTTACTAATACTGTTCTTAGGAAAGCTTTTTAGAACTGAAAATCAACTTTAATCAACTGTTTCTATTGCTTTTACAACACTTGAATTTGGGAGTTTGCAATATATCAGGGCTTGCAAGACGGTTGTAAAAGGGGTAAATCAAGCATTTTCATGTTGAAAATCAACTATTCTAAAGGGTCTTTGTATGTTATAGTTATGTATGAATAACATAGTTAACAATGTTCAGGGTTCATTAACCATACTAATACTGTTCTTAGGAAAGCTTTTTAGAACTGAAAATCAACTTTAATCAACTGTTTCTATTGCTTTTACAACACTTGAATTTGGGAGTTTGCAATATGTCAAGGCTCGCAAGACAGTTGTAAAAGGGGTAAATCAAGCATTTTCATGTTGAAAATCAACTATTCTAAAGGGTCTTTGTATGTTATAGTTATGAATGAATAACATAGTTAACAATGTTCAGGGTTCATTAACCTTACTAATACTGTTCTTAGGAAAGCTTTTTAGAACTGAAAATCAACTTTAATCAACTGTTTCTATTGCTTTTACAACACTTGAATTTGGGAGTGTGCAATATATCAAGGATTGCAAGACAGTTGTATTAGGGGTACATCAAGCATTTTCATGTTGAAAATCAACTATTCTAAAGGGTCTTTGTCAGTTATAGTTATGTATGAATAACATAGTTAACAATGTTCAGGGTTCATTAACCTTACTAATACTGTTCTTAAGAAAGCTTTTTAGAACTGGAAATCAACTTTAATCAACTGTTTCTATTGCTTTTACAACACTTGAATTTGGGAGTGTGCAATATGTCAAGGCTCGCAAGACAGTTGTAATAGGGGTAAATCAAGCATTTTCATGTTGAAAATCAACTATTCTAAAGGGTCTTTGTATGTTATAGTTATGTATGAATAACATAGTTAACAATGTTCAGGGTTCATTAACCTTACTAATACTGTTCTTAGGAAAGCTTTTTAGAACTGAAAATCAACTTTAATCAACTGTTTCTATTGCTTTTACAACACTTGAATTTGGGAGTGTGCAATATATCAAGGCTTGCAAGGCAGTTGTAATAGGGGTAAATCAAGCATTTTCATGTTGAAAATCAACTATTCTAAAGGGTCTTTGTATGTTATAGTTATGTATGAATAACATAGTTAACAATGTTCAGGGTTCATTAACCTCACTAATACTGTTCTTAGGAAAGCTTTTTAGAACTGAAAATCAACTTTAATCAACTGTTTCTATTGCTTTTACAACACTTGAATTTGGGAGTGTGCAATATATCAAGGCTTGCAAGACAGTTGTAAAAGGGGTAAATCAAGCATTTTCATGTTGAAAATCAACTATTCTAAAGGGTCTTTGTCAGTTATAGTTATGTATGAATAACATAGTTAACAATGTTCAGGGTTCATTAACCTTACTAATACTGTTCTTAGGAAAGCTTTTTAGAACTGAAAATCAACTTTAATCAACTGTTTCTATTGCTTTTACAACACTTGAATTTGGGAGTGTGCAATATATCAAGGCTTGCAAGACAGTTGTAAAAGGGGTAAATCAAGCATTTTCATGTTGAAAATCAACTATTCTAAAGGGTCTTTGTCAGTTATAGTTATGTATGCATAACATAGTTAACAATGTTCAGGGTTCATTAACCTTACTAATACTGTTCTTAGGAAAGCTTTTTAGAACTGAAAATCAACTTTAATCAACTGTTTCTATTGCTTTTACAACACTTGAATTTGGGAGTTTGCAATATATCAGGGCTTGCAAGACGGTTGTAAAAGGGGTAAATCAAGCATTTTCATGTTGAAAATCAACTATTCTAAAGGGTCTTTGTATGTTATAGTTATGTATGAATAACATAGTTAACAATGTTCAGGGTTCATTAACCATACTAATACTGTTCTTAGGAAAGCTTTTTAGAACTGAAAATCAACTTTAATCAACTGTTTCTATTGCTTTTACAACACTTGAATTTGGGAGTTTGCAATATGTCAAGGCTCGCAAGACAGTTGTAAAAGGGGTAAATCAAGCATTTTCATGTTGAAAATCAACTATTCTAAAGGGTCTTTGTATGTTATAGTTATGAATGAATAACATAGTTAACAATGTTCAGGGTTCATTAACCTTACTAATACTGTTCTTAGGAAAGCTTTTTAGAACTGAAAATCAACTTTAATCAACTGTTTCTATTGCTTTTAAAACACTTGAATTTGGGAGTGTGCAATATATCAAGGATTGCAAGACAGTTGTATTAGGGGTACATCAAGCATTTTCATGTTGAAAATCAACTATTCTAAAGGGTCTTTGTATGTTATAGTTATGTATGAATAACATAGTTAACAATGTTCAGGGTTCATTAACCTTACTAATACTGTTCTTAGGAAAGCTTTTTAGAACTGGAAATCAACTTTAATCAACTGTTTCTATTGCTTTTACAACACTTGAATTTGGGAGTGTGCAATATGTCAAGGCTTGCAAGACAGTTGTAATAGGGGTAAATCAAGCATTTTCATGTTGAAAATCAACTATTCTAAAGGGTCTTTGTATGTTATAGTTATGTATGAATAACATAGTTAACAATGTTCAGGGTTCATTAACCTCACTAATACTGTTCTTAGGAAAGCTTTTTAGAACTGAAAATCAACTTTAATCAACTGTTTCTATTGCTTTTACAACACTTGAATTTGGGAGTTTGCAATATATCAAGGCTTGCAAGACAGTTGTAAAAGGGGTAAATCAAGCATTTTCATGTTGAAAATCAACTATTCTAAAGGGTCTTTGTCAGTTATAGTTATGTATGAATAACATAGTTAACAATGTTCAGGGTTCATTAACCTTACTAATACTGTTCTTAGGAAAGCTTTTTAGAACTGAAAATCAACTTTAATCAACTGTTTCTATTGCTTTTACAACACTTGAATTTGGGAGTTTGCAATATATCAAGGCTTGCAAGACAGTTGCAATAGGGGTAAATCAAGCATTTTCATGTTGAAAATCAACTATTCTAAAGGGTCTTTGTATGTTATAGTTATGTATGAATAACATAGTTAACAATGTTCAGGGTTCATTAACCTTACTAATACTGTTCTTAGGAAAGCTTTTTAGAACTGAAAATCAACTTTAATCAACTGTTTCTATTGCTTTTACAACACTTGAATTTGGAAGTGTGCAATATATCAAGGCTTGCAAGACAGTTGTAAAAGGGGTAAATCAAGCATTTTCATGTTGAAAATCAACTATTCTAAAGGGTCTTTGTATGTTATAGTTATGTATGAATAACATAGTTAACAATGTTCAGGGTTCATTAACCTTACTAATACTGTTCTTAGGACAGCTTTTTAGAACTGAAAATCAACTTTAATCAACTGTTTCTATTGCTTTTACAACACTTGAATTTGGGAGTGTGCAATATATCAAGGCTTGCAAGACAGTTGTAAAAGGGGTAAATCAAGCATTTTCATGTTGAAAATCAACTATTCTAAAGGGTCTTTGTATGTTATAGTTATGTATGAATAACATAGTTAACAATGTTCAGGGTTCATTAACCTTACTAATACTGTCCTTAGGAAAGCTTTTTAGAACTGAAAATCAACTTTAATCAACTGTTTCTATTGCTTTTACAACACTTGAATTTGGAAGTGTGCAATATGTCAAGGCTTGCAAGACAGTTGTAATAGGGGTAAATGAAGCATTTTCATGTTGAAAATCAACTATTCTAAAGGGTCTGTATGTTATAGTTATGTATGAATAACATAGTTAACAATGTTCAGGGTTCATTAACCTTACTAATACTGTTCTTAGGAAAGCTTTTTAGAACTGAAAATCAACTTTAATCAACTGTTTCTATTGCTTTTACAACACTTGAATTTCGGAGTGTGCAATATATCAAGGCTGGCAAGACAGTTGTAATAGGGGTAAATCAAGCATTTTCATGTTGAAAATCAACTATTCTAAAGGGTCTTTGTATGTTATAGTTATGTATGAATAACATAGTTAACAATGTTCAGGGTTCATTACCCTCACTAATACTGTTCTTAGGAAAGCTATTTAGAACTGAAAATCAACTTTAATCAACTGTTTCTATTGCTTTTACAACACTTGAATTTGGGAGTTTGCAATATATCAAGGCTTGTAAGACAGTTGTAAAAGGGGTACATCAAGCATTTTCATGTTGAAAATCAACTATTCTAAAGGGTCTTTGTATGTTATAGTTATGTATGAATAACATAGTTAACAATGTTCAGGGTTCATTAACCTTACTAATACTGTTCTTAGGAAAGCTTTTTAGAACTGAAAATCAACTTTAATCAACTGTTTCTATTGCTTTTACAACACTTGAATTTGGGAGTTTGCAATATATCAAGGCTTGCAAGACAGTTGTAAAAGGGGTAAATCAAGCATTTTCATGTTGAAAATCAACTATTCTAAACGGTCTTTGTATGTTATAGTTATGTATGAATAACATAGTTAACAATGTTCACGGTTCATCAACCTTACTAATACTGTTCTTAGGAAAGCTTTTTAGAACTGAAAATCAACTTTAATCAACTGTTTCTATTGCTTTTACAACACTTGAGTTTGGGAGTGTGCAACATATCAAGGCTCGCAAGACAGTTGTAATAGGGGTAAATCAAGCATTTTCATGTTGAAAATCAACTATTCTAAAGGGTCTTTGTATGTTATAGTTATGTATGAATAACATAGTTAACAATGTTCAGGGTTCATTAACCTTACTAATACTGTTCTTAGGAAAGCTTTTTAGAACTGAAAATCAACTTTAATCAACTGTTTCTATTGCTTTTACAACACTTGAATTTGGGAGTTTGCAATATATCAAGGATTGCAAGACAGTTGTATTAGGGGTACATCAAGCATTTTCATGTTGAAAATCAACTATTCTAAAGGGTCTTTGTATGTTATAGTTATGTATGAATAACATAGTTAACAATGTTCAGGGTTCATTAACCATACTAATACTGTTCTTAGGAAAGCTTTTTAGAACTGAAAATCAACTTTAATCAACTGTTTCTATTGCTTTTACAACACTTGAATTCAGGAGTTTGCAATATATCAAGGCTTGCAAGACAGTTGTAAAAGGGGTAAATCAAGCATTTTCATGTTGAAAATCAACTATCCTAAAAGGTCTTTGTATGTTATAGTTATGTATGAATAACATAGTTAACAATGTTCAGGGTTCATTAACCTTAATAATACTGTTCTTAGGACAGCTTTTTAGAACTGAAAATCAACTTTAATCAACTGTTTCTATTGCTTTTACAACACTTGAATCTGGGAGTTTGCAATATATCAAGGCTTGCAAGATAGTTGTAAAAGGGGTAAATGAAGCATTTTCATGTTGAAAATCAACTATTTTAAAGGGTCTTTTTATGTTATAGTTATGTATGAATAACATAGTTAACAATGTTCAGGGTTCATTAACCTTACTAATACTGTTCTTAGGAAAGCTTTTTAGAACTGAAAATCAACTTTAATCCACTGTTTCTATCGCTTTTACAACATTCGAATTTGGGAGTTTGCAATATATCAAGGCTTGCAAGACAGTTGTAAAAGGGGTAAATCAAGCATTTTCATGTTGAAAATCAACTATTCTAAAGGGTCTTTGTATGTTATAGTTATGTATGAATAACATAGTTAACAATGTTCAGGGTTCATTAACCTTACTGATACTGTTCTTAGGAAAGCTTTTTAGAACTGAAAATCAACTTTAATCAACTGTTTCTATTGCTTTTACAACACTTGAATTTGGGAGTTTGCAATATATCAAGGCTTGCAAGACAGTTGTAAAAGGGGTAAATGAAGCATTTTCATGTTGAAAATCAACTATTCTAAACGGTCTTTGTAATTCATAATTATGTATGAATAACATAGTTAACAATGTTCAGGGTTCATTAACCATACTAATACTGTTCTTAGGAAAGCTTTTTAGAACTGAAAATCAACTTTAATCAACTGTTTCTATTGCTTTTACAACACTTGAATTCAGGAGTGTGCAATATATCAAGGCTTGCAAGACAGTTGTAAAAGGGGTAAATTAAGCATTTTCATGTTGAAAATCAACTATTCTAAAGGGTCTTTGTATGTTATAGTTATGTATGAATAACATAGTTAACAATGTTCAGGGTTCATTGACCTTACTAATACTGTTCTTAGGAAAGCTTTCTAGAACTGAAAATCAACTTTAATCAACTGTTTCTATTGCTTTTACAACACTTGAATTTGGGAGTTTGCAATATATCAAGGCTTGCAAGACAGTTGTAATAGGGGTAAATCAAGCATTTTCATGTTGAAAATCAACTATTCTAAAGGGTCTTTGTATGTTATAGTTATGTATGAATAACATAGTTAACAATGTTCAGGGTTCATTAACCTTACTAATACTGTTCTTAGGAAAGCTTTTTAGAACTGAAAATCAACTTTAATCAACTGTTTCTATTGCTTTTACAACACTTGAATTTGGGAGTTTGCAATATATCAAGGCTTGCAAGACAGTTGCAATAGGGGTAAATCAAGCATTTTCATGTTGAAAATCAACTATTCTAAAGGGTCTTTGTATGTTATAGTTATGTATGAATAACATAGTTAACAATGTTCAGGGTTCATTAACCTTACTAATACTGTTCTTAGGAAAGCTTTTTAGAACTGAAAATCAACTTTAATCAACTGTTTCTATTGCTTTTACAACACTTGAATTTGGGAGTTTGCAATATATCAAGGCTTGCAAGACAGTTGTAAAAGGGGTAAATCAAGCATTTTCATGTTGAAAATCAACTATTCTAAAGGGTCTTTGTATGTTATAGTTATGTATGAATAACATAGTTAACAATGTTCAGGGTTCATTAACCTTACTAATACTGTTCTTAGGACAGCTTTTTAGAACTGAAAATCAACTTTAATCAACTGTTTCTATTGCTTTTACAACACTTGAATTTGGGAGTGTGCAATATATCAAGGCTTGCAAGACAGTTGTAAAAGGGGTAAATCAAGCATTTTCATTTTGAAAATCAACTATTCTAAAGGGTCTTTGTATGTTATAGTTATGTATGAATAACATAGTTAACAATGTTCAGGGTTCATTAACCTTACTAATACTGTCCTTAGGAAAGCTTTTTAGAACTGAAAATCAACTTTAATCAACTGTTTCTATTGCTTTTACAACACTTGAATTTGGAAGTGTGCAATATGTCAAGGCTTGCAAGACAGTTGTAATAGGGGTAAATGAAGCATTTTCATGTTGAAAATCAACTATTCTAAAGGGTCTGTATGTTATAGTTATGTATGAATAACATAGTTAACAATGTTCAGGGTTCATTAACCTTACTAATACTGTTCTTAGGAAAGCTTTTTAGAACTGAAAATCAACTTTAATCAACTGTTTCTATTGCTTTTACAACACTTGAATTTCGGAGTGTGCAATATATCAAGGCTTGCAAGACAGTTGTAAAAGGGGTAAATCAAGCATTTTCATGTTGAAAATCAACTATTCTAAAGGGTCTTTGTATGTTATAGTTATGTATGAATAACATAGTTAACAATGTTCAGGGTTCATTACCCTCACTAATACTGTTCTTAGGAAAGCTATTTAGAACTGAAAATCAACTTTAATCAACTGTTTCTATTGCTTTTACAACACTTGAATTTGGGAGTTTGCAATATATCAAGGCTTGTAAGACAGTTGTAAAAGGGGTACATCAAGCATTTTCATGTTGAAAATCAACTATTCTAAAGGGTCTTTGTATGTTATAGTTATGTATGAATAACATAGTTAACAATGTTCAGGGTTCATTAACCTTACTAATACTGTTCTTAGGAAAGCTTTTTAGAACTGAAAATCAACTTTAATCAACTGTTTCTATTGCTTTTACAACACTTGAATTTGGGAGTTTGCAATATATCAAGGCTTGCAAGACAGTTGTAAAAGGGGTAAATCAAGCATTTTCATGTTGAAAATCAACTATTCTAAACGGTCTTTGTATGTTATAGTTATGTATGAATAACATAGTTAACAATGTTCACGGTTCATCAACCTTACTAATACTGTTCTTAGGAAAGCTTTTTAGAACTGAAAATCAACTTTAATCAACTGTTTCTATTGCTTTTACAACACTTGAGTTTGGGAGTGTGCAACATATCAAGGCTCGCAAGACAGTTGTAATAGGGGTAAATCAAGCATTTTCATGTTGAAAATCAACTATTCTAAAGGGTCTTTGTATGTTATAGTTATGTATGAATAACATAGTTAACAATGTTCAGGGTTCATTAACCTTACTAATACTGTTCTTAGGAAAGTTTTTTAGAACTGAAAATCAACTTTAATCCACTGTTTCTATCGCTTTTACAACATTCGAATTTGGGAGTGTGCAATATATCAAGGCTTGCAAGACAGTTGTAATAGGGGTAAATCAAGCATTTTCATGTTGAAAATCAACTATTCTAAAGGGTCTTTGTATGTTATAGTTATGTATGAATAACATAGTTAACAATGTTCAGGGTTCATTAACCTTACTAATACTGTTCTTAGGAAAGCTTTTTAGAACTGAAAATCAACTTTAATCAACTGTTTCTATTGCTTTTACAACACTTGAATTTGGGAGTGTGCAATATATCAAGGCTTGCAAAACAGTTGTAAAAGGGGTAAATCAAGCATTTTCATGTCTAAAATCAACTATTCTAAACGGTCTTTGTAATTCATAATTATGTATGAATAACATAGTTAACAATGTTCAGGGTTCATTAACCATACTAATACTGTTCTTAGGAAAGCTTTTTAGAACTGAAAATCAACTTTAATCAACTGTTTCTATTGCTTTTACAACACTTGAATTCAGGAGTGTGCAATATATCAAGGCTTGCAAGACAGTTGTAAAAGGGGTAAATTAAGCATTTTCATGTTGAAAATCAACTATTCTAAAGGGTCTTTGTATGTTATAGTTATGTATGAATAACATAGTTAACAATGTTCAGGGTTCATTGACCTTACTAATACTGTTCTTAGGAAAGCTTTTAGAACTGATAATCAACTTTAATCGACTGTTTCTATTGCTTTTACAACACTTGAATTTGGGAGTTTGCAATATATCAAGGCTTGCAAGACAGTTGTAAAAGGGGTAAATCAAGCATTTTCATGTTGAAAATCAACTATTCTAAAGGGTCTTTGTATGTTATAGTTATGTATGAATAACATAGTTAACAATGTTCAGGGTTCATTAACCATACTAATACTGTTCTTAGGAAAGCTTTTTAGAACTATAAAATCAACTTTAATCAACTGTTTCTATTGCTTTTACAACATTTGAATTTGGGAGTTTGCAATATATCAAGGCTTGCAAGACAGTTGTAATAGGGGTAAATCAAGCATTTTCATGTTAAAAATCAACTATTCTAAAGGCTCTTTGTAAGTTATAGTTATGTATGAATAACATAGTTAACAATGTTCAGGGTTCATTGACCTTACTAATACTGTTCTTAGGAAAGCTTTTTAGAACTGAAAATCAACTTTAATCAACTGTTTCTATTGCTTTTACAACAATTGAATTTGGGAGTTTGCAATATATCAAGGCTTGCAAGACAGTTGTAAAAGGGGTAAATCAAGCATTTTCATGTTGAAAATCAACTATTCTAAAGGGTCTTTGTATGTTATAGTTATGTATGAATAACATAGTTAACAATGTTCAGGGTTCATTAACCTTACTAATACTGTTCTTAGGAAAGCTTTTTAGAACTGAAAATCAACTTTAATCAACTGTTTCTATTGCTTTTACAACACTTGAATTTGGGAGTTTGCAATATATCAAGGCTTGCAAGACAGTTGTAATAGGGGTAAATCAAGCATTTTCATGTTGAAAATCAATTATTCTAAAGGGTCTTTGTATGTTATAGTTATGTATGAATAACATAGTTAACAATGTTCAGGGTTCATTAACCTTACTAATACTGTTCTTAGGACAGCTTTTTAGAACTGAAAATCAACTTTAATCAACTGTTTCTATTGCTTTTACAACACTTGAATTTGGGAGTGTGCAATATATCAAGGCTTGCAAGACAGTTGTAAAAGGGGTAAATCAAGCATTTTCATTTTGAAAATCAACTATTCTAAAGGGTCTTTGTATGTTATAGTTATGTATGAATAACATAGTTAACAATGTTCAGGGTTCATTAACCTTACTAATACTGTCCTTAGGAAAGCTTTTTAGAACTGAAAATCAACTTTAATCAACTGTTTCTATTGCTTTTACAACACTTGAATTTGGAAGTGTGCAATATGTCAAGGCTTGCAAGACAGTTGTAATAGGGGTAAATGAAGCATTTTCATGTTGAAAATCAACTATTCTAAAGGGTCTGTATGTTATAGTTATGTATGAATAACATAGTTAACAATGTTCAGGGTTCATTAACCTTACTAATACTGTTCTTAGGAAAGCTTTTTAGAACTGAAAATCAACTTTAATCAACTGTTTCTATTGCTTTTACAACACTTGAATTTCGGAGTGTGCAATATATCAAGGCTTGCAAGACAGTTGTAAAAGGGGTAAATCAAGCATTTTCATGTTGAAAATCAACTATTCTAAAGGGTCTTTGTATGTTATAGTTATGTATGAATAACATAGTTAACAATGTTCAGGGTTCATTACCCTCACTAATACTGTTCTTAGGAAAGCTATTTAGAACTGAAAATCAACTTTAATCAACTGTTTCTATTGCTTTTACAACACTTGAATTTGGGAGTTTGCAATATATCAAGGCTTGTAAGACAGTTGTAAAAGGGGTACATCAAGCATTTTCATGTTGAAAATCAACTATTCTAAAGGGTCTTTGTATGTTATAGTTATGTATGAATAACATAGTTAACAATGTTCAGGGTTCATTAACCTTACTAATACTGTTCTTAGGAAAGCTTTTTAGAACTGAAAATCAACTTTAATCAACTGTTTCTATTGCTTTTACAACACTTGAGTTTGGGAGTGTGCAACATATCAAGGCTCGCAAGACAGTTGTAATAGGGGTAAATCAAGCATTTTCATGTTGAAAATCAACTATTCTAAAGGGTCTTTGTATGTTATAGTTATGTATGAATAACATAGTTAACAATGTTCAGGGTTCATTAACCTTACTAATACTGTTCTTAGGAAAGTTTTTTAGAACTGAAAATCAACTTTAATCCACTGTTTCTATCGCTTTTACAACATTCGAATTTGGGAGTGTGCAATATATCAAGGCTTGCAAGACAGTTGTAATAGGGGTAAATCAAGCATTTTCATGTTGAAAATCAACTATTCTAAAGGGTCTTTGTATGTTATAGTTATGTATGAATAACATAGTTAACAATGTTCAGGGTTCATTAACCTTACTAATACTGTTCTTAGGAAAGCTTTTTAGAACTGAAAATCAACTTTAATCAACTGTTTCTATTGCTTTTACAACACTTGAATTTGGGAGTGTGCAATATATCAAGGCTTGCAAAACAGTTGTAAAAGGGGTAAATCAAGCATTTTCATGTCTAAAATCAACTATTCTAAACGGTCTTTGTAATTCATAATTATGTATGAATAACATAGTTAACAATGTTCAGGGTTCATTAACCATACTAATACTGTTCTTAGGAAAGCTTTTTAGAACTGAAAATCAACTTTAATCAACTGTTTCTATTGCTTTTACAACACTTGAATTCAGGAGTGTGCAATATATCAAGGCTTGCAAGACAGTTGTAAAAGGGGTAAATTAAGCATTTTCATGTTGAAAATCAACTATTCTAAAGGGTCTTTGTATGTTATAGTTATGTATGAATAACATAGTTAACAATGTTCAGGGTTCATTGACCTTACTAATACTGTTCTTAGGAAAGCTTTTAGAACTGATAATCAACTTTAATCGACTGTTTCTATTGCTTTTACAACACTTGAATTTGGGAGTTTGCAATATATCAAGGCTTGCAAGACAGTTGTAAAAGGGGTAAATCAAGCATTTTCATGTTGAAAATCAACTATTCTAAAGGGTCTTTGTATGTTATAGTTATGTATGAATAACATAGTTAACAATGTTCAGGGTTCATTAACCATACTAATACTGTTCTTAGGAAAGCTTTTTAGAACTATAAAATCAACTTTAATCAACTGTTTCTATTGCTTTTACAACATTTGAATTTGGGAGTTTGCAATATATCAAGGCTTGCAAGACAGTTGTAATAGGGGTAAATCAAGCATTTTCATGTTAAAAATCAACTATTCTAAAGGCTCTTTGTAAGTTATAGTTATGTATGAATAACATAGTTAACAATGTTCAGGGTTCATTGACCTTACTAATACTGTTCTTAGGAAAGCTTTTTAGAACTGAAAATCAACTTTAATCAACTGTTTCTATTGCTTTTACAACAATTGAATTTGGGAGTTTGCAATATATCAAGGCTTGCAAGACAGTTGTAAAAGGGGTAAATCAAGCATTTTCATGTTGAAAATCAACTATTCTAAAGGGTCTTTGTATGTTATAGTTATGTATGAATAACATAGTTAACAATGTTCAGGGTTCATTAACCTTACTAATACTGTTCTTAGGAAAGCTTTTTAGAACTGAAAATCAACTTTAATCAACTGTTTCTATTGCTTTTACAACACTTGAATTTGGGAGTTTGCAATATATCAAGGCTTGCAAGACAGTTGTAATAGGGGTAAATCAAGCATTTTCATGTTGAAAATCAATTATTCTAAACGGTCTTTGTAATTTATAATTATGTATGAATAACATAGTTAACAATGTTCAGGGTTCATTAACCATACTAATACTGTTCTTAGGAAAGCTTTTTAGAACTGAAAATCAACTTTAATCAACTGTTTCTATTGCTTTTACAACACTTGAATTTAGGAGTTTGCAATATATCAAGGCTTGCAAGACAGTTGTAAAAGGGGTAAATCAAGCATTTTCATGTTGAAAATCAACTATTCTAAAGGGTCTTTGTATGTTATAGTTATGTATGAATAACATAGTTAACAATGTTCAGGGTTCATTGACCTTACTAATACTGTTCTTAGGAAAGCTTTCTAGAACTGATAATCAACTTTAATCGACTGTTTCTATTGCTTTTACAACACTTGAATTTGGGAGTTTGCAATATATCAAGGCTTGCAAGACAGTTGTAAAAGGGGTAAATCAAGCATTTTCATGTTGAAAATCAACTATTCTAAAGGGTCTTTGTATGTTATAGTTATGTATGAATAACATAGTTAACAATGTTCAGGGTTCATTGACCTTACTAATACTGTTCTTAGGAAAGCTTTTTAGAACTGAAAATCAACTTTAATCCACTGTTTCTATCGCTTTTACAACATTCGAATTTGGGAGTGTGCAATATATCAAGGCTTGCAAGACAGTTGTAATAGGGGTAAATCAAGCATTTTCATGTTGAAAATCAACTATTCTAAAGGGTCTTTGTATGTTATAGTTATGTATGAATAACATAGTTAAAAATGTTCAGGGTTCATTAACCTTACTAATACTGTTCTCAGGAAAGCTTTTTAGAACTGAAAATCAACTTTAATCAACTGTTTCTATTGCTTTTACAACACTTGAATTTAGGAGTTTGCAATATATCAAGGCTTGCAAGACAGTTGTAAAAGGGGTAAATCAAGCATTTTCATGTTGAAAATCAACTATTCTAAAGGGTCTTTGTATGTTATAGTTATGTATGAATAACATAGTTAACAATGTTCAGGGTTCATTGACCTTACTAATACTGTTCTTAGGAAAGCTTTCTAGAACTGATAATCAACTTTAATCAACTGTTTCTATTGCTTTTACAACACTTGAATTTGGGAGTTTGCAATATATCAAGGCTTGCAAGATAGTTGTAAAAGGGGTAAATCAAGCATTTTCATGTTGAAAATCAACTATTCTAAAGCGTCTTTGTAAGTTATAGTTATGTATGAATAACATAGTTAACAATGTTCAGGGTTCATTAACCTTACTAATACTGTTCTTAGGAAAGCTTTTTAGAACTGAAAATCAACTTTAATCAACTGTTTCTATTGCTTTACAACACTTGAATTTGGGAGCTTGCAATATACAATGGTTTGCAAAACAGTTATAAAAGTGATGTATAAATCATTTTCATGGTCAAAGTGAACCATTCTAAAGGGTGTTTGTAAGTTATAGTTATGTATGAATAACATAGTTATGTCTTACTAAAGCTGTTGTAAGGAAGGCTTTTTCAAATTGAAAATCAACTTTAATCAACTGTTTCTATTGCCTTTACAACACTTGAATTTGAGAGTTTGCAATATATCAAGGCTTGCAAGACAGTTGTAAAAGGGGTAAATCAAGCATTTTCATGTTGAAAATCAACTATTCTAAAGGGTCTTTGTAAGTTATAGTTACGTATTAATAACATAGTTTATAATTTTTAGGTTTTAATAACTAAACTTGAAAATCCACTCCAATCAAGTATTACTATCACTTTCACATCAGTTTATTTTTTTGGCGTTTACCTTGTATCAAGGTTGGCTAGACAGTTTTAAAAGGGATAAATCAAGCATTTTCATGTTGGAAATTAACAATTTTTAAGGGTCTTTGTAAGCTATAATTATGTATAAATAACATACTTAACCGAAAATGTTTTAATGAAAGCTTTTTCACACTGAGAAACAACTTTAATGAACTATTTTAATTACTTATACATCAGTTCAATACGGCTTTTTACTCTATATCAAGGTGACCTTATAAAAGGTATAATCAAGCATTTTCATGATGTAAATCAACTTTTCTAAGTTATTGTTATTGATAAATTACTTGGTTAACAATGTTTACAGTTCAACAACCTAGCTAAAATTCAAGAAAGTGTCAACAAATGACAAAAGAGGCTTAAATCGAATATTTTCATGTTTAATATCATTTGTTGTGAAGAGTTTAGGACTGTTGTGAAGTCCTAGATACGTATAAATAACATAGTTAACAATATTTAGGTTTCAACAACATATCTAGAACTTTTCTAAATGACATTTGCTCAAACTGAAAATAAACTTTAATCAACTCTTTCAATTGCTTTTACATCAGTTTATTGGGGATTTAACAATTTATCGAGCTATGCAAAACAGTTATAAGAAGCCTTAATGAAGTATTTCATTGTTGAAAATCAAACATTAAGTTTTAGTTACATATAAATAACATAGTTAACAATGTTTAAGGTTCAACAACGTAACTAGAACTGTTGTGAGTGGGGCTTTTTTCAAACTGAAAATCAACTTTAATCAACTATTGCTTTGATATCAGTCGAAAAGGTGATTTTACTATGTATCAAGGTATGCAAAACAGTTACAAAAGGGATAAATCAAGCATTTTCATGTTATCAACTATTCTGAAGTTATAGTTATCTATAAATAACATAGTTAACAATGTTTTGGGTTCAACAACCTTACTAAAACTATTGTAAGTGAAGCTTTTTCAAATTGACAATTAACTTTAATCAACTATTTCTATTGCTTTTACATCAGTTGAAATTGAGGATTATACAATTTATCGAGTCGTAAAACAGTTATAGAAGGGATAAATCAAGCATTTTCATGTTGAAAATCAACTCTTCTAAAGGGGTCTAAATAGTTATGTAAAAATATGCTAATTAACAATATTTAGGGTTTTAGAAGCCCACCACCTACATCCCATCCGCTGATGTCATCGATCACGTTGACTCTACCGTCAAAACTAATCGTCAAAATCCTCATTGATTCAGGTGAAAATGTCACCTATAGGATAGGGTGTTAGGGTAGGAGGGAAGTGCTTTGGTGTTAGATTGTGCGGGTAGGTTAGGGTTAATATAGATGGAGGGTTGATGAGATTAAGGAACTTCATATGTATTAACCTTACAGGTCAGTGAAAATATGTTGGCTCTGATTTGTACAAATGGGATGCCCTACCAAGGTGATAGTTGTTATGGGTCTGAGTGACTTTGAAGTTCCCAATTTAGATGTATCTGAGAGGGGTAGATGTGGATGTGAGGTTATTGTTAGTGGGAGGATTATGATTTAAAGATCTGTGAGATTAGGGTTGTTAAGTTTGGTGTTGTCTATTAGGGGAGAGAGTTTGGAGTTTGTTGATCCACATATCCTCAAATCTTTCTAGAATTTTAGTTATGTCAGCGGGAGTATTATTTTGTGATCTAATTCTGTGTCTGTAGTTGAAAAGTTTAATGTTAAATTGCCACTCAGACTTGCCTATGCATCTATTACATTCTAGAAGGTATATAATGTTTTTGCTATGACAGTTAGTGCTATGGTACATGTAGAAACTCTCTTAGGTGGTAGAGCTAGTGAAGGTGTTGGTGTACTCAAGGTAGTTGCAACATAGACTATTTCTTTTATCACATGGTTTACAGAATTTGGTGGTTCTAGGGATATTGTTGTGTGAGACTTTATTGTTTATTATACTGTTGCTGCTAATCATGTATTTGATGTTTGGGGTCTGCAGAAGTGGTGATACATGGATTTATGAATATTCCTCTTAGATCTGTTTTAAGGGTAAGGATGTTTCATCTCCTATTGATAATGTGTGCTAAGGGTGAGAGTGTGGAGCTGAAGGTGGATATAAGTGGTATGCAGTCAGGTTTATCATTGTTGGAGAGCGTAAAGTTTTCATCTCTGGGTATTATAGTTGACTTTTTATTTGTTTTTTCGTATCATCTAATGTGTATCCCCGCTGAGTGAAATGTTGTTATAGGTTATGGTTGTCTTTGTTGAGTTCACTATCTATAGAGCAAATTCTTCTAATTCTAAGATCTTGTAAAAATGGTAGGCTTCTTTCTAGGTGTTGGGGGTGGGCTGACTTAGAGTGGAGGTAATTGTGAGTGTCTGTGGGTAGAGGATTGTTTGGTGGTTTTTATTACTATCTATGTATATGTGGGTGTCTAGGAAGGCTATGGAGTGATGTCACAAATGAAACTTAATTGAATCGTGTGCAGAGTTTATATGAGTAGAAAATTCTCTAATTTGGCTTCATCTTTTGTGTATATAATAAAAATGTCATCTATGTATCTACCATCGAGGATGCAATCATTGTACATCTCTGGGTAAATGTGGGTTTCTTCGTATTTACCAATGAAAATGTTAGCATAAGACGGGGCTGCTACTGAGCCCATGGCACAGCCTTTCACTTGGAGGAAGTTTCTATCATTAAAGGTTAAAGCCATTAAGTGTTAAAATGTGTGACATAAGGGTGGTAATTGTTTCAGAGCTAGGTTCTTTTGTAGTTATATTGCTTAGGGCTTCTTTATGAGCTAGAATGCCTTTGTCGTATTTAATGTTAGAATATAGAGATTTGACGTCTATAGTGACTAGGAGTGATTTGTCTGGGATTGTAGAGTGTTTGATTTTGTTTAAAAGGTCGGTAGTGCTTTGTATGTAGGATTTAATTTGAGTTGCTAAGGGTTGGATGTAGTGATCTACCTATTTAGATAGTTTGGTAGTGTGGCAGTTAGTGGAGGAGATGACTGGTCTACCTGGGTTATTTGGTTTGTGGATTTTGGGAAGTAGGTAGAACCTAGCAGGTTTTGTGGAAGTGGGTTTAAGTATATTCTGTGTTCTTTTATCTATCATGTTGTTTTTTTTTATAACTCCGTTAGGCTTAGGGTTATTATGTCTATATATTCGTTGAACAGGATCATTAGGGAGTTCTTCGTGAAATTCAATGTTGCTTAGTTGTTTGTTTGTTTCTAAGGGGTATTCATCTAGACTATATATATATATATACATATATATGTGTGTGTGTGTGTGTGTGTGTATGTATATGTGTGTGTGTGTGTGTGTGTGTAGACCATAAAATTTTTAGTATGCTAAGAACTGCGAAATTTATTCGCATATCTTACCAATCAATATATAGCAATGCTAGCAACTTCAGCCAACTCATTCTCTCAACTATTGTTTAGTAGTAAATGTATTTGTAGTTACTTCTTGTTCTATACAAGCCTTCATTCTACTTCTACTTTCCAGCACTCTGGTATGTTTTTGTCCGCTTGTTCCCTTCTCTATGTCATATAAACAATTCTTTCATTCTACTTCAGCCATTCATAAATGACTGTTATTACAGTGTACAGGCACTAACACTTAGGGATAGTACATTGCTCAACAGATAAACACAGCCCTATTAATTGTGGTGGCATTAGGTATAATTACCAATTACATTATATCATGGAGTCCGATAAATACAGAATAATCAACATATCTGCAACAATCCCTTGACCCAAATAAACTAAATTTGACTATCAAAATTGCATTTAAAAGGTTTAATTCAATATCATTTCTGTCATTTGAGTTGAACTAATCCATTGAATACTCTATCTCTGCGTTTAAATGGGGCTGAGATTGTATATTCACTTAGTTCTCAAAATAAGTCACAACCAACAGAATCTTAGAATTCTATGACCTCGGTCCAAAAGCTTTCTATGTCTGTATCTGTCTTATTATCCTAATTAACTTGATTTATTTTCGTTAATTGGTATTCTGCCTTTGCAATCGAATTTCCAAAGGCACCTTAGCACTTCATTATTTCACAAAATGAAGAAATGTCTTTAGTTAGTTTTACCACATTGCCAACAGAAAATAGTGAAAGTTATCTCGAGATGTTGTAAAAATATTTGGGAGTCTCTGATTCAACTGATTGAACAAAGATAAGAGAAAAGTCTGACATAAGTTCTTCAACATATTTCCTTCATTTAAGGTAATTTTTTTCTTCATTTCATTAATTTCTATGTTTTCTTATGTATAACTTTGAGTTTAGTCATTTATGGTGCAAGTTATTATGTCAAGTGAAGAATTTGGAAACCATCAGTGATTTTCAGCAGTAAAAGACTTCAAGTTAGTAATTCATCACAAGTCTTCAGATTATTTACCAAGAAACATTTCTTTTTTTCATGCAACCTTTTCTCATTGAAAAGAGTGAATAAATCATTTCAATCAGAAAATATTGAAAAGGTCAAGTTGATGGATGGTCTTATTCCACTTATTAAAACTATTGGAAATAAGATAATTCCCACATGCAAGGTGCCATAATAAATTTAAAGTAATTTTTTGATTGAATTTTTGTGTTATTTTATATATTTCAATATAGTATGCAGCGAATGAACGTTGAAAAATATGTAGTTAATTTTTAGATATTTTAAGATAATTTTCTGGAACATCTAAATATTTTTCGATATTTATTGCCTCGAATTCCTAAAGTAAATAAAATATTCAGAAGATTCACCAAGTCAATGAATTTCCAATTGGTCAATTCTCTGAAGTTCAAGGCATTTGGTAAATTTTGATATTTTTGATGATTGGTAAAGTTCAGGGCCTAACCTCTAGCTGATATCTAAACATGTCAAAAGTTTGCTCCCACCTCTGAGCTAAAAATATCTAAACTGACATGAAATATCTTAAAACCATTTCATATTGCAACAAAAATATCTCAATTTAGATATAAAATATCTATATACTTCTTTGTCGCTCTCCCCCTCAGTCTAGAAGTTCTTTTCTTTTCTCGAAAAAACCCCCAAAAAAACAAACTTCAATCGCACCTCCCCTGTCCTCCATAAGAAAAGGGGATGGGGTAACTAGAAAGCAATCTGCAACCGGGGCCGAGTTCGTTGAGATATGCGAACATTTTTTAATGAAACCATACGTAAGGAGATAACTCTTTCAAGATGAATTGATTACAAAAATTATAATAATCAATTAAAATAAGACAATAAAAATCAATAAAAGAAAATTACACATCGAACGAATGACCAAAAAATGAATCGCTCATTATTATTTTAAAATAGTACATTCCGACGATCACAATACAAAATAATTGAAAAAAGAGCACTTTACATGTTTTACAAGAAAACAAAACCAAATTGGTTTGGGATATTGGGTATCAGTTGAGATATTTATTAAATTTTTTACTCAGGCTCGGCTTACATGAATCATCTTCATCCTTCTTTAATAACCGTATTTGGGCATAAATTCAAAACCCTATGTATCTCACAGATGAAAATATTTCCGATGAAATGAAGGTCATAATCATTTAAAAAAAGAAAAAAATTGAAAAAATGCATTTTGAAATCTATAATGTTTTCTCGTTATTTGTTGAATGTGTAATTTCCTATAGGAGAGTAAAAAGCATTGTCATTTCATTCACGAGAGTAAGATGTCGATACGCGTTTGGACACAGTGGCGTAAATGCGTAGCTGTGCGTACGAGAGCTGCCTCGACATCGGCGAAATGAATTGGGTAAAGTTAGTACGGAGAATGGTCACGGAGGAAGAATGGTCAAGATCAGATCGACCGGGAGGTCGACGAATTGATAACGATCTTTTGAAGAAGAAAAGAGAGAGAAAGAGTAGCTGGCAACAAGTGCCGGGGCAAAAACGTAACCAGCTTGGAGTGCTGACACCAATGAGCATTGGACCATGTGCGTCCAAGGCTTTTATAGGGGTAAAGTAACGTTTTCTATATCTTGCTAAAAGAAAGGTTTCGTATTTAATTCCTATCTTAAAGTATAGGGGGTGCTACGGTATTTTCGATTTTCATTGACATTCACTAAACTTTTTATTTTACTTAAAAACACAAATATAAATTTTGAGCAATTTTACATTAAACAAAATCTCTGCTAGTTTTAATTGAAGCTATAGATCAACTGCACTCCAGATTATGTCATGCAATACATATCGGTTTACAACCCACATTTGGATTGTTCTTTTTCTTGTTATGATCGGAAAATAAAATCAATTCCAAACTTCGCACTGGAGTTCGACAAAATTTTCTGATTTTGCTGAAATTGAGCAGTAACAGAGAAAATGTTTCTGGAAATGAACCTCCAAGAGACACAAGGAGTTCGGCTTGGAATATCTCGACATGAACATTTCTATCAGTTTGCAATATATGCCCTTAATTGTTTGGTAACTCCAGCTAGTAATGTCATTGTGACTGCAGTGAAAACAGTAATAGAGCAATAATTATATGGGTGACTCCACGATTTGGTTGACCTCGACGCTCAGGGAGACACCCCACAACCAAATTGTGGGGTTGCCTGTATAATTAATGTTATGTCCTACTGGGGTCTACGATTTGCCGTACGGGTTAGATGCAACACAATTTAATATCAAAAGTGTATTCAAATAAATCATTGAACAAAGAAGTAATTGATAAGTGTATATTATTTATTCAAAATAGCTACAACAAAGGATAGTTTGTCTATGTGGAACATTATGTTTCACTAATATTTATGGAAGTCAGTATGGATGTAGGAAGGTAAAGTAGTCTTAGGTTGTGCTTTTGGTTTCAGGTACTTGTGTCCTCTTGTTGCAAACGTTTGTATGTGTTGGATCATCAGAAAGGATAAAGCAAGGTAGAATTAGAGTCTATTGGTGTGTGTATGTATGTGTGCGTTTGTAAGTAATTATGTGCTCTGTAAACATATGCATATGTATGTATGTATGTATGTATGTATGTATGTATGTATGTATGTATGTTCTTTTATTTATCTGCCAGTAATGCATGCAGCTGATAGCGTGAATTCCGAGCGCCGGTGAATGTGCGAGTGAGGCGTTGGTGCTCAGAGGCAAGAAAAGTCACATGGGTCCAGTATACATCATACGGACATTATCTCTGTTTTCATCTCATTTTTTCCGTGAATTTTGAATTATTTTGCATTTTGTTACTTCTGATAGGCCATAATCAGTGAAGCAGTTTATTCTGCATAAGAGAATATTTTTATAACGATTTCGATCTCCTCAATAAAACAAATACTGACCTGTTCTTCTAAATCCTTTTATGAAGAATTGTTTTTGATGAATAATATAACTTGTGATAGAAAATGGCAGTTTCATATTATAGTTTTCGAAGCTGTCGCACAATAGACGACTCAACTGATTTTTTTTATTTGAGAAGTCTTACTTCAGAGAGAAAATGTTCACTTACATTTATGTTTGAATTTCCTTTGATCTTTGATCGAATTTGTCTAATTCATTGGATCAATTATTTCACTTTCTTTTAATAGTATTATCTTGGGAAAATATTTCAACTGATGACATGAAAAAAGGAAATCATGAATCGATATTCAAAATAGTTTTGTTCCTTGAATCAAGATATCTACATTTTATGACATTTCATTTGCGTTTTCCCATGAAATTGAGGGAAATATCGAATTTTCAAAAATGATTTTGACTCCTAAAATGAAAAGATGCCCCCTTTGATTTTGACCCAAAAAGAGAAAAAAAAATTTCACTTCGAAAATGAAAGAGAAAAAACCCCTTCAATTTTCACACCAGAAAAGGGAAGAAAAAAATCTCTCCCCTCGATTTGATTTATCTTTCTCCGTGATTATGACTCCCGAAGCCAGAAAGAAATTTCCTTCTTGATAATGATTAATAAAATTGAAAAAAAGAGATTTTCCCCTCGATTTTGATTCCTAAAACTGAAAAAGAAAAATATCCCTCGATTCTGAACCTCAGAATTGAAAAAAAAAATTGCTTAGATTTCAATCCCAAAAATTGAAAAAACATTTTCCATTCGATTTTTAACTCCTATAAGATAAAAAAGGTTTCCCCTGAAAGTAAGAAAAAATCCCCTCGATTTTTACCCTATATAAAAAATATTTCCTTTGATTTTGATCCCTAAAAGTGAAAAATGTCCCTTGATCTTGAACTTCAAAGAAGAAAAAATCGATTTTGTGTTTTTGAAATATGATTTGTCAATGAAGTAAAGGATTATCATCGTAGATGAAAAGCCCTCTACACAAGGGTGGCGTTAAGATTTGTTCGACAATGGTGCTTGCTTTACCAAGCCAGATGGAGTGGACCCCTTAAATCATATTCCTGATCTCTTATATCATATTCACGGGCGCTAAAATTGCCATCAATTTTTTCTTCACCTAAAGTGGACTGATTTGTAATCCTGCTGGAACTTTTTTATTGGAAGCATGAAGGAAGAATTTTATGAATCCTCTATATAAGTACTTTCGGAAAAAAAGATGTTTTTTCTATGGACTGGTGTGTCCAAAATGGCCGCCAAATACTTATAATGCCCATGACTCGTTATTATCATTCATTCTAGACAAGTTTTTGGGACGGATTTTTGTAGTGTGTGTTCGATAACAAAAAATTCTACCACATTTTACCACTGGTAAGATATGATTTTTGCCTTTAAATTGACTGCCGAATTAGTTGGCTTGATGAAATAAATACTTTCGCCCCAAAATATCACAACAGATATTTTTCAACAATTTTTGTAGCATCAGGTGTGCTTGATGAATTACTGAAGGTCTGCCTTAGTCTGGTCGCTGGGAAGATATCATTTTCAGGATGGCGTACAAAGGCCTTATCATAGACATACTTTATGAGTTATAGATGTTTTCATGCAGCAGTACACACAATAATGAAAATTTATTGGATCCATAAATCACTTTTTTTACCCCACAACCCACCGCTCTTCAAAATTCCATAGGAATTCACTAAGAACTTCCGGAGATATGTGTGGACGAACTTGATCGAATACATAATTACATGAAGAGACAAATGAAGAATATCCCCAAATATCTCAAAAACAAATTCTGGGATGCATCCCAAATTTGAACGCTTGTTCTATCCAGTATGACCTACATTTCTAAAAATTAACATTGACATCCGTGGAGAGCTTCCAGGTATATCGTATTGAATGACAGGAGTTAATAGAGAAATGGATGAAAACAAAAACAAAAACGCAAAAACATCTCTTATGTCGTATTCCTGAATCTGCTCCCAAATTTAATCATCTTTCTTGATAGGTGCCTCACGATTCCACAAAATCTCCTTAAAATTCATTGAGAACTTCCGGAGACAGAACGAATACAGAAATTTATGGAAAAAAAATAAAATAATAACGCAATCTTTCAATCGAAAACGAATTCCTGAGTTTCTTCTCAACAATGAAATTTATTGAAAACATTTGGAGGTACAATGTATTCAGACAGAATCGAATAAAAAAGTATTAAAACGGGAAAAATACCTCTCAATAAAAAAAGAATTCCTGAACCCGCCTCATAATTCAGTTTCTTCTCTCTTGCTCTGTGCCTGGCCCTTCCATAAAATCTCATTGACATTTATTGCGAAATGTTGCTAATATCATATAGGCAGAATCAAACAAATGCATTGAAAGAAATTCTTTTTTTCCATACATTGTCCACATAATATGGAAGTTCTTAACGAATTTCAGTGAAATTATTTAGGAAGTCGGGCTGCGTGTTGGATCTAGGAATTTGTCAAAATGGTGTGTATTGCTGTTGTAGTGCCCCTTATACTTTTAGTAAGGAATTAGGTACGAAACTCTCCTTTTAGCATAATACCCAAAACGTCACTTCCTCTGATGACCCCTATAGAACCCCTGGACGCACATAGCTCCAGCACCCCTAGCTTGGTACGCTTCTAGCCCCGGCCCTCGCGGCCGGCTACTCTTCCACTTTCTTTCCTTCTCTCATGTTCTACGTCTTTCATAGTCTGTTCGAGAGTCTAACAGCGTCTGAGAATAGCCCCCAAGTTAACTCATTTACTTGGCAGTAAGGCCCACACACTGAACACGGTTTCCACGTATCTGGGAGAAATCCAACCATACGGAATCCACGCGTTTCCACCTTTATAATCTCTTCTCTTAACCTTACTTCTCACGATCGATCGTATTGACGTTACCCGTACATGTACCTCATCTTTATTCTTGTATTAAATGTACGTCTCTTCTCTGGCCATAATTCTTGTATGTGTTAATTCATTTTTATTTCAATGTGCGTCCAACTTCATACTTGGCGCGCATTCCATTCCCTTCTCTTCGTACAGCATTCTTTTCCTTACCCAGCTACAGGGCCGGCGCACTACACATCACCCACGAGGATCTAAAATTACCGTCTCTCAACAATCCATAGCTGTCCGGATTCCAAAATAGACACTACGCTCGAAACTGTATGAAAACATCTATTACTCATTTAGTACGTTTGTAATGAAGCCTTTTTATTCAATCTTGAAAATTATACCTCAACCAGACTATTGTAGAACTGTATTATGACACCTGAAACTACCACTGAGAAACATTTTGTTGTGATATTTTACGGATAAGATTTTTTTCTCCATAAAACCAACTAATTTGGCTGTCAACTTAGACGCCATCTTAGAATTATACCTTTCCAAAGGTATGACTGTGGTACGGTTTTGTTGTCATCAATCACAATAGATACTACAAGAATCCGTTGAAAAACTTGCACTTTAATAAATGGGTATTTTGCATACTAAGTATTTAGTAACCATCTCGAAAATCATACACACTAGGCCGTGGAAAAATTGTTGACACATTTTTTTTTCGAAAGTACTTATAATTCAATGTTTATACAGCGACCAAAACATGCTCTAATTGATTTTTCCCTGCGCGCGGAACAAAGTGCTTTAAAAATGCCTGGGATGACTGCCCAATTGAATAATGCCATTATATCTATTGGAATTGGTAGAGAAATCAATGCTCTTCGATTACCATGAAATTCAAACGAATTACACTGACAAAATATTTCAAAAATCCATTTAAAAATTTCAATCGAAATTTCCACTCGTTCCAATATAATAATAAACTCCAGTGTAGTACTAAAATATAACGCAAAAAGTACTCTATCCAACGACATTTGTTTTATATTATGAATATTTGGGGGATTCTTTCCACTCAGAGAGTATTTCTAACTTGGTGTAAAAAAAAGTCGGATATGCTTCATCAGTCTTTTATTATCCGTCGTTGGATATAGACCTTATTCAGGATATACTTATATATACTTAAGATTGGCTGCTTTAAAACGGAATAGCCCCCACCACTTTTAACTACTTTCACCTATTCTTCTGAGCATTGGAATCAACATCATCAGACTTTTAGTATCGGTCAATAGACGTAGATATTCCCTAAATCTCGCCAGAATTCTTTATCATTGGCGTCGTGGAGCCAATACTTTCCAAACTTGTCTAGTTTGTCTCTCCATCTTCTGCTGGCCTCAATTACACATGTTGTGACTCGTGATGTCCATCGGTTGTCGACCATTCTTGCAACATGACCGGCCCATTGCAATTTGAGTTTTCAAATGGATTCCAAGATAACTCGGACTCCTGTTTCTTCGCTTGATATATTGTGCTGTTTTGTGATCCCTCCACACGCACATTGCATGTTAAAGAGTTAGTCTCTTGGTAAGGTTCTATGTTTCTGCCCCAAAGGTGACTGTCAGGAAGAGACATCAGTTGTATATTCTTCTTTTTAAAACTACTGGGACTTTCTTGTTCTTGCTCTATCGAAGGCAACCCTAGAGTGATTTTTCGCTTGATTTCTTCCTTTGTGGATTTCATGGAGATTCGTTCTCTTAGGTAGATATACTGATCTACTTCCTCCAGCTCTGCGTTTCCAATTTTGATCGTTGCATGTTATTTATGACATGATTGTTGCGCATGACCTTTGTCAGCAAATCTGTGGTTGCTCAAATATTCTGATTCCTTCATTTTCCCAGTCTAGGTTTTGGGAGATCATTTCGAAGCAGGTTGTAAAGACCTTGGGTGAGTTGGTATCACATTGTCGTACACCTTTTTGGAGCTGAAAGAGCTCCGAGTCTTTATGTAGCCCGATAAAGGAGCTGCTGTGATTGTATATACGTTTTAATACTCTGACATACGGGATCAGTACCCGGCAGAAATCTACAGACCGATAAGTTTCCTGAACTGTTGAGGTCTTTCGGGTTTATTCTTCAATACAAACGTTTTATGATTGCAGTGTTCAAATATTCCGGGACTCTACTTTGTATTTCGGCAAAAGTTAAATAGAATAGCTAGTTCCCTTGTGATGACCCTACCAGTTCTTTTAGCAGGTCGATGGTCCTTTAGTCTTCCCTTCCTTTGTTTGTTTCACCTCATATAGTGTAACTTTTGGGAAATCCTCGAACTGATTACTTGCGTCTTGTGTTTGCTGTTTTGTTGTCCTTGTTTGGAGGAGTCTAGTTTTCGGACGAATTCTTGCGCACGTTTGACAATTTTGTCTCTGTTTGTTGTTAGGTCTCCATTTCCCTCGAATGCACTTGTTATTTGTTTCCTTCCTGTTTATAGCTTTGAAGCCCCGCCTTTTTCGAGAATTGTTTCGATGATTGCTATCGTGTATCTTCTTTTGTCTTCTCTTCGTTTATTTTAGATTGTTTTATTCAGTCCGATGCTTCAATTTTCTCTCTTGTTGTTGTCAGTGGCTTGAGGTTTCTGTGTTTTTCCATGAGATTCTTGGTTTCATCTGAAATTTTTACTAATGGTTTGTGTGCTCTTTGAATTAAATATTGTGGTAACTTCAATTAGAGAGGCTGTTATTTTGTTGTTGAATTCGTTGATGTTGGTGTCGTTCTCCACTGGTTCGGTAAGAATTTTATATCTGTTTTTCAGTTGAAGCTATTTCGGTAATTTAATGGTTGCAGTCTGGTGTGGAACATTTTCCTGTGTTCCAGCCGGTATGATTTTTCATTGAGCGAACCATGAGGATTTTTTGGCAATGCCTTGCAACGCTGACCCATGGCGTATTGGTAGGGGGTCTTGTGAACTGGCCACAATTGGTCAATCAGAGTGGCCTTAGAGCTCCACCGGCTCTTAGCACCCATTTTATCTATGAAGATTTTAGTGCACAATCTCAACATTGATATTAATGTTGGTGATTTCAGTATATTTTTGTAAATGTATTTACAGATTTTCGGGGAGGTTCATATTTATGTTCAAAAACTTTTTAAATGACACAGCACTTACCCCAAAACAGTACAGATTTATATTTTTGATTAAAAAAATTTCCTCGGCAGATTCTGTTTTTTTACCCAACGAGGGAGGGCTCTAGGATTACCCGACAGGAGAGCTGTAGCCCCCTGCCCACTCCTCCTCCAAAATTTGTGTTCTGTAAAAATGATTAATATAAAAAAAATTGAGTTTGCTGAATATGAAGTCTCGTAAAACAAAAATAAATGTGGATGGAATATTTGTTCTAAAGTGACATCACTGATGTCTTCCAAACATAGACCAGTAGTAAATTTATTTATCAAAATTCTCTCAAAACTCCTCAAAATGTTAGAAATCACCCAGGACTTTTCCACGCTCCAATCCTGAACATTTTAAGGGTAGCTTGAATAACTATTTCCTCCGTTTGAACATAGTCACTAACTTTCACAAATATAAATATAGATAAAGCAGTGACAGCACCTCCGATTTATATCTTTCTTGAACTGTACTCAGGGCTGACGCTTCACGTTTGGTCAAATTAGGCAACCGCTTTTGGTTCAGACCTCAGAAGGGTGCAGTACGGACTAAGAGAAAAATTCAAAAGAAGACAAAGCAAATGTGGTCACGAATTTCAAGTTTCGATACATAAAACCCAAATGCCGACCCTTTTATTCAGTTTTTACTCTTTCCATATCTTTACAGAAAAGAAGAATTGATTATTTTCACAAGAGAATCACAAGAAAATGGGCGGAACTGTCTTGATGGAGATTTGCTCAAGGATTGCCTTCATTCCAATCCGAATCTTCTGTATAGCTTTACTTGTTTTGCAAATGGGAGTAATTGATGTCTACTTGGTAACTTACATCAATCAAAACTGGCTGGCTTTTATTGCAGCTGATGTAATTGTTGTCCTTCTCTTTATTACAGGTGAGTCACACCTTTTGTCTTGTTCACTCATTCTGAAGTATTTTTGTCAGCCTATATTACATATTAAAATGAATTTGGAAAGGACTCCACCCTTAAGAAGTATATTTATACTCTTTGCAGCTTTACCTATAATAGTGGAATTTGTCAGTAGATTTACTCTTTAAGATAAGATTACAATGTTCTTGCTGATATTAAAATTGTACAATGGTGTGATTGTGCTGTTTACCAGCAACTATGTTGATTATAAACTAATCGCACAAAGGTGAAGTTTAGCAATGCTAAGGTCAAACTCCCTTGTTCCATTAAAATCTAAAAGGTAAAGAAAACAGAATTCATTTATCCATACAATATCACTCTAAAACTCCTTTAACAATAATTTCTATAACTTTAGTCAGAAGTCAACCTGAGCTGAACTCACTAAAAGAAATGATTCTGTCATCAGTTTTTCCGTACGTCACTGTGTCAGTGTCATTGGTGCATGACGTCACTTATTTTTCTTCTGATCATTGTCGTCCGTCATTATTATATACGAAAATGAAACCAAAACTCAATAGTAAGAGTTTGATGAAAGAAAGAGAGAAAAGGCCAACTCAATGGTTGATCCACAACTGACCTCGAAAACAAAGTAAAAAAAAAAGTTCAGCTCCCAGATGGATTCGATCCCAAAATCTACTAATATGTGGCAGAATACCCTATTCGTAGTTATAAAATAACACAGTCGGACGAATAACTCAAAATCACGAACGAATATCTACTCTTTTAAATCTTTTAATTCTTATGTTTTTGTGTTTTTATATCGTTCAATGGTTATATCATTATATAAACTGTTTTAATGGCATCCTTAGTAGAAGGGTAATTAATCGAAAAACAAAACAAAACTATACATACGCTTGTTATGATGTAAAAATTACATTTTTCATTACAGAAATTCCATGTTTACAAAAAAATACCGAAAACTCAAAAGCGCTAGTTGACATGTAAGGACGTCACGGAATCATTTGTAACGCCCGCTATACTTTCAATTAGGAATTAAATCAAACCCTTCTTCTAGCTAGATATCGAAAATATCACTTCCTACGATAACCCCTACAAAAGCCCTGAACGCACATTGTCAAGTACTCACAGACGCCGGCACTCCTAGCTGGTTACGCCTGTTGCCCCAGCATTCTTTCTCTCGCTTCCCTTCTCTCTAAGATCGTTATGGTTTCCCCGATCTCCCGGTTGATCCGATCTTTATTATTCTTCCACCATAACCTATCTCCGTACTAACTTTGCCCATTTCACTTCACCGATGTCAAGGCATCTCACATACGCACAGCTACGCAGCTACGCCACCATGTCCTCACTTAGTGCTCCAAACGCGTACACGATCACATGAATGAAATGGCAACGCTTTTTATTATCTGATAGTCACAAAAATCTTTCCTAATTATCTTTACTACAAGAAACACGCAAGGATAAAACTCTGTGTTCTCTGTGTTCTCTGTCTTTCATGGTCTGTCCGTCAAGTGTCTATCAGCGTCAGAGAATAGCCCCCAGGTCACACGCACAACTCGGCAGTTCGGTTCGCACACAGAACCTAGTTTCCATATTCACGGCCCAAGCCATATGGATTCACAAATACTTCAGACAACCCCGCTTCAACTCCGACGCTAGTACTATCAATGACAAGAAAGCTCCCATCTTCCACTCTCTCTTCTCATCTCATGATCGATCAGATTTGTTATCATTATATGTACTTCATTTTCATTTGTCATTAATGTCTTTTTATCAAATGTACGTCTTATTTGTCCATCCAAAATACTTGTATGTGTTATTTTTACTTTGTTTCATCTCCACGTCTATCTTCATACTTGGTGCACATTCTCTTCGTACATCTCCCTTTCTCTTTCCACATCTCCAGTGACATCGATGCTACCACCAAACCACAAGAAAACAAAATCCGTTATCTCCCAACATCTTCACGCTACCCATTCCTCAACCAGAACCACTATAACTAGTGATGACCAAAGCTACTTCACAAAATATTCTTTCTCTGTTATTCATATCTGAAATTCACACATCTTCAATTCATGATCTGATTAATTATGATAGTAATGTCAACTGAGATTTGACAAAACTCTGTGAGTTTGACAATAGATGTTCTTGAAAAATCAGGAATAGTTTGACAGATATCTTTTATAAAAAAATAGTCAAGCATAATATATTAAAATTAATTAGTAGTTTGATTAAGTTTTTACTTGTCTTATGATTTTTTTGGATAAGCATCTTTATTTTTAGTCATGATACAACACTTCGAAATGATGTAATAATCACAAATCCTTTTCTGAAATATATTTCCTATATCTTTTTCATTTCAAAATTTCATATATTCATATATAGTTGGGTCTCTGTTGATAGCTAAAATTGTCAGTCAAAGAGTTTATTGAATACAAAATTCACGTGATGAAGGCTAGAAAAATAACCAGCCAAATACATCAATTGAAAGCACAAGTCCACAATTCCGAATAAATCATCGTTATACCTCGATTTATTTAGAATTGTGTATTTGTATAAGATCAGAAATAATTTCATGACTATGATCTTATTCAGATTGCTGTTACGTTGATTTCACTTCATATGGTTTTAATACATGTTCTTTCCTCTTATTTTGTATTAAAGCTCTGGTGCTATCGTATTTCCACATCCGTGAACAGCGTCTAAGCGAGTCATCCATTACAGCCAGTGCGGTCCAGGCCAGCAAACTACCTTTCAGCTACATTGCTTGGGGAGTCTATGCCTTAGTTTTTGTAGTCAAAGTTCTCATTTGCTTCACTTTCTTTGCTTTCAAACTTCATGTGAAGGATTTCTGGGGTCCAAACATCCTTAAAATGATGCTAGCTCTATCAGCACCCATTTTCCTCTTATTCTTACTCTCCCATTATAGTGCTACAAAGGAAAGTGAACGCAAGAAATTCATAGATAACCTCACTTCAAGTGTAACTTTTGATATTTTCGATACAGTTGATATCTTAGATATTCTTTTTATAGAACAATCAAGAATTATTTTATCTTTTTCAATGGAGAAGGCTATTTTAGCAACAGGCCTTGTCAATTTGTTTCTGCCCCTTGTACCACTTATGGTGCTAAGTCGGACGCAGTTTGGACACAAGCAGCTACGAGAACACATCGTCGATGTCTATAAGATCTTGTTGATGTTGGTTGTTAACATTCCATACATTGTGATCCGTCTCCTACTTTGGAACGTCTACAATCGAAACATCTCCATTTTTTTGATGAAAAACCTTCTAGCCATTTTTGTCACTTTTTATGATATCTACCATAGGAAGCAGGCAGTCATATTGGACAAGGTGGATGCTGCTCGTAGTGAGGAAATTGTTATGACTCAACCATGTTAACAAAACTGGAGACCCACCCACAAAAAATTGAAATATCTTCCGTTAATCATCGACATCCGAATCAATCAGTGACAAAATCAGGTACGGTTGCTAGAATTATTAGAAAATGTCAAGATTAAATTGCCTAGATTTATTAGGAATAATTCGAAAATTAGGTATGGGATTACACCATTTGTTATATCTATTTATATATATTTATTTACAAAAAATATCAAATCAAATTAATTTATAGGCTGCACGATGGTCCAACCACAGACAATGATTCAAGTAGAAAATGGTGACATTATACTTCAACATAGTAGACTCACTTGAGGTAGTTTCGGCATTTATGCTACAATTTGTTTGGAATGTAACCATACTCACAGTGCAGACAAATAACACATTCAGAACAGGATTCTATGTCCACCGACAAACATGGAACAGGTTTGATTGGTTAAAAAATAACGATAATCGAGCATTGTTAAAGCACTGTGCGAAAAAAAGACTGTACAGTTTCATGGGGCTTTCTCGGATAATGTAAACCAGTGAATTTGGATAAAAAACGAGAATCATTGGAAAAACAATATTGAGAAAAAAAATCAGTCCGTCCAATGATTCTACTGAGGTTTCAACCACTACAGTTTCAATCGCTTGATTTGGCTGGCAACGATAAATGAAACATTTAAAAAATTAGCTGAGTATGTGATTTTATATTGTTATTTTTGAAATTTCAGCATAGTATCCTATTTTGAAATGGTCGCCGCAAAATACATAATTTTTGCTATCCCAGCTTCAATCAACCCACAATTAAGTCAGCTAAATTAGATAGGCTAATTCTATATTTTCTGGGTCAAGGAATTCAATAAAGAATTATAGAAAATCGATAAAAAGTGATCTAAAACCATTATTTTTACATTTGTGATATCCCTTTATTACTTAAAATCCATGTTTTTGTTTCCATTCAAATGTAATAATCCGGTTTGACCAGTGGTCAGTTTTTCAGTCCCTACCCCTAAAAAGTACATACAGAACAGAAAAATAATAATATTTTATAAAAATGTTGAACAAATTGCAGAGTCTGGAAATAGTACAAGAAGAAGATCCTCGAACAATAACATTTAAACTTTTGGCATTTTCCTGCTTTGAAAAGCCAAACATCCAAACTTCTGGTTTGCCTATGATTTTTTGTTATATCATCTGAAACTTAGTTGGGTCTTCTTAACGCCAGTGGTTCTGAAACCGATCTGTGGATCCCTAGGATTACATAAAAATAGACATCATCTAAAAATTAGAACACAATGATTCATACATTCAATAGAATTTGAGGACTTTTAACATTATTTCATATATATATATATATATATATATATATATAATTGTGAAAACGCTTGTATCACTGGCACCAAATTGTCAATCCCATGTAACTAATATATTGTCTCATGAACTTCATCATCACTGCAGATTTTAGTTGCAACTTGTTCCTGGGATCTGCTTCGTGCCCTAAAACCTCTTCTCAATAGTATGCCCACCATAAAGTTTTTCAATACATAAACATTGATTAGAAACTCAGTTCAACTTTCTAGAACATAATTAACATTATTGCACATGCATTTAATGCAAATCGAAGATTTTCCATATAATTTCATCTACATATCAGTGGTTTCAAAATTGGGGTTTGCGGGAATTTGTCAAATAATGAAAGAGCATGATCAAAGCTGCCATGCCGAGTTACAGTAATTCTTCTGATTTAGGCGATCAGCTTTGTAACTTCATGTATATGATCTCATTTTGAATGTCCACGAAAGTGGCCAGAAACTGTATGGAGAGTACATTGTCAAGAGTATCAATGGAAACATCTGTATTTAGACACCAATCAAGAAACCAAACAATGTCAGGTTCTCGTCAGGAAGTAAGGTGCAAACTGTTGCGGTGCATGATCAATTGGCGTATCTGGAAGAATGGCCGGTTCATGTTTCTAACCATATCAGACCAGGGCATTAATCAGAAGAATCTAGTCGGTTACTACGAGTTTACTCTGACCCCCAGAGCATTGTTTGCTCTAGATGGATCCATCCTTCTATGTACTGACCAGTCGAAGCTCATATATTGCCAAGAAAAGTTTGAAAAAAATTTCAATGGTTGCATATAATAGATGGCACAGCAAGTTGAGACACTCAGCATGGTCAAAGATCTTGGCCAACTCTTCAATGATAGGATCCCAGTGTTGACAGCAGATCTCAACTATTCTGTGCTTTGACACCGACAAAGTTGACTTGTTGAAACAGGAAACAGGGGAGAAACAATACAGCAAACATTAAGATATCTGGTACTGAATAAGATGTATGCTTACGGCACAAATATTGAACACAAACCGATGAGACCCTTTCTATCTCATGAAATGATGAAAAATGATCTGAATATCTTCCACAAGCAGTACTCAAGAATAATGCTAATTTCCCAAAGTTAGTTATCACTTTAACATCAGGCTATACAAGAAGTCACTGCAAAATCCATAGGCAGACTGATACATTGATGATCTGCTTAGCAGCAGCTGCATCATGGTGCATGGCTGGTCTTCTTCAGCAGAGATACCGTTGTCTTGATTCTAGCTGTTGTATACCCCAACAAGCTCTATAAGCACACTGTGATATGTTTGGCATCAGATACTTCATCAGATTGAACCACTCTAGGTTGCACTGAAACAAGTCAAACAGCAGCCTTACCTACCACATATTCACTGCAGCAGGTGATGTTCGAAGATTCTCTGGAGTAAGCAAAACCAAGTGGTTACAACAGTAAATAAAAGTTGACAGGAACATCACCGCAACACTGATTAAGTTGACAGAAAGATGCATTGACCAACTTCGCACGCTTGATATACTGGCAAAAGGTCATCCATACAATAAGTATTCCTGACTTAAGGTGGCATCATTTTTGAAAATATCTAGCAGAAAGACATTGTACCCTCAAGGAGCACGTTGAACGTGTGCATGTACAGTATAGGGTGTGGTTCAAATAATCAAACATGGCAATTATCAGAATGAACATGGTAAGATACTTCCTCCCACCATGAAAGTTCAACCTGTCCCACTGGCTATTGTAAAGTTTGACATGAGTAAGTATAAAGCCTATTAAATAACACAGAGAGGTTTATACAGGAAACACAACACAGTTTACACAGTGTGGAGGTGACTGTGAAAATGACAACTTGGCGGGCATGCAGGTGTCTGCGCAAATAGCAATATCAATTTTCAGATTTCCCATGCTCTGAAGATTCAAAAAATATAAAGTTTGGCTAATTTACAAAAACTTTTAACAAAAAAACATAGTGAACCTGTCAGTGCAAAATATATATATTATGTAAGAAATTCATATCCCAAATGTAAAGATAATGTTTTCAATTAGGTTTCATGGTTTTTATATAACCTGGTGTGGTATTTTGAGGCTTTTATTGGATTCCCTGATTGAGAAAAAAATTTTGAATGAAAATTCATAATGATCCTGACAGTGCAAAATATCTATTTCAGGTAATAAAGTTATAAGTGAAGTTTTTTGATTATTTCTTCATTGATTTTCTGATATCCCACATTACTTAGTGGCTTTCATTCGATTGCTTGATCCCCAAAACATGGGATTAGCCTATTCAATCATGTTCCTAGGCTGACTAGAATCCACTATAGTGCAAATTATGTATTTTTATGGTGGTCATTTCAGATATCCATGTGTTTGCGCAAATACCAACATTATACTTTTGATTTTCAATGCCCTGAAGATTCAAGAATGTACAGTTTTTCTAACAAAATCTTTACACAAAAATATATAGTAAACCTGATTAATTGCACAAAATATATAAAATGACAGCTATGCAGGCATCTGCACAAATGCCAACATTGATTCCTAGATTCTGCATGCTCTGAGGATTCCAAAAACCTTATATGAAAACACTCAGTGAACCTAACTATTAACTTTATGGAAGGAATTTAATTGAGTACTAAAAATTGAAAAAAAAAATTTTTCTAAAAATTTCATTTATGTAAAGAGAATCAGGAGTTATGCTGCACATAAGGGTTTTTGTCTATTCTTACATGTAAGCTTTATACTACAAGAGAGTCACCTGTTTTACCAAAAGAATTCACTTAACTCCAACATAAGTAATCACTCTTCAACTCTATTCATAGTAGTGGCAACAGTGGTAGTGACAACCACGCATTTGCATAACACAGTTAAAAAATAATTAAAATCCAATCTTGTTTCCTTGAAGTTGATCTCATGAATACTTTTCCATTTATTTTTTCAAAACTTTTTTTCCAAATGTATTTGAATATAAGACAAGTTAATTTTTATGCTAAAAATAGCTCAAAATCTGTTGATTGGTGCTGCTTGTAGATGTCTCAGACACAGATAAGTAAAATGGTATGAAAACTAAAGCAATCCATTTTAACAGATTTAGTTAGACGATTTCTAATATATGTATAAAAATCTGTACTTTTATGCTTGATTATTATACAATTCCATTTTGTAATGGGACTTTTTCTAAAAGTTTTGGCCGCAATAATACTTAATAGTTTTTACAAATGATCATCAAAGAAGCATCCAAAGTCTGAAATTTTAAAAGAATTTCTTTCCGCAAGATTTTCTTTACATAATCTCATAAATGATCATTTTTGATGCGGAAATTTTGGAAATGGCTTCCATGACTAATCCTGAAAATACTTTTTTAAAAATATTTTATGTTTCTGTATGTGTGTGAGTTTGCAAAATGGCACATTGATTATTAGGGTTAAGCCTAGGGGCCCAGGGGAGATGTAGCCAAAAGCAAAAAAATGGTTTGAGTGGATTCATGTAACTTCATATCATATGTGTAGTATAGTATATGACAATATACAACAATATAATTATTCAACATGTCTTCAAGTCACTTTATTCTATTCTATGAAAGGTGGTTCAGGGGATCAAAATCAGAGGAAAATTTATTGAAGGAGCCAGGAAGTAGATGATTCATCCCTGCTCTTTAACCTTAAAATCTGTCATCCTTTATGTGAGACTTCCATTTGATTTTAACAGTATGCTTTTATGCTTATATTATTTGATGGAGTTCATTTCACATTTAAATTCTTTAACTATTTAGTACTGTAGATTTGTCCAGACTTGCCTAATTTGGTGCCGAAATTAGAAAAAGAAAAAACAATTTTTTTTCTCCATAATTCATTTCTACGAAGTTTCTGAACACTGAAAATCCCAAGAAATTCTGGTTGAAGATCATTTGTGGTGACCATTCTACCAAAATGGCCACGAATTTGACTTCCTCAGTGAATTTTAAGGGTGGCTATTTTGAAATTCAAAATGGAGGACTGTGAATGTATATTTCTTTCAATTATGTGTCATTGTGCATAAATCCGTCCAAAAATTTAATAAAATTTCATTGAAATTCATGGAAACCTTTGGAGATAATGTATGGACAATTAAGAGCAAATACGGAAATGCATGGAAAAAAAAAGTGAAAAAATACCTCTCAATTAGAAACAAATTCCTTGACCCACCCAAAAATGTAATCACTCCTCCTTTACGCTTCTAAAAACTTTCATCGAAACTCATCAAGAACTTTTGGAGATATGTGTAACAAATACAGAAATGTGTAATAAGAAAAACAGAAAAATATTTCAATCAAAAACAAATTCCTAGTTTATCTATACCTATAACTATATTTCATCTGCTCTAATACCTACCTCAGAATTTTTAACTTCCATTGTGAAACAGATATACCATTGGAAAGCTGACAAATATCTCTTTACAATTATATATCGTGTTATCTGTACAAACGTTGGGTTTTCTGATACGAAACAATCATGGAGATCAAATTGGCAGCCCTCTTTAAAAAATTGCCACCATCTTGGTTTTTCTACTTGGATTTTTTGGACTTTTAACATGCTGTTCTAGAGACTTTATAGAAATGTATTGAGGAGAACAAAATTGTTTTATTTTTTTTTTATTTTGATCTATCATGTTCAGTTTCTTTTATTTTTAAAACCATTCACTACTCTGAAGTCATTGTCTTCAATAAACATCTAGAATCACTTTTGCAATCTATCCCTCCGACCATTTTTCAACACATCTGCTACACTTCAAGTTCAAGAAATAATATCAACATTATTTTGATGGTTACGAAGTAAGTTTTGCATTGTTAAAGTTCAATTATCTCTATGCTCCACTAGTGAGGCCCTGTGCTTGATCATAATTTGATAGTTACTATTATCTTTTGTTTGTGAACAGTCATTTTTTTCTGCTTTTTATAATTCAAATTGAAAAAAAAAAACTTCTTGCTCATATTGTGTCCTGCTGATAACACATTTTTATGAATGCAATACCATGTGTTCCATGTTTCTTAAATGTTGAATCATTATTTGTAATGAAAGTAATACTTTCATTGGTTACTTTCATGCTTTCCTTTTACCAAACATTTATTTTGCACAAGAAGTTAATAAAGCAATTTTTTAAAATTCTTCTTTCTCCTATTCATATTTCTTTGATAAAATGCATTTACTGATACAATATTCTATCAAAGCTTTTTATTCATTCTTTTTTATGTACGCAACATTTAAAATGTTTATATATAACTATCCGAAATCCAAATTATTGCTAAAATACAAGTTTAGTTATATTCATGAGCAGTAATTTTTATTTCTGCTATTCCATGCCACTTAATGGAATATTTTTATGCAAAAACTAAGCACAAAAATATTCATTTTGGATAGATTTTTCATTGAAATATTTCATTAACATGTGACAGGAATAGAAAATACTGGTATTTATTTTAATTAATAGAATTGTAGTAAAAACATTGAGAGTTAACATGGATAACTGGGACTGACAAAAAAAAAATTCACTCTTCTTCTTGTATATATAAGCAAGATGGGGTGATCTGAGAAGAATTAACTGATACAAGATATGCATGGACAGCGAAATCAGAACATTTACCCCCATGGATTCAATAAAGGTGTGTTTGAAATTCCCAGTTACCAACTATGACAAACACCTAAAGGAGGCCAGAGTATACAATGGCAACAATGTTATGATTACATTAACCAAGGTGAAGACAACATTCTGGATAGATAAATGGAAATTCCTCACCCCAAAATAACTAAAACATGGTGACTATAACACCAGTGTACAATAATGATAATTCCTCATTTCAGAAATTCAGACAAAAACAAGGAGAGAGATTTGTTTTCTCCTTTCCTCTTCCAGTTGTATTGGCAAAATGTGGAACACAGGTTTGCCATAGTTGTGCATAAGGGGAGATGATCCAAGCTCTATCTTATGAGACTTACACAGCACAGACATTATGATAGCCAACAATTTGGAAGTTGAGCGAGTCTGGACTGTTGGGTAAGTCTGTGAGATAAAGCTCAGAATATTTGTGGTCAAATCTGGCAACCCTGTTAGGACACAAAAGAATAAAATGTCTTCACTGAATTTGAAGTTAAATTACTTTATTCTCTCAAAGTTTTTTTTGAATATACAACAATTTCATGTGAAGGCAACTGAGTCAATAAAATCGTTTCACAGTTTCAATTAAGTTTTTTGCTTTTCTAACAAAGTATTTTTTTTCAATAATTTTTTCTTCTCATAAAAAAAGCATGAGATTATCACTTAATCAATAAAATCAAGACTGAAAATAAATCCTGATGAAAATTAGCTCAAGAAAATTTTAAAAAAACAAACAAACATTTTGATTACTCTCCAACAACTGTTTAAGATATTTTTAATGTAGAAATGCAATGGGAAAGTTTGAAAAATTTGTACTGAAGTAAACTTGAGAGAATTGTTCATTCAGGAAGAAATGATTTTTTCAATTAATATTTTCAAATTCACATTAGTGAATGTAAATATTTTTTCCTAATAAAATAACCATCTTGGAATCAAAATTTGTTTTTCTCTAAAAATGCATGTACAGCAGCAATGAAACTTCACAAAAATATGAATTATTAAGAAAAAACAGTGATAAATTATAGAAGACTCCTTGGATAATTTGACAATGCGAGAATAGCCAAAAGAGGATATTGAAAGTTCATTTCATTGTTTTGTGGCAAGAAAACTTTTGAGCTAACACCATGTCAATATTGATAGGTTAAAGCTTAGGATTAATTCAGTTTGAGTTTCTTTCAAAATTATACTTCCTGATCCAAAATCTGATGCAGCATCATTTCACACATCATCAAGCTTCTTGGCACATGGAAACATCCTGTCAAAAGAAAGATTCCAAGGGTAAAAATTATCTGACCACATTGTAAAAACTATTTGACCAAGGGATTCTAGCAAAAGAAAGGTTCAAACTGTGAAAGCTATTTGATTCCAGCAAAAGAAAGGTACAAACTGTAAAAGCTATTTGAATCTAGCAAAAGAAAGATTAAACTATAAAAACTATCTTAGAGTCAAAGATTATTTTAAAAACAAACAAAAAAGTGTGCAATGAATGAGATATATATGTACATATCTTTTCCTTTCCCTTTATTGGAAACTATACCATTTCAAAAAAATTACTGATAAAAGTTAAGTCCTTGAGAATCCCATGAAGAATTTGATCTTATATCAATCAAATAAGAGGTGTCTGTGGATTTAATGACCGTGGATTTTGCATTTGTTTTATCAAATTGTTGAAGACAGTGCTTCTTTCATCGATATGTCCAACTGGTGAAGCCGATTTCTTGTTTTGCTTTTCACTTTAGACATTGTTGAGAATCCTTATTGGGAAATAGGACCAGAATTTTCAAAGCTTCAACAGCCAGTTTTTTCATTTGAATTATCTCATTTGAAATCATAACCTAACATTGATGAACAGTTGATGCTGAGAATATTGATTTCCACACCAGGTCAATGTTTCAATGCAAAAGTTGAATCTTTGCCTCTATAGGTTTTATAGGTTTCTAAAGTGAGTAAAGGAGAGTGATGAGGTTTTGGGAGTTCCATGTAGTGACAAGATTGTGTATTTTTGGAGGACAAACACTTTTGTCTTTACATGTTTGGTTTTTGCCCCATACGCCAACATCACATAGTTGTTATGACAGAATGGACAATATGGATGCGGAGATTAAACAGAGTTTGAATGATTGTAATGAAGATACTTATGAATATTCAGACAAACAAATAGAACGAAGGAAATTAACAATACAAAACTGAAAGAAAATACATGTAAGGAAACATTAATATGATCAATTGTGAAGGGAAGATGCCTGTTTAGATTAGGATTAATGGATCCATGATAGAAAGGGTAGTATAAACTTGTAGCTAAATAGTATAGGAAGATAGGTGGTATCTTCTAAGTGAAATGTTGGAGCCCTGTGCTGAATAGTAGTATTAGTGTTCATTAATGAAGCAGGGATAACTGAAGAGCTTCAAATCCATAAGGCTTGGAGAAGATGACGGAAGCGTTATAGAGACTGGGTATCAGTGGTATGCCTAACTGCCAAGTTGCAGGTAATGTATTAGTGATCATGTATGAGTAACTGGGGGGGGCTTCTCTGACACTGAAAAATACAATATGGACGGACTATTCAAGTCATAGAAGACATGTGGTGTGTTTCCTCCAGTAAGAAGAATTTGAAGACAATAAATCATGACTGTTGTGTAGTGGAGGCATTGCCATTTCATTCACAAGAGATGGAGATGAATACGTACTTTGAGATAGAGAAGAGGACATGATTGAAAAGCGTATGAGAGATACTTTGACATCTGTGAAATAAAAATGTTCAGTGCAGTGATTGGTCACAGTGGAAAAATGATAAAGCTTGGATCAGCTGGGACACCGGCAAAATGGTACCAATCCTAAAGTGAATAAAAGGAAGAGAGAGAAAGAGAGAGTGACTGGATAAGAGAGCCGGGGCGAATGAGCATGTGAATATGTGTGGTCAGAGCTTTAAAGGGAGTAGATGGAGGAAGTGACGTTTTCTATATGGAGGCTTAAGGTAAGACTTATTTATATTCATGATTAACTAATTCTAACTTTGAATTTTTTTTTTTTAACTTAAGATAAGGGGCCACTAAACCTTATAGTCTATATTCAACATATCAATAGCTGCATTAAATGGAAATATTTTTCCATATTAAATTTTTAAAAAACAAAAATGATGCACGATATTGTCTATGATGCTGCTGCAGTCTTCAACATCCATCACCATCAAAGCTGTTTGCATGTAAGGAAAATGGGGGAAGTCTGTCCTCTTGACATTTCCTTCCCAAGGTGTTAAAAGAGCCAAAAATAGTCAGATCTTGCTAATTGCACAAGAATGTTATTGTGCTTTCCTTGAAGTGATGAATTCAAAGTATTTAAATGTTCAAGTATAGAAGCTATATTACTGTGTTTGCTTAATGAAAACAAACTTGAAACATTAAAGAAATTTCCTTGAAAAAAGAAAATTAGCGATTTACCATATTTCAAGCATTATGATTTAATCACACTAGATTAAATCATAATATTTGATTAGTTAAAATAGTGTACTGTAAATTGATAATGAAAGTCAACATAAACAAACAAATTCATCTTATTTTCATGTTCTTACAAGCATATATTTTAAATATAATCTCATTATTTTATCACAACAGTTGTATTCTCTTCTACAAAATGATTCCGAGTAGTAGAGAAGATTAATCCATAATAAAGACCATGGATGTCAATAAGTTAAAGATGGAAGAAACTCTGAATATCAGTTGTTGAAAAGAAGCAAGGTCTTGGGGCAAATGAATCAGAAATATAGAGATGCAGAGAAGAAGACAACAGATATGGACTTAAATGTTGTCCCAATTGGTCTGAAGGAGCCAGACAAAAGAGTGTGGATTCATGTTAATTTGGGAAAAGTCGAGTGTCCAGATATATGTTAACTAGTATTTCTGTTGGACTATGTGATCAACCAAAGTTATTTGTTGCATGGTCAAAATCTTTATAACATGCAAGACAGATAATACAGGTGTATATAGATCAGCCTATTCAAGGACTTGATAATAGACTTAGCCAGCTGTGCTACATGAAATGTTGATAAAGAAAGAAATGTTTGACATTGAATGGGTAATTCCAAGTCACCAATTTGCTGATTCACTTACAAAGCAAGGTCTTCTCTCATCCAAAATTCTTGGACATGTTATGGAACATAAATGGAGATCTGGTGTTATGGATCCCAAGAAATCTTGGCATGAGAAAATTCTCTAGAAAAATATGACGTTTATTTTTCAAGTATTTTAGTTGAAACAAGAAAATTCTTTTTATTATGAAGACCATCATCATTATCTGTCTCTTATCGTCTGTTGTTGAACACAGACCTTCCCCTGGATTTGCAATACCTCTCTATCGAGGGCATCACGGAGCCAGTACTTTCTGAATTTGCCTAGTTTGTCTCTCCATTTTGTATTCTGCTGGCCTTGGTTGCACATATGATCTTTGGGGATCCATGTTGTGAGACGTGATGTCTATCAATTGTCTGCCATTCTTGCAACATAACCAGCCCTTTGTCATTTGAGTTTTCAAATGGATTCTATGATGTCTCGGAGTCCTATTTTCTCCCTGATAAACTGTGCTGTCTTGTAATCTCTCAATGTGTGATTGAGCATGATTCTCTCAAGTGCATGTTGCATGCTTCTCAGTCTGCGGTTCTGTGTCTTGGTTAGGTTCCATGTTTCAGCTCCATAAGTGACTATTGGGAGAATGCATTGGTTGTATACTCTTCTTTTCAGGATTAATGAGATCTTCTTGTTTTTGAGGATTGAGCTTGCTCAGTTGAAGGCTTGCCATCCAAGTGTGATTCTTTGCTTGATTTATTCTTTTGTTGGTTTCATTGAGATTTGTTGTCCAAGGTAGATGTAGTGATTTACCTTCTCCACCTTTGCATCCTCGATAGTTGTGTTTTTATTTCTGACATGGTTGTTGCACATCATCTTCATTTTGCAAAAGTTCCAACAGTTTTGTGCAATATCAAAGTTAACTGGTGTGTCTTAATGCAGCATTCAGTTCTGAAAAAAGTCAATTTATCAAGGTTTTAGAGGATGTCTTATTCACAATATAACTATAATGCTAAACCGGATCTTTACTTTCAGTCATTTATACAGTTTTGAAGTATTTGGTTAGTTCCTTTGTGAAGGTTGTAAAATTCTTTGGCAAATAATTTTTTGTGCTTTCATCAAGAGTCTTTATGGGGGCTACATTGTGATAAAGTCACCCTTGCAATTTCTTCAGGAAATATACAATTATGAATAGTCAAATAGAAAGCAATTTTACCAATGAATTACAAGATTTTTCTGAAAGGAATTAGAACAAATGAAAAGTACAATTTCCACAACTTTGTACAATGTTGTTTCAGGAGAGTTTTTTTCATCCTGTATTTTCAACGCAAAACTTTGTTAATTCAAAAGAGAACTGTGGTGAAGGTAAACGTTTATGTAACATAGAATGAGAAAACTTACCTTTGAAAGGTCCACCTTTAAAATCCATGTTTATCTTCCCTTCTTGACTCAGATAACCAAAAAATTCACCATTTTCAGGATCACAAAACTAAAAGGTTGGAAAAAGAGGTTGGGGATGAGAAACATTATTTCATAAATTTCTGTGCACATTGAATCTTATTTTGTATTTCTATATCCTTTTTTTTATTTGGAAAAATATTTTTTTCATTCAAAGTTAGCAGATTAAAACACTTTAATGCCAGTAATAATGTTTAATCATTTATCTGTAAAAAGACAATATTAAACAAACAGAAAATAAACAAATATTTTTCCTCCATCACGTTTTGTTTCCATAGCAACAATGGACACTACTTGTTTAAGAAAAGGTGTCTCAGTTTCAAGCCAATCAAAAATTAAAAAATATGTTTTTGCAAAAAATTTTTGAGCATTTAATCTATAAGAATTTATCAGCTCGGAAAAAAACGTTATTTTTCAGGTTTATAGGGAGGGGTTCTATTTAGAAAGTAACTATAATGATAAGGTGGACACATGTTGAAAAATATATTTTTTCTTAGTGTCTTTTTCATCTAGGATATTTTCAAGAACAATCAGATCTAGATCCATAAAACAAAACTATATATTTATACAGATATTGAATCAGCATCATCCGGGAAGGTTTTTTATCCTCTACCTGAACCTACACACATGTGAGAGAGAGTTAAGGCTTTTTTCAAATTTCTTTCTGGGCAATAAATTGTAGGCTGTGGTCAATCGATATTCAAATGGTTAGAGCTTTGAAAATAGAATTTCAAACTCTGACAGAGAAACTATTTTTTGTATGCTTTCGAACAATAGACCTTTCAAACCACTTGGAAATGTATCAGTTCTGACAAAACAAACTTTTTCAGGTTTTAAAAAAGGGTCCTATTTACAATGTAGTTATAATGTCAAACTGGATACTCATTCCCCATTCATCATCGGAAAACTACAAATGTAGATTTCTTTTTCTCCCAGTGTTGGTGTAATTTTGGCTGTATATATCTATATCATAAAGAACCGAAGAATGTCTGTACTCTAGGATGTAGAAAACTATGCATCACAGGACAGAAACCAAGGTATGTCTCAAATTACCTGCAGCAAAAATCTTTGGATTGAATTTTGCAAAAAAAATGCGAAGATTGTCGATTTCTTTAGAGTCTGCGTGCACACTAGCTGGAAACCCGCCAGCTGTTATACCAAATAATCAAGTGTGCACTTTTGGAAAAAATGCATGAAATTTAACATAGTGCATAGTATAACAAATTTTCAGACGTGAAGCAAAGTCAGTTCTGACCTTTAGGACTGTGAGATCAAGTTCAAGTCGACCTAGTCTAATGTTGAATTGTGTTTAATTTTGGGATCAAACTATGTAAAAACACATTTAAAGTGACATTTGAAACTAAGTTGGGAATTCCCATTCATTTAGTGATACTTTTCAGATCACCGGAACCCCAGCAAATGCAGTTAGGTCAAGGTCAATGATAAAATGACATTCTTTTGCAAATACATTTAGTGCTGGGCAGCATGTTAATTATGATACAAGCAATATCTCACTGAAAAATCAAAACATCATGTTACAAGCAATATCGCACTGAAATGTACAAAAAAACATGTTGTTAGTTTTTTTCAACAAGATGATAGGTGATTTACAGACCAGGATTTATGACAGCATTTCCAGTAACTTCTTATATTAATCAGATAGTCAGGTGCATTTATGAAAAAAAACACCTTAACCCCCCACCACCACTACCACCGAAAGGGTTTCTCAACGTTTTTTTTTTTTTGAGGCATCAGGAGCGCTCAATTATATACTACAAGGATACCTCAGTCTAACCACTGGAAAGGTATAAGTTCCAAAATGGTTCCAAGATTGACAACGGAATCTTTAAAATGGCCATTACTCTTTCATTATTAATCACAGACAAGTTTCTTGTAGAGTCGAGTATGCTTGAAAACATAGCGAAATTCTACCACATTCTAGCCACTGAATAGATGATTTTTATGGTGGCATCCAAGATGGTATCTTAATCTTTAAAATGCCCATTACTCATTTATGATTTACTCTTTCATCTGTCACTAAAAAGGTTATGAGTTTGTACATCAGTATGCAGATATAAAAGTTCCATTCCTTGACTACTGAAGTGTTTTTGTCATATTCATTTCCTTTTTACTATTTATGTGTTGAATAAATCAAATAAATTTCTCCATGTGCTAACATAACAAAGAACCATGGCAGTAGGTTGATAACCTGATTGTTCTCTCTATTTTCAATACTTGATGAATTTGATGTTGATTTGACATTTGACATTGATGGGCCCAGTCCATCACATTTCTTGGGGGGGCCCCTCAATTTTTGTAGATAGCTTTTATTTTCAAACAAATCAAAACAAAAAGTAACATAAAATTGTGATGTTTCATTTAATTTATGGATCAATAATCTACCTCTATGCAACATTATAAATCTTCCAACAAGTTTGGTTGAGACATCTTTCTTTTTTACTCGCAAAAAATAATAACTATTAGAATATTTTTTTGAAACCTCTAAAATCTTAAGGTCTTTTGAAGCTGCATGGTCTGCACTGTTGTAGACCTTGGCTACTGAGCTATCCACTGCACTCTACATTAGTTGTAGGTCATTGCATGTAATTTACGTAGGAAGTTATCAACTGTTTAATCGAATTAATGATGTCTACTTGGTAATTCATATTTTCACATGTAGTGCCCAACTTTCCCAGAAAAAAAAAATTGCACATGTATGGATCTACTTGCAATTTCTTACACAGTTGTAAACCTCTGTAGAAATGGTAAATTCATTGTTGCTTCCTCTTTGATGTTACACAGAACTACCAATAAGATAACTGATCATTATCTTTACAGTATTTAAACTGTGGCAGTAAAACTATCTCTCTGTTCAGATGGGAACCATCCAAGTGAGTGTGTCAGTACTATGCATTGAACAACTTCCGGTTTAGCTACAGGACGCCATTTGCAAAGAGATTTTCAACAGTGACGTGTTGCTCAACTCACCACTGACTGCAGCGAGGAGATCAAAGAAAAGGATATTACTCTCATAAACTCTAGTCCACCAAGGTATTTTTGTCTAGTTTTGTATTTTTTCTCTTTCCTTCATCGCTGGCAAGGCCAAGAGGGCTTTGTTTGCTTCCCTCGATAAGGGAAAAGATGGGGGACAAAACATCACTCCTTAAAATGGGGGAAAAATATTAGATGAAAAAATAGAGAAAAAAATGAAAAAGGAATAAATGAAAATGAAAAAAGTAAAAGGAAAAAGTGAAAAGAAAAAAAATGAAATTACCCCTGTCAATGAAGGGAAGGGGGGAAATACAAACATGCGTATTCCGGCAGGGCAAAAATTGACAAGCAGGGGTTCCCCTAACATGTAGAATTCCCCCACAGTGATAAAGAATATTAATGTGACAGATTTCGTTAGGAGGTGCCAGACATTCCCACACTTCGTAAAAGAGGATGATTCGCTGATGGACCAAGTGGAATTGAAGGACATTGAAAAAAAATGGTATCAGTCTTTTTGATTGACAAAAAACATAACAAAAGTGTCAGATCGACAAAAGACAGTGATGAAATCACTAACTAGTTTAAGAATAAAGGCGCAACAAGTTGTTAAAGGCAATGATTTTGGCTTGTGGGGCATACTACTACCTACAGAAGAGCACTGTATAGCTCTCATGCAAAAGGAACTCTAGATGAGGGATCACTCTCTTTGTGTGGAGTACATTGGCTGTTGAAGAATAGTGTATGAGGTCCCTCTGTGTGTCCTCAGGGAACATTTCTCATGAAATACGGGGAAATTGTCTCAGTTGCCTCTGAGGTCATGCACAAGTAATAACATTACGATCTAATGATCAACAGGAAAGCTTTCCTAGCCAACTATTGGACGTAGGCGGCCAGAGAAAACGGCTTCTTATTAAAGGTAGGAGGCCAGTTTGCTGGATATGTGGCGAAAGTGGTCACCTCGCCGCTGTCTGTAAAAAAAAGCCGAACACCCAAACAGAAGATCCCCTCCATCTACACAGATTGTTAAAAAGGAATCTCACATAGATTCGCTCACTACGGAGACTGAAAAAATCCGGTCGACTGCCGGGAAAGACTAAAGTCTCCCCTCGCCTAAGCCACCCCCTCTGCCATCTAAAACAATGACACCTAAAGAGGGGTTTGAGGGAGAGTGGTAGGGAGTGGGAAAAGGTGGGAGAAAGCCCCAAATAGCGGTGCTTCAGTCTCCACATATTCCAAAACTTGGCAGCACTGGCAGATCCAAGGGAGAGACCCTGCAGTCATGCCAATAGGACTAGGGCTTGGGGGTATGCTAGTCCGGGTCAGGAAAAAAGGAAAGGACAGCGACACTCGTGATCAAATTAAAGTCCAGACAGTCAGCAGAGACGATTACCCCTCCAACCACTCCTCACTCTCCAAGAATTTAAAAAACCCCTTCCCTAAAACAGTCTTCACCCAAATCACAATTACATTGACACCCCCCCATCCCCCAGCCCATACCATTAACTTCATTTCCTCCTCCTCTAACCTCACCACCTACAGCACTACCACAGCCACTATCGCCATCACCCCAAACATAGTCGGCCTCTCAGAAGAGGCCAAGAAGCCCAACCGGGGGCAATGCCAAAGAGCCAATATTAAAAAAGGAAATGAAGACTAAACACAAGACAGGGGTTCACAGGGGTTCACTGTAGTGTGGAAGGTCCAGCAGCAAATCCTTAAGAAACTTAGGGTCCTCCTCAACTTCTGCTATGTCAAGCCAGGTAGGCAAGACGTAGAAGACCCGACCATTTTCCCTGGGGTTAAAAAGCTGCTGACCGTCATCCAGGTTGGTGATAGTACACGACAGGTATGGGACATGCTAAAGGCCATGCCGATCAAATCAGATCAGTCCAAAACCTTTGATAGGGTTGACAATCACTTTCTCCAGTCCATCTTATCTACGGCTGGCTTTGGTCAGGATTTTCGCTCCTGGATTCGCCTATTGTATACATCCCCCAGCCCGGTGGTGGAGTCGAATGGAGTTATGTCGAAGCCCTTCCAGTTGTCTGGATCAGTTCATCAAGGTTGTCCACTTTCGCCGATGCTGTACATTCTTGCACTGGGACCTTTCATGTGCAAAGTAAAGGTGAATCCGATCCTATGCGGAATAACATTGCCTAGCTCTAAGATATCAATCAAGTACGCCATCTATGACGATGTAACCTTGTTTATAATGAACATTGCCTATATTAGGGAAGTTGACAGAGAAATCCAAAGGTATGAGATGGTAACAAGAGCTAAAACCAACTGTGACAAATCCGAGGGCAGGTTACTGGACTCATGGAGAGGTTGCCCTCTCCCCGGCCCCTTTGACTGGACGGACTCGGCGTCTGGTTTGGTTCCAACCTCTAGCAGGAGGAAAATTGGTCGGAGGTACTAGAGAAGGTAAAAAACCAGTTAATCTGTGGATTCGAAGGAAACTCTCCTTTAAGGGTAGGGCCTAGGTGTGCGTTTTGCACATCTACCCTCTCATTCTTTACTGACTCTCAGTGCTTCCTCTTCTGTGTACCGACCACAGGGGTCACAGGAAGCCTATGGTATCTCACAAGATCTGTCAGCTCCAACCAGGGATGCCGAAAATTGAAGTTCGGCAACATACCTTGTGGTTGTCTTTCCTGGGTAGGATGTGTACACAAGAAGAGGAGAACGGCTAATCCTGGAAGGAAGACGCCAGGAAGGCTTTCCCAGCCTTGAGAAATGTGCTCCAGGCAGAATTCTCTATCTACAGAGATTGTCGGCACTCTCGGAAGGTCTTCTCACGGGTGGAGGAAGGCCTCTCTAAAATCTAGCCATTGTTGAGATGTGATGAAAAATGCCAAAAACTAAAATTAAAATTTGAATTTTAATGTATTAAACCTTGGTTTATTTCATAAGAAGAAGGATTTGAAAAATTCCAGCATAAAAATCATTTGTTTCCCATGTTTCACTGTGTAAACAATTAGATTATGTGCATTGGAGAATTTTCTGTTGAAACAGATCCATGTTTTAAAATTATGCCAAAGATCAATTAATTACTGGATTCAAAAGAAATTTTCTTTACTTCATCATCATCATCAGTCTTTTAACGTCCGTTGTTGGACATAGACCTTCCCTAGGATTCGCCACAATTCCCTACCATGGGCGTCACAGAGCCAGTATTTCCTGAATCTGTCCAGTTCATCTCTCCATCTTGCGTTCTGTCATCTGGTTCTTAAAAGTTGTTTCTGTACTTATTCTTTCATGAATGTATTTTTTATGAAAAACTTATTTTGTGAGAAAAAACTGTGAAAATATTTTCCAATCCAACTCCCTTTATCTAATTCTGTGAAATCTGTACATGTGATTATTAAAAAAATTATAATTTTTCTATAAAGATGAATTCCTGCAGATTACTATATAGTGTAGATTTTGAGGTTGTGGAAAAACATTGCTCAAAAAATTGATTTTTGTAAAGATTTTTCAATCAACAGCTCAATTTATGGATTAATGCTTTTTGATATTTTAAAATTCATCATTCCTTGTGGTTACTCTTGAAACAAAACTGTTTAAATAGTTGAGAAATGAAAAGTTTAACAAAATCGAATGTTCTGAGGATTTTTAATTGAATTATTTCAATTTTTCAAACACAAACACATATTATGTACTTGAAATGTATGGAGGCCGGGAACACAATAATTCAATTAACAAGCCTTTTGTTTTCAGGTTATCAAAGGCACTTGTACAGACATAGATTTTGTTCTTTTGATGAAGTTGACAGGACAGACATCTGGTGCAAACAAATTTATCTTTTAATATATCTTAAATAAAAAGTAAGTAATGTTTTCTCAAAAATCAAATAAAGTAACTAATTTCCATCCAATACTATCTCTATGATGGCTATTGCATTTTTTCAAAATTACAGAGTTTAAATTTGTGAATTAACAGAAATCAATCATGGCATAATCAAACTAATTTTGGATGATAAAAAATATTGAATAAAAATGGTTCTGAACTTGTTTTAAAGACGCAAATGTAATTTTTTCTCTA